>CM070615.1:23242543-23837166 GCA_036346395.1 Hsuehochloa calcarea
GTTGGGGTTTACGTACCTTGGAGGATGGATTTCGACACGACTCTGACACGGCCCAGCGAAACAAGGACCATCAACCAAGACGCATCCTACGTCGTGAAATACATAACGACGTGATTGCTTGCTCAGGATGACAATGACTACATACATTGCCCTACAATCAAAAGTAAGTGCTTCACTACTTGCTATACAAATTTTATTTGTGCTTTATACACAGCACGAACTTAGGTTTACAACTATAGCTACATACAAGAGTAGGTTCCACTGGATCCTTTTAGTCATTATACCAAAGAGGAATAAGGTACTATACCTTGATTCCCTACTCAACAAAAATCACGACTTCACCCTTGTGAAATGAATACTCGACAGGTATGCTCATTTCCTCTATACATAACTCTATTGTGGTCTTCCTTCTTTTCAAATGGCTGAGGATAACTTTTTAGAATCATGCATATCGTTCATCACCTATGTTGCCAAGGGAGGGCCATACAACGGATCGAGCGCCACACTGCAACACAAGATGCGATTTCTGGTACACGCTACAACACAATAATCATATATCATACTTTGTAATAATACATTGTTGGAAATATGCCCTAGAGGCAATCATAGAGATGATGATATTTCATTATGTTCATGTTTTTGATAATATGTTATCATGTTCCTTGAATGAATCATTTGCTATAGATCAATAAGTATGTGACTTGTTGGTGGAACTCTTTAACTTATATGATATTATTCTAAATGTTTCCCTGGTCGAAGGTCACCGGTTGGAACACCAGTGACTCTATGACTAGCACATGTATTGATTGATGACCTGGTTTCACCGGTCATGGATATAGGGATATCGAATCAATAATGTGAGCACATGTTAGAGAACATGGGGTTGGATAGACCCATCATTGAGACACTATTAAGATTGTTATGAATCTTTGTGTCATTAGTTGGTCTCAAGTAATGATGATGTATAATCCTTAGACCTGAGATCAGCATGGTTCCCTACATATGTAATAGCACTCTTAGGGGTTGCCAAATGCTACTCGTAACTTGGTAGTTATAAAGGTAGCTTTCGGGTATGCTATGAAACATGCGGAGGGATGTGACTGGTTGAGATGGGATTTGCCCCTCCTAACATAACAGGAGAGATGTCTCTGGGCCCCTCGTGGTGATCGAATAAAGAAAGTGCATGGCCATGCCACTAGTGGTCGAAATGTCGACCACATGATGTTATCTGACACTCGATCGAGAAAGTATTGAACAGTCCATGGATGACACAACATCTCACCTGGAGTTCAACCAGGCATCGTGAGGCAAAGGGAGAATGCATCAGTAGGTTGCTTTGTTCGATCAGTTACGGACTAGTCGTATGGAGATACGAGTTGGTCGTAGATTGGTCGAACGAAATCACAGAATGGTAAAAACCTGGTCGTAAGGAGTTACGAACTGGTCGTGACCAAATACAACCTGGTCGTATAGAGATACGAACTAGTCGTAAGTGATGAGGACCTGATCATAGATCATATTACATCAAGGTTCGTCCGATATATTCTATGTGTCTTTGGGAATCGTTATGTGCTGCTAGGTACCGCTGACAACTAGTGGTCGGAAAAGAGTTTCCGAGTCATAACCGATTACACATGAACCTGTGGGGTCGCACACTTAAAGGGCAGGGATCTGTTTTGGATGGTGATCCGAATTCGTATAGGCCACGAGTTCCTAATGGGCCTCCAGGTTGAGACCCATCATGGATGCCTATATAAAGAGAGGCGGTGGCCTGGGGTAAGGGGGAGGATGATCTTTGGAAGAACTCCTGAAACCCTAATAGCCATGCCTTCTCCACCACGCTGCCGGTGCTAGCACTCTAGCGCATGGTGGTCCTGCCCCGTACGTGTGGATACCTCGGAGGTGTTGTTGTGAAACATCAGCACTGGGACGATCCGCAACTCGTGACGCTCACCGGAGTCGGAGGAGAAGTTACGCGTCGAGTACGACCACTCGGAGGAGCAGACGCGCGACGAGTACGACCACTCGAAGGAGGATACACGTCGTGAGTACGACTACGACTGCATCAACTCGGTACAACGACTCTACTTCCGCTACGAGTCCGCGCGTCTAGTGGTAATCTCGCGATCTATTACTTCGGTGGTTCCTTGGTTGCGCGGTAAGTTTTGTTTGTGCTACCGTGGCCTTGCCGCGTTACCCTACAAACATCTCAAACTGACTGTACCTATACATGTACTTCTATTTTTGTAGTACCGCTAGCAAAAACAAGATCACCTATGTACATTCTACGTTTGCCATCATATGCGGCAAATGATAAGTGCTAAGATGAAGGATCCCGAGGTTTGTCAATCTCACAATAATTATTTTCTAATTATAAATTTAAATATATATATATATGCTTACTACTTTACTCCTGCTAGTGACTGGGCTTGAACATAGATTTAGATGCACTCTTTATGAAAGAGGTTTCGGAGGTTCGAGGGGCGCTCTGCGCCTTCATCAAGACGGAGATCGTTAATGCCGACGGAGAATTTCACTCCGTCGACACCACTGAACGACCTTGAAACTATTGATTCAATTGTAATTGATCACTTTGGGTAGTTGTAATTCAATTGTAAATCTAGCGACAATACTTGAACATAATCTTTTATAATTGATTTTGAGTTTTAAATGATCACTTTGAGTTGTCAACAATTGATTCATATGTGGTGTATATGTTTTCTACTTACTAGTTTTCAGAGGTCATGGCTAGCAATTCAAAACTCACGAGCCAGACTGGCTCGTTAAGGGCTCGGCTCGACTCAGCTCGAACTCGGTCCCTTAACGAGCCAAGCAGACAATTTAGCTCGTTTGCTTAACGAGCCGAGCTGGCTCGCGAGTTGCCTGTTAACTCGTTTAGCTCGTTTACATTTCACCACTCGCCACATCACCAGCGTCGCTGACCCAGCCTAGTAGGCATTTTCATGGATGTTTATTGCTTTACATGCATGTTTATTGATCTGGTGTGGACTGTATGTATCTGGACTACATGCAATGCATGTTTATGTATCTGGAGTGGACTGCATGGTTGATGGATCAGGTCATCTGGATCTGGAATGCTTTGCATGGATTATCCATGATGGATGTTTTATGTTCATGGATCTGTATGCATGTTTATTACTTGATATGGATGTTTACTGATCTGTAGTCTGGACTGCATGGATCTGCATGTGTGGATCTGGAAGACTAGAATGCTATGGATGTTTATTGATATGGCATGTTTGCATCTGCATGGATCTGCAATGATCTACATGTTTATTTGTGATATGAATGGATGATTTGTTCTTTACATGTGCTTTTTGAAAATTTCAAGACATTTTAAGATTTTCACTATGTTTATTGATAACGAGCCTAACGAGCCGAGTTCGAGTTTTTTAATGAGCCGAACCGAGCCTGGTATTATGCTCGTTATCTTAACGAGCCAAGCCGGTCTGAGCTCGTTTTCTTAACGAGCTTTACCAAGCCGAGCCGAGTCAGCTCGTTATCCACCCCTCTACATGCTACGTAGGAACACGGGCCCGCACATCTTTATCTCCCTCACAATGCGAACAGTGAGATGGACCAAGATATCAAAAAACGATGGAGGGAAATATATCTCAAGATCACATACAGTCGTCACCACCTCATCCTATAGAGCATCTAGTCCTTCGGGATCGATGACCTAAGCAATTGTGTTAAAAAAATATAGCCTCATGATTGTTTCTCAGACCTTGATTAGCAAAATATGTCTAATTGCAATAGGGAGCATCTGTGTCTTCAGCACATGACAATCATAAGACTTCTTGCCAATTAACTTCAAATCTTGCATCGAAATAAGTTTCTTCATGTTGGCGGAGTAACCGAACGAAACTTCCACACCATGCAAGCACTAGCATAGTTCAGTTCTCTTGACCTTGGACAGAGTGTAACAAGCAGGGGGGAAGGTACGTTCATCCTTTATCGGTCTTTGTCGGTGCTAACTCGGGTTTGATGTCCATATCAACCAAGTCAAGCTGTGCGTTGACACCATCCTTTATTTTGCCACGAATGTTCAGTAAGAAGCCAATCAAACTGTCACATAGATTCTTCTCTATGTTTGTGACGCCAATGCAGTGGTGAACTTCTAGGTGCTCCCAATAAGGTAAGTCCCAAAATATTAATCTCTTCTTCTAGATGTTCTTCTCACGGGTCCTCAATTTACATCCCTTTCCGAGCACAACATCTAAATCAGTAACCATATCATAGACCTCTTTTCCGCTTAAAAGCCTTGGAGCTGAACTGTCCTCCTTCTCTCCATCGAATTGTTTCTTCATCCTGCGGTATGGGTGAGACTTCTGAAGGAACCTACGGTGATGCATGTACACAGTTTTGCGCGAGTGCTTCAGCCACACACTCTCGGTATCATGTAAGTAGTGAGTACAAGCTTTGGCCCTCTTTTGTACTCTGGCCCAATAGGCTAACAAGGGCAGGATAATCAGTTATGGTGCAGAACAACAAGGAGCGTAGAAAGAAGTTCTCTTGTTTGTACACATTCCATACTTGTACCCCTTCAATCCACAGTATTTTTAGATCTTCCATCAATGGTAATAGGTACACATCAATATCATTCCAAGGTTGCTTCGGCCCATGGATAAGTATCGATAGCTTAATATACTTCCGCTTCATGCACAACCAAGGAGGAATGTTGTAGATAAAGAGAGTCATGACTCAAGTGCTATGTCAGCTGCTCATGTTACCAAAAGGATTTATTCCACTGTGCTCAATCCAAATCTTATATTCTTCGGTCCGCACCGAAGTCTACAAACCTTCTATCAATGTTTCTCCACTAGGCAGAATCAGTAGGGTGTCTTAGCTTTTGGACATTCTTACGCTCCACCGAGTGCCAATGCAGTAGTTTTGCATCCTTTGGGTTCGCAAAAAACTGTTTTAAACAGTGAATTACAAGAAGATACCATGCCACCTTAGCAGGAGGTCCTTTCTTCACCTCGATTCCCTCGCCGTCATTTGATTGATTCTGACGCTTGTATCGGGATGCGTTGCACATCGGGCACACACTCGTTACGGTAGAGAATACAGTCGTTCGGATATGCATGTATTCTTTCTACTTCCATTCCCAATAGACAAAGAACCTACTTGGCTTTGTAGATGGTTTTGGGCAACTCATTTCGCTCCGGAAGCATGTTCACTAAGAGACCTAACAATGCAGTGAAACTCTTGTCGGACCAACCGTTGCTTGCCTTCAATTTTAGCAGTTCAAGTACAGATGACAACCTCGTGTATTCCGGCTTGCAGCCTGGGAACAAAGGTATCTCTGAGTCCTCCATCAAGCCCCGGGATTTAACTGTAACACCCTGGTCCCAAGATGTTACCTAAATCCTCCAACACAACTCAATAATATGATCAATCTCCAACACTTTAACAGTAAAGATCAAATTAGAATTCATTTGTAAGAGATCTAGTATATTAATCATCCTAAAATTCAGCATTAACCATAACACCAATATCCGATCATGAAAATTCACTCGAAAAAAAACTGTTAAATATTTACCTAAAGAGCATGAATCAATAACTAGACTGATCGAGGCATAACAGTACCCAATAACACTCATCAGTAAAACCACTTATTATTACAATCCAAAACTCCTAACTGCAAGGTAATTACAAATTTATTATTTCGTAGATGAAATGAGTGAGTGCATCCGTGTGACTACTCCCTCCCAAACATGCCGCCTTCAAGGTTCACCTAAAACAAATAAACACAGCAAGAGTGAGTCCACGACTCAGCACGTACAATACAATTCCATGAACAACAGCGAGTAGAACATGACAAAAACACAATGGAATAGAAAATGAAGTAGTGGAAATTATATGAATGAATGAATATGCTTGTCCTTCTCTTCTGCTTATACCGATATAGCTGGTGAATACCCGTCGGTGTTCACTCATGCCCGCATTGTCCAAAATACGGGGATCCAAGGCCCGTTTGAAGAATATTTCAAAACGGGGATCCAAATTGCCCACATTAGAATGGTGGGTCTTATATGCCCATGTTGGAATGATGGGACTTCACTACCCACTCCCGTGGACGAAACATGAATAATACTTGCATGAATGAATGCATAAAGTGAACATAAACATAATATCAAAGAACTATGGTGAATCAATTATGACAGTGAACAAGTAAATATCAAAATTATTCATCACACATTCATCGAACCAGGAAGACACATATCAAACACGACAATTCAATAGTACTTGCCTTCCGCGCTACGACGTGTTGGGAGGCAAGGATGATGCCCCTAATCCCGAAGCCTCTTCTCCTACACAATTCAATCACTAACATAAGAACGATGTGAAAAGAAGACACTACTCGCACCACTTTAACCCGTCTTCCCAAAACCCCGGGTTTAAATATTGGTTCTACTCAAATTACACGACAGTCTAGCAGGAGGTTATACTGGACAGCGGTATTAAAACCTTCATAACTTTTGCTAAGAAATTTGGAAAGGCATGATCTTAGACTCTCTGGAAACATAATAAAATTGTCTACAATAACCTAGTTTGTAAGACATTCCACTTAGGCCAACTTCTATGTCTAATGATTAGATGAAATTCTGCGTCTACAATCTGTCTGTCAAAACTACTGCGGTAGAAGAAAATTCATAACTTTCTACAAGATTATCCAAATTCAATGATCTTTAATCCCCTGGAAAGCTTACAAGTTTTCCCACAAAAAAATAGTCAGCAAGGTTCCCAGATTCTGCATTCTTCTGCCCCTTTTAAATAGGTTAATAATCCTATAAGAATCTCGTCAGAGGTTCTGGACAACGAGCTAAAACTAACGTAACTCCCAATACAGAAATACAAAACATATATTTTTTTTATCTCTATGGAAAGTATATGAAAATATCTACAATTTTTGTTTTGGTGAAATCCAAAAAAAAAATCATTATCTAATTCTTATTAAACAATTTCTACGATCTGTCAGAATCCTAACAGAAACCTGGAACAACATCAATGAAAAATTCATAACTCGAGATCTCCAACTCCAAATTGAGTGATCTAGTACTCTATGGAAATCTAGCGACGAGACCTACAACTCTTTGGAAGACTCTATCCCCTGATTTGGACTCTAACTCCACAAAATATGATAATCAAGCCAAGTGCAGAAATTTGACCTTGATTGGCACTCTAGACAGCAACAACAAGGATGCTCCAATGGAAGTATGTCTCTCCAAGAAAATGCTGGACCAGGGGAGACGACCTTGGGAAAGGGGCTGTGCCAGGAGGAGGGAGAGGAGGCAGGGGCGGCTGCTCTGGGGGAAGAGAGGAGGTGCACAAGGGGGTGGGAGAGGGGCGGCTTGGTGGGGAGAGGGGGAAAGGGGAGGGTGGCTAGGGTTTAGGGGAGGGCACCTCCCTTTGGCCGGCCCCCCCTTGGGCCACCCTGGGCTAAGGCCCAGAGCCCAGGTTGTTGGAAAAACGCAAAAAGAAAACCCCCGATGAAAAGACAATTTCTGTATTTTTGTGTAACTCCCTCCCCCGAGACTTCTTCTAAAAAGCTGAATCATTTCAGGTTATTACATTAACATACTTCCTCTCATCACAGTTCCCTTCTGCATAGCGAAGCATCTGATTTAGATTGTCATCGTGCAGCCTATCTGAATCTGAACCACAATCGACATCATCCGACGGCGTATCGTTGACCTTGTTGGCGATGTCATTAGTGCTACCTTCCTATATAATTTGTTCTTCATCGTGACTGGTCCAACGTGTATAACCCTTTTTGAAACCACTTCGAATTAAATGTGCTTCGATCTGCGCTCGGTTCTTAAACATCCTCATATTCTCACAGTCAATGCATGGACTGTACATATATTCCACCCCCTTATTCAACATATCCTCCTCGGTAGCTCTTGTAAATGCATACACACCATTAATTTACTCTTCACTCACATGGTTAGCAGCATACATCCAGCTTCGGTCCATCTACGCGACGTATATAATAATTTGGTGTTAAATATTGAATTAATTAATTAGTATACTATAGATGCAACTTTTGATATTTCTTTTGAAATATGTATTGCTAATGAACTAAAAACAGCAATGCACCTTAGGGTTAGGTTGTTCATCACAAACACATTATAGATAACCCATGCCCAACTTCAGATGGCAAGAAGCCAATGTAAAACAACACAAAAAGATAAATCTAAACCATCTTCATTTCTCTCTTTACCGATATAAACTATCTTCAGTTCTCTCTCTTTACCAAGCTAGATCTAGAATACAATATGCAAGAAAGAAATTACGTACTAACCATTGATAGTCAAGAACAAATTACCAAATCCGTGGTCTACTTTCACCAAATTGCCACAAAGCCCCACCTGGCCAGCAGCAGCAGCGAGAGAACAGAGCTGGAATTTAAGACAGATCGATCTGTGAGGGTCGGTTCTGGAATAAATAAGACTATCACAGACGGTTTGTATATAAACCATCTGTGATGAGGATGGGTGGTCACAGACAATTCATGTTGAAAACCATCTATGAAGTATCACCATTTTGTAGTAGTGTCGCCAGTTCAAATGGCAACAAGAAACCGTATTTTCCTATCACCAGTTGAACTGGCTACAGGGTCTAGTTATTTAAACCCCCAAAATAGGTGGAAATGTCATTTTAATTCCAAAAAAAAGAGAAGGGTAGGAGGAGAGAAGAGGAGACAGAGACGGAGCATCAGATTGGTTGGCCATTTTACAGGTACATATTTTTGCAAGTTCATACATTATTTCGAAACCTTGTCGGTTAGCAAATAAAAATAGCGACATAGAATTCAATAGATTAGATAATTTTAGTTGTTTTATGTAGTACATCATTTGAGATGTCTATAGTTTAATTAATCATGCAGATATTATTTATGTTGCAGTACACGAAAGATTTAGAATAAATCTGCAAACATAGGAAGACACCTCGGAGAATAGCAAGGTACCGAATTCCTTTTAAAAATCTGTAAAAAATGCAGAGTAGATAAGTAGGGTTGGTAGAGCTTAATGAAAATAATCTTTACTTAATTTTGGTATCCATTTGTGTGCGGTAATTATTGTGTTAATGCTAAAAATTGTTTTTAAACTAGGAAAATAGCATGACCCATCTTAAATTTTTTTAAAAATCCTGATTGAAGCTAGGAAAAAAAGCAACATAAATTAGCTTAGTACAGTTTGTAGGGTCTGTATAGCTTAATAAAATACATGTAAAAATTGCAGAGTAGGTTAGTAGGGTTTATATAGCTTAATAAAAAAATAATTTCAACTTAAATTTGGTTTCTATTTGTGCACGATAATTTTTTTACAATGTATACATTGAATTTTCAGGTATGGTGAACCCAGGACACGCTGCGCAGTGGCTGTCTGAGTTGATGGTGAACCCAGGACACGCTGCGCAGTGGCTGTCTGAGTTGCTTGACCCGGACATTGACTCTCAGTACCATCCTCCTCAGGAGGGCGAGACGGTGATTGAGCTTGGTGCACTACGGCTACGCACGCCCATGAGGGCGTGGAGGGTGGACCCATGTTGGGTTCCAAGGTATGTGTGTCCTCACTAATAAAACCGGCTAGGTGCAAAGATATTTCAAACTCTTGTGGTCCGAATACACCTTGCAACGATAAATGATGATGTAATATCATCAAATCTTCAGTGCATGGACCACTGCAGCTAGTTCCAAGTAATAGGTTGGATAATTGAGCTCATGAGATCTCAATTATCTTGATGCATAGGCCACCACTTTGCCCTCTTGCATAATAACACCCCCGAGTCCTTGACGAGAAGCATGGCAAAAGATATCGAAGCTTCAGTGGACATCACGAAGGACGAGAACTGGAGTTGGGGTCAACCTCTTCTTGAGTTATTGAAAACTTTTCACACAAACAGTGGACCAAAGATACTTCTTATCCTTCTTGAGCAACTTCATCATCGGCTTCGCGATCTTGGAGAAATTCTCGATAAAGCAACGATAGTAGCCCGCTAGACCGAGAAAACTCCTCACGTCGGTTACCGACTTGGGCAGACCCCATGAGAGCATATCGTTGACCTTATCAGGATCCATGGCTATGCCTCCCGCTGAAAGAATATGGCTCAAAAATGCCACTTCTTCCAACCAAAATTCACACTTGCTGAATTTCGCGTATAGCCGGTGCTCACGCAAATTCTCCAACACTAACTTCGGGTGTTGGGCATGCTCTTCATCATTATTCGAGTAGATGAGAAAGTCATCTATGAAAACCACCACAAACTTATCCAAATACTCCATAAATACCATATTAATAAGATTCATGAATAGGGCAGGAGCATTTGTCAAACCGAAAGACATGACAGTGTACTCGTACAGTCCATAATGAGTAGAGAAAGTCGTCATTGGAATAACTTCAGATCTGATTTGGACTTGGTGATAACCCAATCTTAGATCAATCTTGGAGAATACCCGAGCTCGAATCAATTGTTAGAAAAGGTTGTCGATCCAGGGCAACAGGTACTTGTTCTTCACTATCCCTTCATTCAGCGGACGGTAATCGACGCACATCCGCAGACTCTTATCCTTCTTCTTCACAAAGATCACAGGACAGCCCCACGGTGATGAGCTTGGGAAGGTGAGGCCCTTCTCTTGAAGTTCACCAAGTTGCTTCTTCAACTCTTTCAATTCATTCGGAGGCATCCGGTACGGCCTCTTCGAAATCGGGGCGGTACCGGGCAGGAACTCGATGGCGAACTCGATGTCTTGGACTGGAGGCATCCCAAGCAAATCTTTAGGGAATACATCAGTGATTTCACCCGCCACTGGGACTTCATAAATTTTCAGAGCATACATTGCTTCAAGTGCGAAAAGATGTGGTCCTTGCAGTTTCGGCGCAATTCCAACTTGCACGACAGAGGGACTTGTAAGGGTGATAAATTTTTTAGCATAATCGATTTGTCCCAAGTATTAGAACAACCAATCCATGTGAAGTATCACATCCAAACTCACTGAATTAAGGAGATAAGATTTTCAAATAATCCCACTCCTTCGATTTCAATACACACATCCCGATACTCTTTTCAGCTCTCATTTTCGACCCCGAAGAGTGAATAATCAAAGGGGCATGCAAGGGAACAATTTGAATATCACTAAGAGCTGTAAAGGATTACGATATAAAATAATGAGAAACTCCATAATCGAAAAAAAACGGTGGCAAGACGAGAGTTGACAAGAAGCGTACCCAACACGACGTCGGGTGCCTCCTGTGCTTCCTTGGATGAGATGTGGTTGCCTTGACCACATCCCATGCTCTGAGATTTTTGGAGAGGCTTCTGAGCTTGGTGAGGGCCACTTCCTTGCCCGTGCACCAAAATAGGGTGAGGGGTCGCTCTGGTCTTCTTAGGACAGCTATTCGCATAGTGACCCTTATTGTTGCAGAAGAAGCAAGTGAACCTAGCAGCTAGATTGCGGAGGTCAGCCTGGGCCTTCTTCTGGCGCTTGTGAGACTTGCCAAGTGCTCTCTCCTTGTACTCAGTGGCAATGGTCTTGTCGACGAAAGTCTGAAAGTCAGGGAAGTCAAAGACTGCTAGTTTGTCCCGCAGCTCCTCAGTCAACCCGTCCATGAACTTCTCTTGCTTGGTGGCATTAGTGGTTGTGATGCTTACGGCCGCACGAGAAATCCGTTGTTGAAGTTCAATCGTCTTGGTGATCATCCGGTGTAGACAACACTCCTTGGGGCAGTGATTGCTTCTCTCGTAGAGAAAACAAGTGACTTTGGTGGTCGGACAGTTTCCGGGTGGGTGGTCTCCATCGCAGTTTGGACACTTTGTAGTGCACTGGTTGATGTAGTGACCTTCCTTACCACAACGTCAACAAATCTTGACCTTCCCTAGCTCGCAACTTACAGCGAAGTGCCCCACTTCACCACAGCAAAAGCAATTAGGTGGTGTTTGCCGCCACTCAGGGCAAGCATTCGCGTAGTGGCCCTCCTTGTTACTGCTGAAACACATGATAGAGTGGTGGCATTTACAGGTCTTGTCTGGACAGTTGGAGCCAGGGATTTTTTCATCCTTGTCAGCTTGTTGATCTTGTCCACTTCTAGTTCGTCCAGACATCCTGCTCCGACGAACTGGGTCAGTAACAACCACCGGGAGACTAGATGCGAAAGATAGCAGTAGAGAAGCAATCGACTAGGGAAGAATGCGATAAAACCCTGACATGAGCATACAATATTAGCAAGAAATGAACTCCAAATATTTTTAAAGGTAATAAGGACTAACACAAAACCATAAATCAACCGGTTATTTTCCCTGGCATGACTAACTCGTATTGAATGAACGAACAATCGATTGGGACGAATAATTTCAAAACACAACTCAAGTTCTATCACATCTAATGAGCATGGTAAAAACCATCTAGGGGTGTATTAGGCACTAGCCATATAATATCATATCTTACCCTTTTAATTCTCATGAGTTTTAGTTGAATTATCCTCTCATTTTTAGTCTTAACGACAAACTAAGTGCTTGCTATCCAAAACTTATGCTTGCTATCCATATTTTATATCCGAGCTCCGAGATGAAACTTCCAATTCCGAATGCTCCTAATATTTTAAATGATAATCAACTAATCTTTGAAAAGAGATGAGAAGAAAATAACTTTTCGAAGCTCAAACAAGAACAAGCTAAGATGACCAATCTAAGATAGGTAAGGAGTAAAATCTGAGAACTTACTTTGACTTTCATCAAATATTTGATATTTTGAAGATAAGTTTTTTAAAACATCCTACTGACGACCAAGCTAGGGGTTTCTACGGTCAGTATGGCTCTGATACCAACTTTGTGAGAACCCGGGGTATTTAACTTGTAATACTTAATCATCCGATTGGTTCTAGCATTACCAATAAAATATCCCACTCTTGATGTATTGTGTACCTCCCAGGAGCGGTACACACACATCTTTACAAAATTTAAAGCATTAATTACATACCCAATCGTTACAATACCGGGTCTTCGTAATATACAACATAAAATACAGTCGAAGTTCATTTTACACAAATAGGGCTGACTGGCCAAACGACAAGATAAATAACTACAGTTTTAGCGAAAGCAAATCCATAAGATGGCGATAAACAAAAACCGACCGGCTGCCCTCACCTACAAAGCAACCGACTGAAAACCCGCCGAGCTAGACCTCGTAGTCGAAGTCAGTCTCATGATAGTTGACACCTTGGAGATCAACCTCCTCTGTAGCAAGTACACAATGCAATTGAGTACAAAATTGTGCTCGTAAGACTTACAAATAACAAACCTATACAAAGCTACATGCATTCAGGTATCAAAGGAATGCTACTACACTAAGCAGTTTTCAGCATAAAGTAGTTTTCTTTGCAATAGAGTAATAGATTTGAAGCAATTTGGAAAATCTATTTTAAAATATTTAAATAATAGCAAGACAACATTTATAGACATAATTAATCTCCTAGAGCTGACTTCCCAACAGCCACCACAACATAGCATGAATTACCTATTCGTACCACCCGATTTCAAGTTTTATCAAAATATAGAGTCTAATGACTAGAGCCCATCCATCGAGCTCTAAATCACAGTGGATATGGAAACCTAGGTTCAGTGGTAAATTATGAACATTTACCTATAGCTCATGCATCTATTTAGGATCAACTATTCGATCTAGAATTTAAACCCCAAAATAGAGCATGCATACATACAATGTGCAAACAAGATATTATAATTTGAAATTAAGGGGATCAACATGATCAAAGGACGAATTGCTTGCCTTGCAAGAGACAGTACTCTTGCTGCTGCGGATCACTCTCTTAAATAATAGAATCGTTGAAACCTAGCGAAAGAATCGAAAAGAACCAATAAGGGCGAACAACGCCGAATAAACTCAAAAATTCAAAATCATCAAAAAATCATGAAATTTACATAGAAGGTAGAGAATAATTTAATATGAATTTAGAAACAAATTTTTTTCAATTTGGAGTTTGTATGCGAGAGTTATAGTCTAAACTATTTCTACCAAAAGGGAAAATCCAACAATTAGACTTCGAGTACCGTTCGTTTCGAGTACTGCTGGCTTCGACTATTGTTCATTTCGAATACTGCTTCGTGCGGTCCGAAGGAGGTTCAACTACATCCTGGTCAGTAGAAGGTTTCGACTACCTAGTCAGAAGGAGGCTTCGACTACAGGTGGTCGGAAGGAGGTTTCAACTACCTAGTCGGAAGGTGACTTCAACTACAGGTGGTTGAAAGGAGGTTCGAATATAGGTGGTGTAATACCCCGGCCTGCTCGTAGCGTGGCCCATGTGGCCCATGAGGAGTTGTGTGATGGGGATTAGTCCCACATTGCTTATCTCAAGTGAGTTGTAGTGGTATATAATGCCTGTTGGATCCAAACGTAGCACCTCCGAGTTAACCCTTTTACACGGGCGAGGACGAAGTGTAAGTGAGGTGCTATATGTGGCGCGGTCCGCCACGGTGGGTGGGCATTGAGCCGAATTTGGGTCGTGTGTTATAGATGGTATCGAGCATCAACCTTATTTGCAGACGCGCGCGGGACAGGCGCGGGCATATGGCGATCGCACATGTGGCCCGGAGTGGACACATGGCATGGCATATGTGCCGCACCGGACGCACGGACGTGTACCGAGGGGTGGTTCGGGCATTTGCCGCAGATGCGTATGTCGCCGAGGCGCGCCCCTTAAGGGGTGAATGTAATACCCCGGCCTGCTCGTAGCGTGGCCCATGTGGCCCATGAGGAGTTGTGTGATGGGGATTAGTCCCACATTGCTTATCTCAAGTGAGTTGTAGTGGTATATAATGCCTGTTGGATCCAAACGTAGCACCTCCGAGTTAACCCTTTTACACGAAGCGAGGACGAAAGTGTAAGTGAGGTGCTATATGTGGGCGGGTCCGCCCACGGTGGGCTGGGCATTGAGCCGAATTTGGGTCAGGGTGTTATAGGTGGTCAGAAACAGGTTTCAACTACCTGGTCGGAAGGAGGCTTCGACTAGAGGTGATTGGAAGGGGGTTTCGACTTTGTAACATCGATGATCTGTTCGACCAGTTTAAGGGAGCTGGAGTATTCTCCAAGATAGATTTGAGGTCGGAATATCATCTGATGAAGATTCGTTAGGAGGATATCCCTAAGACAACTTTCTCAACCCGTTATAGACAGTATGAGTTCACATTCATATCTTTTGGATTAACCAACACCCCTACTTACTTTATGAACTTGATGAATAAAGTATTCCTGGAGTATTTGGATAAGTTCATCATTGTCTTTATTGATGATATTCTAGTATATTCCAATAGTAAAGAAGAGCACCTTCGCTTGGTCCTGAATAAGCTTAGAGATCATCAACTCTATGCTAAATTCAACAAGTGTGAGTTTTGGATTAAGGAAATTATCTTCTTAGGACACGTAATGTTTGCAGAAGGAGTCGCAGTCAACCCTAGCAGGGTCGAGGATGTGCTCAACTGGGAGTCACCCAAGTCTGTGCCTCAAATCAAAAGTTTCCTTGGTATGGCGGATACTACCGACAGTTTATAAAAGGATTTTTCATAATAGCAAGACCTCTCACCCAGTTGCTGAAAAAGGAGAAGAAGTTCGCTTGAACACCAGAATATGAACTAAGTTTCCAAGAATTGAAGAATTGGTTGACCACCGCACTAGTGTTGGTCTTACCTGATGTTCAAAAGGACTTTAAGGTTTTCTGTGATGCCTCACAACAGGGTCTCGGTTGTGTCCTGATGCAAGAGAGGAAGGTCGTAGCATATGCTTCCCGTCAGTTGAAGCCTCATGGAGAAAATTACCACACTCACGACTTAGAGTTGGCTGCCGTGGTACATGCTTTGAAGATATGGCGTCATTACCTCATTGGTAATCGCTGTGAAGTTTACACTGACCATAAGAGCTTGAAGTATATTTTCACTCAAGCTGATCTTAATATGAGGCAAAGAAGATGGTTCGAGTTGATCAAAGACTACAATGTGGGAATCCATTATCATCCCGGCAAAGCTAATGTAGTAGCAGACGCTTTAAGTAGAAATGTCTACTACAGTACTCTAATGATCAAGGAAAGTCAGCCAGCACTGCATGAAGAATTTCAGAAGCTCAGGCTTGAGCTGGTCGAATAAGGTTACTTAGCTGCTTTGGAAGTGCAACCCACTCTACAAAGTCATATCAGGAAAGCTCAGACTGAAGATGCAGATATCAAAGAAATAAAGAGCAACATAAAGAAGGGTAAATTCCTTAGATTTTCAGAAGATGAGAAAGGAACCATATGGTTTGATAAACGTATTTGTGTATCAGACCAGAAAAAGCTTAAGTAGTTGATACTCAAGGAAGCTCATGAAATATTGTATTCCATTCACCTCGGAAGTGCAAAGATGTATCAAGATCTCAAGGAGTTTTATTGGTGCTCTAGTATGAAGCGAGAGATTGCAGAGTATGTAGCACAATGTGATGTTTGCTAGCGAGTTAAAGCCGAGCATCGGAGACCTGCCGGACTCTTGCAACCTTTAAGCGTGCATGAATGGAAATGGAAAGAAATTAGCATGGACTTTATCACCGGTCTGCCGAGAATCAGAGCTGGATATGATTCTATTTGGGGAATCGTAGATCACCAAACAAAAGTTGCTCACTTCATTCCAGTCAAGACCACCTACTCAGGAGACAGACTTGCAGAATTGTACATGGCAAAGATAGTATGTCAGCATGGTGTACCGAAGAAGATCGTGTCGGATCGAGGATCCTAGTTCACCTCAAGATTCTAGCAGAAGCTGCATAGCGTTTTTGGTACAGACCTAAATTTCAGTAAAGCTTACCATCCACAAACATATGGCCAAACAGAAAGAGTAAATCAAATCCTAGAGGATATGTTGAGAGCCTGTGCTTTAGCAACAGGACCAGTTGGGATCAAAGTTTGTCCTATGTAGAGTTTTCTTACAACAAGAGTTATCAATCAAGACTGCAGATGTCCCCATTTGAAGCTCTTTACAGAAGGAAATGCAGAACACCCTTGTATTGGAACGAAACAGGTGATGGACAAGTACTCGGACCAGATATCTTGAAGGAGTACTCGAACCAGATATCTTGAAGGAAGCCAAAGATCAAGTTCGGTCAATTAGAGAAAAGTTGAGGTCCGCTCAGACCAGATAGAAGACTTATGCTGATAACCGTTGTCGAGACTTAGCTTTTGCACCTGGAGACCACGTGTACCTAAAGGTTTTCCCTCTCAAAGGAATGCGTCGATTCAGAGTAAGCGGGAAGCTTGCACCAAGATGCATCAGACCTTTCCCAATTCTAGTTAGGAGAGGAGATGTTACTTACAAATTGGAACTCCCACCTCAGCTGCCAGATGTGCATGATGTCTTCCATACGTCTCAGTTGAAGAAGTGTTTGCGTGTGCCTGAGGAGCAGTTGTCGTTGGAAGCAACTGATCTGCAAGAAGATCTCACCTTCAAGGAGCAGCCCGTCAAGATTTTGGAAGTGGCGGAGTGAGTATCGAGAAGCAAGATCATCCATTTCTGCAAGGTTCAGTGGATCAATCACACTGAAGAGGAAGCCACCTGGGAGAGGGAAGAGGACCTAAAGGCTGAGTTTCCGAACCTATTCTCAAGTCAGCTCGAATATTGGGGTCAAGATTCCGATTAAGTGGGATAGGTTTGTAACATACCAATTTTTAGGAGTTTTTGATATTTTCAAAATAAAAATAACCATTTGATTTTGTTGAATCGCTAAAGCTTAACTTGCAATTTTAGAAATTAAAAGCGATTTAAATGACTAAATCAAACTTCAACTAATTCAAAATTTGGTTTGTTTTTAGTTTGTTGGAGTTCTTTGGTATTTTAAAATCTCCTTTCTCTATGGTTCTGAATTCCTTTCGGCCTGTTCCTGTCCCTACCCTCTTGGTGCCAACCACCCTCTTAGTGTCGACTACCCTCTCAGTGTCGACTACCCTCTCGGTCTCGACCAGCCTTTTGGTCTCGGCCAGTCTTTTAGTTTCAGCCAGCCTTATGGTCTCGACCAGTCGAGACCAGCCTTTTGGTCTCGACCAGCCTCTTGGTTTCGACCCTATTTCGGTTTCGACCAGCCTCCTGGTTTTGACCATCCTCTTGGTTTCACCGCCTCTCGGTTCGACCACCCTCTCGGTTTTGACCAGCCCTGCCTGTCAGCCCCATGCTCACCGTCTTTTTCCTCAGCGTCATGTGCATTAAATGTTGTTGTTTCCTCAGCAACGTGCGCATTAAATGACGTTGTTTCCTCTGCAATGTGCGCATGAAATGTCGTTCTTTCCTCAGCAACGTGCGCATTGTACGCTGTTGTTTCCTCAGCGATGTGCGCATTAATTGTCATCGTCCCTGCTGCACTGCTGCAAATCCCCCCACTCCATTTTCTCTCCTGATCCTCCCTTTTCTCTATAAATAGAGCACTAGGGAACCCTCACCCTCCTCTTGCTTTCCCTCTCAACTCTCTCTCTCTCCCCCTTTCTCTCGCCCTCATTTCGATGTGCTTCGAGTTTCACCGCTGCCGACTAGAGCCCGTGCCGTCTTCAACCTACTCACTGCTGACTAGTAGCCACGAAAGACTTAACTTTGTGCGCCATTGATCTGGGCCATACCGTGCAACCACATGTCCAGGATGGGGTGGACCTGGCTGAATAATTAGAAATGTTTTGGTTTGGTTCTGTTGTGGTGGTGTGATCTCCGAGTTTACAGCTGGATTCACATGGCGCACGAAACCTTAGCCGGTAGAACCAAGTCAAAACAGAGCTTTGTAAAGTCCTTGTGATAATTTCTTAGTCGCACGAAGTGTGTGGGCGTATAGTATAAGATGATTATCTCTTGTGGGTTAAGTTGTACAAACTCTGCAGAGTATAAAACTATTCGAATAGTCGTGTCCTCGGTTATGGACAAGGCCTGGTGATTTCACACGAGGGGTAGTTTTTCTCAAGAATATTGTCATGGATGGTTCGAGTGGTTTGGGGAACTAAACAGGGTGTTCACGAGTTGTTTGGGTAGTGAACAAGGTGTTCACAAGTTGTTTCAAAGAAACTTATTCACTTATGTATTAATCTTTTAAATCGTGCTTTCAATCTACCTACTGTATGTACAATCAATACTGCTTTCTGCAAATGAAATATAAAGCTATCCTTTTCAAGCCTTGCATGAATACTATCTACATACTGTTGTAAGGTCGAGGTGGCCGACTAGAGGGGGGTGAATAGGCGGTTTTTAAAAATCTCTATCGGGCTAAACCAATTAATAATGCGGAAGCTAATAACAATTGGTTTTGCACAATTAAAACCTAAATCCACTAGGCACCAACAATACAAGAGAGCAATCAAACAATGATATATAAGCAATTAAAGCATGTAATGTAAATTGCTCAAAGTAAAGCACAAGTAAAAACAAGATGGACACAATTATGTTTTACCGTGGTGGTCGGAGACTTGCCGGTCTCCCCTAATCCACGTTGAGGTAAGCCCAACCACGTTGGACCGGCTCCACTAATTAAGCCAACACCTCAGGTAAGTCCAACACTTGGACCGGTTCCAAACCGAACCAACACCTCGCTCCACTAAGATTGCTCTTCCTCCACTCCGGAGATGGCGAGCACCACACCACTCACAAACACGCCGGGTCTTCTCACAAGCTTCTTGAGAACATCACCGCGCACGACGCCTCCACGCCGTCTAGGTGTCGGCAAACACCAAGAGTAACAAGTCTAAACTTTCACTTGAACTAATCAAGTGTCAACGCTCACGTGGATACACAATCCACTACCTAAGGCAACACATGCACTTAGGGTTTGCTCTCTAATCTCACCAAGTGCAACACATGCACACAAGAGAAGAGAGGGTTTGCTCTAAGCTCAAATAACTCAATAAATGGTCTAGCACACAGCCAATACCATCCACAACATTTTCAGCAGCTTCTCCCAACCGGCCAAGGCTCATATTTATAGCCCACACAAAAAACTAGCCGTTAGGAGAAGATTCCCTCAAATCAGCACAGGGCCGGTCTGACCGCCAACCAATGGTCGGTCGGACCGCCCCATGCGCCAACGGCTAGAAAAATAGCCGTTGGGCCTTCGGCCGGTCAGTCCTCCATGCAAAGTCCGGTCGGACCGCCGCCAAAACGGTCCGACCTCCAGTGCTGGCCGGTCCGACCGCCCGTTGCAAATTTGGCTAAGTCCCACAAAGGGAGCTCTCTGGAAAAAATGCTCCGCTCGATCTCCGGAACTTCCTCACATCGGAAGTTCCGTTTTTACAAGGCCAAAACTTCCGCACAGAGAAACCAGACAGAGAGAAATCGGTCGGACCTCCAGTAGCACACCGGTTGGATCGATTTACTACCGGTCCGACCGGTGACCACTTCCGTCCGACCTAAGTCTACGAAACCAAACCCATTGCTCCACTTCAAATGGCAAAACACATTCGCTCATTTGAATGCAATTTTCGACAAGGTTTCAAAGATGATATTCTCAGTAGGTTACAAAACACATTTGCTAACCCTTAGAATATTCATCACAAGGAATAAGGTACATGGACTTACACCATTTGCAAAATGCATTTGCAAACTTAAGTCACATGCTACAAGGGTTATGCATGAGCCTTGATTATTTGCAAAACACATTCGCAAATAAATAGCAGCATGCCTAGATGAGCTAGAGCAAACACAATGAGCTATCAACACATGACTAACTCAAACTACTAGTTAAGACCCCTCTTAATAGTACGGTAACCTATACTAGCAATCCGGTCTTTCAACCAAACACCAAGACCGGTAAAAGACTAGGAACACATCCTTAGTCTTAGCTAGTCATACCTTTGCCTTGCATCTTCTTGAAGCTTTATGACGCTCATCATCACTTCAAGTCCGGGTCATTAACTTGACAATCATCAACACATGATGATCCTTCTCTTGTCTTGACGATCAACTCATGATCATCTCTTCTTGACAAGCATCAACTCATGATGCATCCTTTACACCAAGCTCTTGACTTGATGATCAACTCATGATCATCCCAAGTCTTCATCATCCTGGAACATAACCTATTCATCCAACTCATGGAAAATGTTAGTTCCACAATATGATTATCATTAATTACCACACCATACCATTAACTCATAATGGTGGGACAAGATACCTCAATCTTTCCCTCTTTGGTAATTGATGATAACCACTTAATTACTCATAAATTGAATGTTGATAAATGAGAACAAATTGAGTATATATCAACTACACAAGTTATATATGTACTCTAACTTGAGTATACAAGAACTACACAAGTTCTATATACTCATAACATGAGTATACAAGAACTACACAAGTTTTGTATACTCAAACGGATTTGTTTCAAAGTAAAGATCTCAAATATATGTGGAGAATGGAATATGGATCAATACTAATGAAACCACAAAGTATAGAATGAAACTCCCCCTAAATGTGTGCATACACAAATGTGTAATAAGATCATATGCACATATTCAAGTTTGACTTATGGTTGAGTTCAATCCTATATTTTGAATCCGAGGAATGCAACAATATATAAGATTGAGATGTCGATTGCATACCTCGTTGTGTTTCACCTTTATATCCAAATGAGACTACACAAAGATAATACTTGACAAGAGAGTTAGTCTCATATTTGGATTTGTCATTAATCACCAAAACACTCCATTAACTCATAATGGCAGGTCTAGATCTTTCAACTGTTCTCTATGACTTGCTGAGTACTTTATGTATTCATAGCTTTGAGCCCTTTGTTGATCAGTTGTCGAAGAAGACCTTGGAGCACCGAGTTCTATGAAGAGGATTACTTCGAATACAACGCGAACTAGGTCGTATCCTTCACTCGATTTCCTGTGGGCATATCGAATGGCTTCCACGAGTTTTTGTTATTTTGATGCAAGTTTATCTGGTCATAGATCTGGTCTTAGACCTGGTCGTGGACCTGGTCGTGACTCTAGCACTGCGTGGCAAGTTCTCTAAAATCTTGACCATAAGGTCATTTTGCTGTTAAGTATTATTAATTTGTCTGTTTCTTTAGCCGTGTTGTTGTATAGTTTCGAGTACACCAATGTTGCAACTGTGTGAGCTAGCTACTGATCTGGGAGTAGTTCAAGATACACGAGGGTCCTGGGTTGCATACTCGGGTCCCGACAAAATACCGATCGAATGTGGTTTTGACTACCGGTCGAAATGCATCGACTATAGGTGGCTCGGAAGGAGGTTTCAACTACCGGTCGAAAGGAGGCTTCGAGCATGGTGGCTCAAGGACGCTTCGACTACCGTCCTAAGGATGTTTGACTACAGGTTGTCGAAAGTCCAATAACCTAGAGAAACTCTTGAGGCTTCACTGCTGCGCTTGCCGTCATCGATGTGGTCCACGACGATACGCTAAGCAATTGAATGCCTGCCACAGCACCTACGAGGTAAAGTGAAACTACCTGAAGGTGGTCGAAAGAGGTCGCTGGTGGTTGTACACGGTCGTAGGTGGTCGTAGATGGTTGCAAGTGGTCGTAGATGGTTGCAATAAGCTTGGCACCATTAATGGCGACGGCGGCGATGAGCAACAATGACGAGGGGGTTTCACCGAGGAGGGCTCGTCCTGAGCAAAGAGAAGGAAGATGAGTGGTACGGGAAGCTTCGGTGAGACCCAGAGATGGTGTTAGAGCAAGCAATCGAAAAGTGGAGCCTCTTACCGGAGATGGGGAAGAAGGAACTGGTTTCGGCCAGAGTTAAAGAGAACTCAAATTCAGACCATTCCTGAAGAGGAAAAAGGAAAATCGAGTTAGGGGAATGTATCCTCAAGCTCAGAAACATATTTGGACGCAGATGGAAGTAAGAGGGACGGCGGCGTGTTGGCTGAAAATAGCTCTTCAACGCAACCTTCAGGCTTGGCTTAGTGGAGGAAACTGGGTTGCTAGGGAGGGCTCGGGTGGTTGCGAAGAGAGATAAAGATGGAGCTCTACGGCTTTATATAGGCTGGAGGCGGAGAGCGTGCGAGGAGAGGCCAGTGGGGTGAGCTCGGTTCATGGCTAATTGCCATGGACAAGTTGAGTGACAGGGAGGGGATGGTGAGGCAATGGGGCATGGGCAACTCTGGACCTCTGTGCGCTCCGATGTGATGGGGTCATGTGGGGGAGGAGACAAGAGGGGGAACAGGCACGGCGGAGGTGACGACATTTAATATGCACGTGTCCGGAGGGAAAAAGGGCGGGATTCGCGCCGGGGCAACAACTTTTGCAGCGGCGGTGACACACACGAGCACTGGCGGCATCGGCGTGGTGAGGAAGATGGTGACCAGGCGAGCCTGGTCGGACCAGGTCGAAGGGACCGGTCGGACCTGGTCGGAGGGTTTGGTCAGACCTAGTCGGAGGGTCTAGTCGGACAGACTGGGTAGTCGAATCGAGTGGTTCTGGTCGAAACTGATAGGCTGGTCGAATCGAGGGGGTGGTCGAAAATGGAGGGGGTGGTCGAATGGAGCTGCTGACCGAAATCGAGTGGCTGGTCGAATCAAGCGGCTGGTCGGATCGAGAGGATTCAACTCGGCTGGTTTGACTGAGTTGATTTCAAAAGGCTGAGAGGGTTACAAAGTTTTAGGCATTGTTTCAAAGCCCCCAAAATTTTAAAATTTTTATAGGAGGTTACTGCCTCTATGAACACCCTTGAAGAGATTTTTTAGAGTTTTTCATGAATTGAATTTTTCTGTAATTTTTTTGCAATTCTTTGTTTTAAGGGTTTGACTAAGGATTGACAGGTTTGACTGGCCAATATAAAATAGTAAATGAATTCTAAAAATTATGAAATTTTTCAAAGGAGCCAATGAGATGATCCAAAACCTATGGGAAAAAATTCCATGGACTACTTATGAGATTTTGTTTCAAAAGTTTTAAAGGGCTATGTGTTCAGTGAATTGATGCATTAATTTTTTTAAAAAATTCATCAAAACCAATGAATGAAAATCCAAATAAATTAAATGACAACATGATGCAACAAAAGTTTTAAATTCTTCTGATTTTTATACATTTGAAATACAAACCCAAGATTAGGATGTTATACGTCATGACTGATCGATTTTGTTCCAATCAACCTTTTTCGGATTCCACAAAGACGCGCATGTATCGTAGATGTATTTGGGTTATTTTATTCGTGCATGTTGGCGTTTATAATGTATGTAACCAAACCCCGCACACCTTGTATTTTTCAATTAAATTACGAAATCTTTTGAACTTACATTTATTTTTCTCAAATATTTGGATTGTTAAATATTGTGTAATCTTTTCACTAAGGAATCGGTTCCACGAACAATCCAATCTGGACAACATCGCGCATGGCAACCCTAAACCCAAATATTTTGTCCATTCTCTACTTCACATTACATTTTTTTCTCCAATTTTGCATTTCGAGCTACGCGGACATTTCGACGAATTACCAAAATTTTAAAACAAAATTAAAAAAATTCTATTACACATAAATAAAAAACGATAGAGTCCTCCTATCGCCAGTTCAATTGTCGACATGACTCTTGTCACTAATTCAAATGGTGAAAGACTCATGTCGTCAATTGATAGGACCTCCTACTGTTCCCAAATGCGACTGACACCTAGTTTTGTAAATGAAAAATCACTATTTATTTTTATAATTATATTTTAAAATAGTATTATTAAAAAAATTCGCGGCTACAAACTATTTTTTGTTTCTCAAAAAATAATAATAACAACAACAATCTGCGGACGCAATATGGGGAGTGAGAGGACGCGCGCGAGAAAGCGAAAGGGAAAGTGTTGGGGTGGCTGTAGACGCGGGCCCCGCGTTGCTCCCCCCGCCTCGGGCAGCCGCTGCCTTCCTGGGCCCACGTGCTGCTGCCTTCCTGGGCCCACGCGGCGGCGCCTGACCCCGTGGTCCCACCGTCCTCACCCGGAAAGGCCGAGGCCGCGGCCTCCGCCTCCGCCTGTCTAGTCTCTCCTCCGCGCGGTCGGACCTGACCTGGCGGACGTGAGCCGGAATCGACCGATCGCCGAGGAGCAGGGGCCTTCGCTGTTGCTCTGTTCGGCGCGCGGTCCCGCCGCTGTGCCACGTGGAACGTGATGGCGGTGGGACGCGCCGTGGTTCCCACGTAACTTTTTTTTGGGTGATCACTGATCAGTGGCGTGGTGTGATGTCATGTGTGCGCTGTGCTAGTGCTCCACCGCGTCCGTTTTGCTGACGAACGCTTAAGCCCCGTTTCCCCGGGCCAAAAGCTAGCCTCGTTTGAACCGAAGCGCGAGAATTTACACGGGAATTAAACTGTACTGTATAAGGTTGTATTGTATTCTTGCCATCTTAAAAGACACTGAGTTATTCCTCTCTTTTTTTCTGTCACGACGGCTGGTGCATTGTTCATGGTTAATTGCTACACTCTTAGGTCTTAGATGCTGTTTTAGTTCGATGTATGCATACATAATAATGAAATCAACATGGTATTCGGCGTAAAAAAATGCTAGATATGAAAAAAAAAACAAAATATGCGGGTTGAGTCCAAGATGAGAACGCGCACAAATCTTGAGCAATTCTTCGGTTGAAAGGTGCACGAGCAATATCCACGAACGGTGATCAGTCGTTGTAATCTTAGTAAGCCTAATTTAATATTAGTATCCATGGAGCATGAGTATCCGATATTCCGAATAAAATATCCATGCAACCGTGTGATAGCGATCCAGCAAGGAGAGAGAGGGAGAGAGAGGGGTAGAGCGCGCGCGGGGACGATTGGAGAGGAGGATGACGTGGGGATCCGTGATGGGGCGGTGGGCCACGCCGGGACATGTAGGCGCCCGAGGCGCGGGCGCCATAATTTGGGCGTTGAACCGGACGAACGAGGAAGGAGTTAACAACAGTACCCGCGTCCTGACTTCTGACTGCTCCTGCCGCCGCTGACGCGTGGGGCCACGGTGGCCGGAAGAGGCCGATGGGCACAGAGAGGCTGCGGGTGGAGCCTGCACGTGAACCACGGGCTGTTTTCTTTTGCCGAGGGCCGTGTGCCCATGCGTTTTTTTTGTTCCTTTCTAATGTAATAATAACATCCGTGTTTCATTTACAGATTAAGCTTAAGTTTAGCAGTGTAGTGGACTACGCTAATCTCGTTGGGTGCAACTACCTAAAGATATTTTCGTGTCTGGCTAGTTATTCTCTCCTCTAACCGCTGGATCAATGTGAGCAAAGAGCGACACATCGGCTAAATTAGCATGTTTTTTTAATCTATTATAAAAGAGTACCATGACAACCACCTGTTGTTTTCCTAGTGCGCGGAAGCTCACCTACCGTATTCCAAACCCGTAGCATAAACGTGCCTGCCTGCAGGCAGTACTGCCGTGGACTGAGAGCATGGCAGCTGGCTTGCCAAACCTGGAGTGCGGTAGGGGATACTTGTCGCTTGCCTAGCCTACCGCGGTGCCAATTTTTCAGTTTGAACGCGAGGCTTCATTTGTTATTTCGTTTCAAAAAGAGGCTAAATGAGCAAAAAAAAAATCAATGAATGGTCTATCAAATGTGGTGATGGCTGTCGCAACCCAGAGTAGTACTAGGGCCGTTCCTGGCATTTTAGAGGCCCTCGGGTGAGACAAAATAAGATGCCCTTTATTTTAATATAAACATATAATGCTACTTTTATATCAACGACAAAGCTATTCAGTACATCAAAAAGATGCAAACTACTCATAGAATAGAAAGCAATTTCTACTCATATAAAGCAATTTCTTCTAACATTTCTATATGCAAAGTCATTAACAATAGTATACACGTCAATGTGATCTAACATATCTTTTCAATGCATAAAGTGGCCAGACCATTCAACCTTACTTGTGATATTGATGACCTCAAATAGCTTTTCAATAACTTCAACTTTGAAAAGCTTCTTTCAGCTGATGCTACAGTCACAGGTACAATAAATAAGATTCAATAAGTAATTGAAACATTTGGGTAACAATCTACATCTCTAACAAACTAAAAAATCTAAATAGTAGACATTGTCACATCTGGCAAAGTTATTTGCAACACACTTAATTTAGAGAAAAGATTATCTAATTCAACATCAGATGAATCATTTTGCGAAAACATTTCTGCAAATTTCGTGCAACATTTTCTTAGCTCGATATCATCCAATGACTTCATGTTTTTTTGAGCTAAGTAAGAACCCAAAAATACCTTTAAACACTTTAAATTCCTCAAATCTATTTTTTATTGAAGCAATTGCCACATCCACTATGACTAAAAAGTAATTAGCTTCAAAAGCCTTCTTAGTTGGTAAAATTACTTCATTGTGATCACTTTCATCAAATTGCTTTTTCCTAAGAACACGTTGTTTTACTGGAAATGATGGTTCTATATGCATATCAGATGCAAGGACTTTGGCAATATCCAAACTAGATGTGAATCCTTCATTTCTGTACTTATCAAAATACTACATTATACCTTCAATTTGTTGCAAGGCCGAGTTGATGCACATGGATGGAGATTGTAACTTCTTGCTCACCATATTCACAGCAAATAGAATGTCATGCCAAATAATCATACCAAGTAAAAACTCAAAACTTCCAAGCACATCAAATAATTTTTTTGCATCACTCTTTGATTTGGGGTCATCACAAGATTTACATAACTCCGACAAAGCTAATCTTAGTTGAGGAACTTGATATCTAATAGATTTAACACTTTTGATTTGACTCTCCCAACGAGTATTAGACAATGGTTTCATAGTTAAACTTGGGATATGTTCAAGCAAAACCTTCCATCTTTTAGGAGAACTTGAAAATAATGCATATATGTGTTGCACAATTCCAAAAAATGAAACAACTTTACCACAAGAATTTGCCATATCACAAAGAATAAGATTAAGACTATGACAAGCACATGGCATATACAAAGCTAAGACTATGACAAGCACATGGCATATACAAAGCTCTTGGATTCATATCAAGCAACCACTTTTGTACCACCTGGTGTTTTCCTTACATATTAGAACCATTCTCATAACTTCGACCCCTTACATCATCAATATTAAGACCAAAAAACAACATAGCATTAAGCAATTCATTGAAAATGTGTCATCCACTTTCAAGAACTCCAGAAAGAACTCTTCTACTTTAATTTTGTTATTTGACATATTAACATATCAAATAATTAAAGTAATTTGTTCTTGATGGTTCACATCTGGAGTACAATCAAGGATTACCGAGAAATATTTGGCCTCTTTAACAATTTTTATGATAGAACTTTTAACACTACATGACAAAAGAGAAATAAACTCATTTTGAATTTTAGGACTAAGATAATGGTGATGGATTTCATTATTTTGAATGCGTGTAAGATGATCTTGCATTACTAAGTCAAATTATGCAACCATTTCAACACATCCTAAGAAATTACCATTGTTGTCTTGGTAAAGTTTCTCGTTGGATCCTCGAAAAGCCTAATTACGTTTACTAAGATATTTCACAATGACAACTATTCTTACCAACACATGTCTCAAGCGCTCTTTCTGCTTTGTGATTTCTTGTTGCAAATCTTTGTCAATTGTTTGGTTTTTGTTCAACCTAATTCTTAATTCATCCCAAGTGTTCATGCTAGTGATATGCACAACACTATTTTCATGTTCTTTGAGCCTCTCACTAAGTTGTTTCCAATCTCTATATCCATTAGATGCTAATGAACTTTAGTGTCACTAGATTTGAAAAGCTTACATCAAAAGCAATACACCTTGTCAATGTACTTAGAATAGACCAACTATTTTCTGTCATGTACCTCTCCATTGCTTAATTTTTTAGACTAATAATCATATGAAAAATGCCTAAAGCTATTATCCAATGCGAATACAATATTTTCTTCTCTTATAAGCCCCTTTTCCACTAAAATGTCCCTTGCTTTATTATCAAGATTATCCCAGTTTCTTGGATCATAAATATCCATAGTAAAAACTGGTTGTTTATCAACACTTAGAGTTTCAGTATTAGGTGAACTAGCTAGGTTTTCATGGCCACTCAAATTATTATAATCCTCATTGATATCATTATTCACATCTAAATCATCATTAGGTTGTTATGCAATACTAACTATGGCCAATTCCTCATAATTCCTAGAAGGGCCGGTATTAATCCTAAAAAATTTGTCAATGGCTGCTTTCTACCATTCTATCAACTCATCTACTTGTTTCCTTTTTTTTTATTTTGTTCACTTCTAGATAAATACTTTCTAGACGACATCTTACCATACAGCGGTATAAAACTTGGTTTAGATAAGGAACAAAAGCACCTGCATTTTGATAATTTGATAGATACCAAAATAATGTCAAGAATAGTCTAGGGGAAACTTCAACCGTGCTATATGTGAAAAGGCCCTGAAATTAATTAAGTGCAATAGTGCATGATCTTTAGAAAATGAGTGCAAAACCATAACTTAAAGAGTCGAATCAACTAAATAAAATCATACCACGAACTGACAAGAATTTGCAATTCCAATCCTCTTCTTTTTAACCCTCTGGTCCCTCTCTCAAACCTAATAGAAATCCTTATAACCAAAAGAAAATGTAGTTACAACTTACAATAAATCTTTGAATTTTGTTTTTGACTCAACCAAACATTGCTTTAGGAATCGACTCAACCAAACTCCCTCTTGCACAACAACAGAGTGTAGATTTTGTCTGGGCCCTAGGAGTGGTGGTATTTAATAGTGAATCAAGGATGGAGAAAATCATGAAAACGCACCATATACGCAACGGCTATATGAGTTGATTTTGAGTAGATCTGTTGCAAATTGAAGGGATTGATGGTGAATTTGTTGGAAATCTATGAGATTTGGCTCTCCTCCTCCATTAATGGCGGTGATCTGGGGAAGAGGAGAAGAGGGGAAGGAAGACTGTGAGGCGTGAGGGAGGCGACGGCGTTGGTGTAATAACCCAAATTCCAATTTGAAAGTGTATTATTCGGGAGAGGGAAGTTAATCGAAAATTTAAGCTTTAGGGGGAGATCCTTGGAACATGGGCCTCCGGGCCAGGCTTAGGCAGCCTTGTGGTCGGCCCATTGGGCTAATTGAGGGGAGGCGCCTAGTTGGATGCACCCAAGCCCCACACCCTCCCTCAAACCCTAGCCCCAAACCACCTTTTTCCCATTCCCTATCCCTAGCAACCCGACCCTTGTACCTGGCCGAAATCCACAGTTCCCCTCACTCTTGGTCACCCTCCTATTCTCCATCCCCATGGGTGCCTCCAACTCCCTCCTCAAGGAGAAGCCCTCCATTGCTGCCCTATTGGTGTTCTCCTGCAGCTGGCCGGCCATTAGGGGAGGAAGGGAGAAGGGAGAAGAGGGGGGGAAGGAGGAGAAGAAGGATCTACAGGTGGTGGTGAACGCCGGTGCTAGCTCGTTCCGCCTCTTTTCTTCCGTTTCACGGTGAAGGCAAGTGCAGATAGTAATGATGTGTTGCTTTGTTTCCTAATTGATGAGTGCCATGGTTAATGATGATGCTTTGAGTTTGATATTGTTGATGAGCATCACTTTTCATGATGAGTTGATAGCATGCTTTACATTCTGCATCATAGCATTGGATCCCTGTGCCTTAAGGGCACAGGCCTTGAGAATGTTTTTCTTTGGATCCCCGTCATGCATTAGACGGGCCTGGTCCCCACACTCGTGGAGTGTGGGCTTTGGATCCCTGTGCCTAGAGGGCACAGGCCTAGAGTATGTATCGACGGATACACTACTCGGCATTACCGGTAATTGCTAAGAAGTGAAGAATATGCATTCATGACATATCATTGCATTTCTGTATAAGATGTGGATTGGTCTATTTGGCTTATGTTGATGTTGTTCATGGTGAGATTGTTGATTTTCCGTGTCCACATATGAGGCTATGTTTACTTACTATTGCTCTTTGCTGAGTCGTAGACTCACTCTTGTTGTGTTGTGCTTTCTAGGTACCTCTCGACGCAGCGGCATGTATGGGGAGGGGTAGTCATGGTGCACTTCACACATTTATAACCACAACGAATGACCTAGTTCAATTATCCAAATTCTCGAATTGATGTTTCCTTTAGGTGGATGTTTTTGTGACCATCCTTCGTGGTGGATGATTTTTGACTGCATTCATGGATGATCCTTTTAGGTCTTAAATCCTTCGTTCTAAGTTCATGTAATTCCATTACGATGTTTGAATTGGGACACTTACACTTTCGTGATAGTTGTTCGTTATCTAAATGAGTTTAGTATGGGTGGACTGCTTGAACTTAGTTGCTAAAGTGAGGACCCCTTAGATTGACTTATGCTCAATTGATAAGTGAATTGCTTTCATTGAGAAATTAGAGACGGCCATAGGATTGATTTTTTATAGCTTGTTGTCTTTCATGATTGGATGCTTGGGTGATGGCTTAATCATTGATGTCGATGATTAATATTTATCTTTCTTCATGTTATGGTTGAACTTATTACGAATTGTTGTAGAATGTTAGCCCTTTTAGGTAACATCCTGGCTTCCACATAGGCAGGTGTTACGATTAATATCGAGCGGGCTTTAGGTCCGTGGTAATTGAATATTAAATTGACACACTTATGCCTGATGGGTGGGATTCGGTAATCCATTGCATCTGCGTTTTTGATGGAAAGATACATTATATTGAATTGCTATTGCTTCTATCCTATAATAGTGCTTGTCTTTGTTACTTGAGCTAAGTGGCTAGCTTTATTTTCTTTGTTGTTCGCTATGGCGAGAGGCGAGGCGTGGCGCGTGGCCGTGGTCGTGGACATGGTTCGGCTGCGCCTTCAGTCCCGACTGTTGAGGTTGCTGGTGATGCGAGTGAGGAGGTTGCCTCAGCTGCTCAACCAGCTGCCAATGCTCAGGCTCAGGCTGCGTCTGCTGCTTTACTTCATGACCTTGAGAGAGGTTCAAGAGCTCCGTCGGCAGTGCAGCGGCTCCTCTGCTTTGTAAATGCACTGCTTTGTGGGTCCGAGTCTTGTTCGGCCCACCGAGGCCGGATGAGTCTTAGAGAGTGGATGTCTCTTCGGCTCGACCCCTTTGATGGAACAGGCACTCCGGTCCAGCCACGATTAGCTCGATACATGGAGAAACAGCCGGTGCGCTAGAGATGACTTCGCGAAGCGCGCGCTTGTGGCCTTCGGCTAAAAGGCCAAGCAGATATTTGGTGGGAAGGGGTTCTAGCGGCTAGGGCCCCAGCTCATGGACCGATCACTTGGGAGGATTTCTTGGGGCAATTCGAGCTAAGTTCTATCTGATTCTTTCCTTGAGAGGATGGAGAATTCCTTGTTGACCTTTGTTCAGGGAAAGTTGGTATGAGCGGATTATGAGGTGAGTTCAACAATCTGTCCGCTTGTGCGGTGTGGTAGGTAATGGCCGTGAGAAGGCAAAGAGGTTCGGAGGACTTAACTCGATTACGCCATGTCTTAGGGGCGAGCAATTGCTTGACTTCAACTCTGTGGTCGATCAGGCCAAGGGTATGGAGTTGGAGAGAGAGCTCACTAGAGAGAGGCAAACCTCTAGTGGCTTTACACCGTCTGGTGGTTCTGGCGGTGCTCAAAAGAGGAGCTTCAGTGGCGGGGGTGGGTCTTCACAGAGACCTACTCCCAAGAAGTTTCAGGGAGGCCATCGTCCTCGCCTTGATTCGGCTTGGTCCCGAGGCGGTCGTTCCTTGAGATCGCGCAGCTTCTTGACTTGGCTTTTTGCGACTGTCGGGGCAAGGCATGATTTGCTTCAAGTGCGGTGAGGGTCCCAGTGCTCCACGGGGTTCAGTTCATACTCTGGCTGCGGTTCCTACACCTCAGTACCCTCCAGGGTGGGTTCCTCCTGCGGTGTTTGCTCCTGCACCTCAGTACCCTCCAGGGTGGGTTCCTCCTGCGGTGTTTGCTCCTGCACCTCAGTACCCTCCAGGGTGGGTTCCTCCTGCAGCGTTCGCTCCTGCACCTCCTGTCGGGTTCTGCTGGACCCCTGCACCATCTGCACCACCTTCGTTCTCAACACCTGCGGCAGCCCCTGTTCACCCTTCGCAGAGTGTTGGTGCGTCTTCTGCTCCAACACCACTGGGAGTCTACGCCATGCCTACACCTGAGACCGTGGGCCGTCCTGACGTGGTGACAGGTACCTTGCTAGTCGATTCCCACGAGGCTTTCGTTCTTTTCGATTCAGGGGCTACTTATTCTTTTGTGTCTCTTGAGTTTGCTAGAAAGGCGGGTTTAAGTGTGCAACTTATTTCCGAATCCGTTGTAGTCAGTTCTCCGGGGGGACTTATTTCTAGCTCTTCAGCATGTCCGGGCTGTTCTATCACTATCGATGACGAGAACTTCACTGCTAATCTTATGGTGATTCAGTTGTCACCTTTTGATGTCATCCTTGGTATGGACTGGTTATTTAGTTACCGTGCTAAGATTTGTTGCTTCTGGAAGACCGTGACTTTGCAAGCCCCATCCGGTGAAGAACTGGTGTTTCAGGGAAGTGCGCCACCTGATTCCCTTTTTGTCCTAGCCAGTTTGCTTCCTAGTCGTCGAACATCAACCATTGGGTTGCTTTGGTCTCTCAGCGCGAAGACAGATTATTCCCTGCGCATTGAGGAGATTCCCGTGGTGTGCGAGTATCCTGATGTTTTCCCGGTGGAGCTACCTGGGATGCCTCCGAAACGGAATGTGGAATTCCGGATCGATCTTATTCCGGGAACTCGGCCTATTTCAATGTCTCCATACCGTTTGGCCCGACCCTTCCAGGAGGAGTTGAAAAAGCAATTGGACGATTTGTTGTCCAAAGGTATGATTAGTGTGATGTTTCGCCGTGGGGAGCGCCTGTTCTATTCACAAAGAAGAAAGATGGCAGCTGGCGTATGTGTGTGGATTATCGAGCTCTTAATCAGGCGACAGTAAAGAATAAATATCCTTTACCCCGCATTGAGGATCTTTTTGATCAGCTGAAGGGAGCTCAAGTGTTCTCCAAGATTGACCTTCAGTCGGGTTACAATCAAATTCGAGTTCGGGAACAAGATTTTGAGAAGGCGGCTTTCTCTACGAGTATGGTCATTTTGAGTATAAAGTTATGTCTTTTGGACTAACAAATGCTCTGCGATTTTCATGGAAGCCATGAATTATCTTTGCCGGTATCTTGACGATTTCGTTGTGGTATTCATCGATGATATCTTGATCTATTCCAAGACGGAAGAGGATCACGATCGGCATTTGAGGTTGGTTCTTGAGACTTTGAGAGAGAACCAATTCTATGCCAAGCTGAAGAAGTGTGAGTTCTGGATTTCTGAAGTTGGGTTTCTGGGCCATGTTATTAATCAAGATGGCATCTCGGTTGATCCTAGCAAGATCTCAACAGTGGTAGAATGGAAAAGGCCAACCAATGTCAAGGAAGTGAGGAGTTTTCTGGGTTTAGCTGGTTACTACCGGCGTTTTGTGGAGGGTTTCTCTATCATTGCTAAACCAATGTCTCAGTTGACACAGAAAGGTGTCAAATTTCATTGGTCGATCACGTGTGAGCACGGTTTTGTACCTTGAAGGATAAGTTGGTGACCGCTCCTATCCTTACTCTTCCTGAACCTGGGAAGCGTTTCACCATTTATTCAGATGCATCTCGAGTAGGGCTTGGTTGTGTGCTCATGCAGGATGGCAAGGTGATTGCTTATGCATCACGGCAGTTGAAGAAGCATGAGGAGAATTATCCTACTCATGATTTAGAGCTTGCCGCATAGTTCTTGCTCTAAAGATCCGCGCCATTACTTGTATGGTGAATCTTGTGATATATTCACTAATCACAAGAGCTTGAAGTATATCTTTACCTGAAAGATTTGAATGCGAGGCAATGGAGGTGGTTAGAATTGATAAAGACTATGATCTCACCATTCAGTACCACCCCGGCAAAGCTAATGTTGTAGCGGATGCTTTGAGTCGCAAGGCGACACCTCCTACCCTCAGTTGTCTTATTGCAGATTTTGAGCGTATGGACATCTCTTTTTGCTTTGTGGAGTACCGCCCGATGAGACCCGTTTGCTTCTTGACTCAAACCATTCCGGATCGAGTGCGGGAAGCACAACAAAGATGATCGATGCTCAGTGGCGAGGACGCGCCTTGATGAGGGCAAGCAAGGTCATTTCACTTAGATGATTACGGTGCATTGCGTTTTAAAGGCCGCCTCTGTGCCACAAGGGGATCAAGTAAAGGATGAGATCCTAAAGGAAGCTCATCGTACTCCATATCTTGTACATCTGGCGAGACCAAGATGTACAAGGATCTCAAGAAGAGTTTACGTAGAAAAGAATGAAGGTTGATATCGCTCAATTTGTGGCATCTTGTGGAGTTTGTCAACGGGTCAAGGTGAGCATAAGCGACCAAAGGGTTTGTTGCAACCTTTGGATGTCCTGTTTGGCCAGTGGGATGACATCTCCATGGATTTTGTGATTGGATTACCTCGCACGCTTGTGAGGAAGGATGCTATTTGGGTTATAGTGGACCGGTTCAGCAAGTCGCACATTTCATCCCTATTCGTACAACCAATTGACAAGTGATTTGGCTCCTCTTTACGTCGCGAGAGGTAGTGCGGTACGCGGTGTGCCTAAGACTATTGTTTCGATCGAGATGCCAAGTTTGTCTCCAAGTTTTGGGAGAGTTTGCGAGTGCTTTGGGCACACAACTCGACTTAGCACCGCCTTCCACCCCCAAGCAGATGGTCAATCTGGCGCACAATCGGACAATCGGAGGATATGCTCGGATGTTGTGTTATGTCTTGGAAGGGAGGTTGGGAAGACCACTTAGCTTTGGCGAGTTCGCCTATAACAACATTACCATGCTAGTATTCGAGTGCCCCATTTGAGGTCCTTTATGGCGAAGATGCGATCCCGTTGTGTTGGGATGCGCTTGGAGAGCGGGCGCTTTGGGTCCCGATTGGGTTCAAAGACAAGCGTGGCGAGTAGCGAGATTAGGAAGAATCATTGTTCGCTCAAAGCCGACAAAAGAGTTATGCCGATGTGAGAAGGCGGGATTTGGAGTTTGAAGTGGGGATCGAGTTCTTTTGAGAGTGTCGCCTACGGAGGCATAGTGCGTTTGGTACCAAAGGGAAGCTTAGCCCGAGGTACATTGGACCATTTCCAATCATGGCACGAATTGGGAAATTGGCTTATCGCTTGGACCTTCCCGAGTCCATGCGAGTGCATAATGTGTTTCATGTATCAATGTTGAGAAAATATTTGAGGACCCGAGCATGTGATTCCATTGGAGCCGTTGACCATCGAGCAGGATTTTACTTTTGAGTCCCGGCCAGTGCAAATCCTGGAAAAGTCAGAGCGGGTTCTGAGGAACAAGATTTTGAAGTATGTAAAGGTTCGTTGGTCTCATCAATCTGAGAGAGAGGCTACTTGGGAGCTAGAGTCTCGCATCTTGTGAACAGATATCATTTGTTTGCTTCGCACGTGTAAGTTTGTTGTTTCCAATTGATGGAATTTCTGCATTCTGTGATCCTTTTGTCGGTTAGAATTCGGGGTCGAATTCCATTAAGGGGGGTAGAATGTAATAACCCAAATTCCAATTTGAAAGTGTATTATTCGGGAGAGGGAAGTTAATCGAAAATTTAAGCTTTAGGGGGAGATCCTTGGAACATGGGCCTCGGGCAGCTTAAGCGACCTTGTGGTCGGCCATTGGGCTAATTGAGGGGAGGCGCCCTAGTTGGATCTGCCCCAGCCCCACACCCTCCCTCAAACCCTAGCCCCAAACCACCTTTTTCCCATTCCCTATCCCTAGCAACCACCCCTTGTACCTGGCAGAAATCCTCGGTCCCCTCACTCTTGGCTGCAGCCCTCCTATTCTCCATCCCCATGGGTGCCTCCAACTCCCTCCCTCAAGGAGAAGCCCTCCATTCTTTGCCCTATTGGTGTTCTCCTGCACCGGCCGGCCATTAGGGGAGGAAGGGAGAAGGGAGAAGAGGGGGGAAGGAGGAGAAGAAGGATCTACAGTGGTGGTGAGCGCCGTGCTAGCTCGTTCGCCTCTTTTCTTAGTTTCACGGTGAAGGCAAGTGCGAGATAGTAATGATGTGTTGCTTTGTTTCCTAATTGATGAGTGCCATGGTTAATGATGATGCTTTGAGTTTGATATTGTTGATGAGCATCACTTTTCATGATGAGTTGATAGCATGCTTTACATTACGCATCATAGCATTGGATCCTGTGCCTTAAGGGCACAGGCCTTGAGAATGTTTTTCTTTGGATCCCGTCATGCATTAGGCGGGCTGGTCCCCACACTCGTGGAGTGTGGGCTTTGGATCTTGTGCCTAGAGGGCACGGGCCTAGAGTATGTATCGACGGATACACTACTCGGCATTACCCAGTAATTGCTAAGAAGTGAAGAATATGCATTCATGACATATCATTGCATTTCTGTATAAGATGTGGATTGGTCTATTTGGCTTATGTTGATGTTGTTCATGGTGAGATTGTTGATTTTCCGTGTCCACATATGAGGCTATGTTTACTTACTATTGCTCTTTGCTGAGTCGTAGACTCACTCTTGTTGTGTTGTGCTTTCTAGGTACCTCTCGGCGCAATGCATGTATGGGGAGGGGTAGTCATGGTGCACTTCACACATTTATAACCACAACGAATGACCTAGTTCAATTATCTGAAATTCTCAGAATTGATGTTTCCTTTAGGTGGATGTTTTTGTGACCATCCTTCGTGGTGGATGATTTTTGACTGCATTCATGGATGATCCTTTTAGGTCTTAAATCCTTCGTTCTAAGTTCATGTAATTCCATTACGATGTTTGAATTGGGACACTTACACTTTCGTGATAGTTGTTCGTTATCTAAATGAGTTTAGTATGGGTGGACTGCTTGAACTTAGTTGCTAAAGTGAGGACCCCTTAGATTGACTTATGCTCAATTAATAAGTGAATTGCTTTCATTGAGAAATTAGAGACGGCCATAGGATTGATTTTTTTATAGCTTGTTGTCTTTCATGATTGGATGCTTGGGTGATGGCTTAATCATTGATGTCGATGATTAATATTTATCTTTCTTCATGTTATGGTTGAACTTATTCTGAATTGTTGTAGAATGTTAGCCCTTTTAGGTAACATCCTGGCTTCCACATAGACAGGGTGTTACAGTTGGTTTTTGTTGCAGTCTTGCAGAAGGATGGAGGCATCAAGCAGACGAGCAATCAACGATAGTCGATAGGATGGGAGACTGCTTCGGTAGTTGGCTAGTGTTTAGTTGGGTGGGCTTTAGTTGCCGATTTAATGAATTAGGCCCATGTCGTGGGCTCCTGGTTAGCTCAATGCCTCAATCTAGTTAGCAGACTAGTAGTTATACAACCATGAGCGGATGAGCCATGCAGAGCAATAAAGCGTATACAGGATATATAGGATATACTGATATACATATACATATATGTATGATGTATCCGGATCGGGGGCCCTTGGCTATGGTGGGCCCTGGGCGGTCGCCTTGGCCTGCCCTCCCTTAGGAACGGCCCTGAGTAGTACTACTACTCAATTCCTAGGGCCCTATAAAACTTAGGAATTAACAACAGTGTAATTCTCACAAGATTCTCACTAAATTCCCGCATACACATTAGCAGCAGTTTTCCATGTATGAATATATTAATACATGTAATGATATGACCCATACATCCGATGGGAGGTAGAAAATTGGACGCCTACTACAGTGCAAATCACACTTCACCCACCGCGGATGCGAAATTTTATCTTGTCGAAGTCTAGATCTGAGCTCACACTCGACGCAAGTCTACAAGTGAGCATGCACCAGAAACAAAAAGATGAGTCTTCCGCACTACACCTATCTATCTCTCCCACCACTCATCGTCTCATCCCATCCAAAACTCAATTCCTCTTTCCTCCACCCGACCAAACTGAAGGGATGCAAGTAGGCTATACCAGCTAGCAATTTCAAAAATTCTACCACGTAAACCAGGAAGCCATGCAAGCAAGAGATCATATATCGTTACCACTTGGCGCACATTGTAGCGGAAGAAGAGTTGTAGCAGCTTAATCTAACGTCGAGTGCGTCGATGTAGTAGTCATAGTCGATCATCCAACATCCTCGGCACCGACCGTATCCTCTAGTAACCTATCACGTTCCTTGCGTAGGTTGTGAATTGTCCTCGATGAGCAGCAGCAACCGCAACAGTGTCATTGCGGTATCCGCATGTCTAGAGGTGGAACGTCGTAAGTCGGTGTGCTAGCACCAACGCACACGGTAGGACTTTTGGAAAGATGGCGACTAGGGTTTTGGTGGAGCAACTCTTACGTACCAACAGCCCCATGCATCCTCTTATAAAAGAGCCCATAATGGATCCTATTTGAACTCATTTTTTTCATACCGTTAAGTGTGTGACCCTGTAGGTTCATGAGTAATCGGTTGCGACTCGGAAACTCCTTTCCGACCACGAGTCGTTAGCGGTTCCTATTAGGACATATCGATTTACGAACACACATAAATATTATATCAGACGAATCTTATGCAATATGATCTGCGACCAGGTCCTTATTACTTACAACCAGCTCGTATCTCCACACGACAAGTTCATATTTAGTCATGACCAGTTCGTAACTCCTTACAACCAGTTCGTTGATCCGTTAGTGATCATGTTCGACTAGTTTACGACCAGTCCGCATTTGGCACGGTCATCGGCGTCAGTGTGGCCATGCGGCGTGGGGAGAGGATGACGCAGTCTCGATGGCGAGGTGGTGGTTTGGCCTAGCCTGGCCCCAAACCGAATCCAGGCCTATCAGTGGTAAGGTGGTGGCATGGGCTGGAAACCGACTTGTCTTCCCATCACAATGTCATAATTGTTGCAATTATTAAGTCGAGTTGTTGCGACCGTTGTTTATTGTTGTTGAAACATATTGCTACAAATATTGTAGGTGTTTTGGCTACTTTTTCAATTTGTTGCAGCAACCTTTTGTTTTTGCTGGGATTGGTTTCTTCTATTGTTGTATCGATTGTTCTCATTTGTAATATATATTTTTTACTTTTTTGTTGTGAGTGTTGAAAAAATTTGTTGCACGAGATTTTTTTTTTTGTGTGGTGGGTCTATTGCTTTATTGCAACATCTTGTTTTGGCATGGAATGGTGAAACGAAATGAGATTGTTACATGCTCTAGTAGTTGTTGTTGTGATTGCTATGATTTTAGTGCATCTTGAGATTGAATGTTGCAGTGTTGTAACATAATGTATTTGTTGCATCGGATGTAGATTTGTTGCAGGCTTACTAAATGATTATTGTGTCTCACCAATTTTTGTTGCACGAGATCGGATGATTGAGATCCAATAGTGGAGAGGATCTTACGATGGAAAGCTCCCATCGTACATCTCGACGCTAGTCGCCCCTATTAATATCCAATGATTATTTTTACCTATAAATACTAATGTTAAAATACTTGAAAATATTTTGAAATTGGAAAATTTGTAGACATGGAGCAAACTAAAAGTGAAAATACATTCAGAATAACCAACAGATTGTTCATACATCTCAAAATCTTAAGAAAAGATGAACAAATCAACAAAGTTAGAGCCCAAGTAATGAAGAAGCAGCTAGATGCTCTTGCTCCTCTTCCCCCAATCGGCGAGCGTGGTTGGCCCGCTGGGCTGCTACGGCCCAAGTCGCTACTCCCCTCCTCTCTCCCATATTTCTCACGTATAAAAGAAACCGCTCAGTTCAACAGAAACCGCCGGTGGTTCATCCGGTTTTTTCCGGTCTACAAAAGAGGATGATGAGCTGTGTCAGTGACTCAGTTGACCTCTCTCTCTCTCTCTCTCTCAAAAAAAAAAAAAAAAACTGTGTCGGCGTGAGCGAAACTATTACCAGATCTCTACTTGGATGACCGACCCCGCTTGTTGCAGATAGCTAATTAATCTTCTGAATTCTGACAAGGGTTGGTAAATAGTCCAACACAGCATGCAATTACTATGTCCAGATCAAGGTTTGAAATCGCGATTTTCGCGGTTTCACAAGAAGGTCCCGAAAAAGGCATAGCGTACACTAATTTTCGCTGCTTCGCGTTTAGGGTCAGAAAAAGCTAGGCTAGCTAGCTATTTAGAAACTTGGTCGTGATATATTAAGATGAGCCTGATCTCGACTTTGTGCGAGTGTTACGAGGTCATACCACATGACCTACGTACAACCGCTGCCTAGATCTGCATTCTGCATTGCTGCAATACTCGCATGCATCGAGCTTGTGTCTGTTAATCTATTTGTTCGCTTCTCAAAGTCACGTGGACTCTGAAGTGTCCGATGATCAGTCACGCGGCCTATTTTTGGTGCCGCGCAGCATAAATTTTGAGGGTCAAGAGCTCGCATGCAGCATCTGTCTGACAGGGTAGAACCACAGAAGAATATCAAAGCCTTCGTTGCATACCTCAGTCATAAAAAGCAGGATATATTCTGTTGCATCAGAGGGCATTTGGTCTAGTGGTATGATTCTCGCTTAGGGTGCGAGAGGTCCCGAGTTCAATTCTCGGAATGCCCCCAACGTTTTAATTTTTTTTTTCGTTTTTTTTAAAAACTGTCTTGTGTTCCGTCCGTTTTGCCTTTTCACAGCATTGCGCTGCAGTAATGTTGTGTTCCGTTCGTTTTGCCTTTTCACAGCATTGCGCTGCAGTAATGAAGTACTGTGTGCTTAACAAAACCAATTTTCTATGCTAAGCCCTTTTTTCTCTATTGGACGTGTGTTTAATTTAATGACGAGAACTTGTTATTGGCTCACAGAAGCTATTTTCGTATCTATAATTTACATTTTTCTAATTGAATTGATTCAAAATTTAAACTAAAATCTCTTTCAATCTAAAGAAAATGATTCTAATCGCTACCTATCCAAACAAGGTCTTATTTTATTTCCTTTTCAACCCCTCGAGCGCTATAATTTTTGAAAGCATACAGTAGCTTTTATAACTTATGTCCACCTTATACCTCTCTAGTGACTAGTGAGAATGAAGGGATTAGGATAGAATGTAAAAAGGATGGCCCGACTACGACATTATAGAAAATCCATTGTTAGGTACAAAGTTGGGCCCAAGTGTGGGTTTAGCCGGTATAACATCTGATCTCTTCTCAATTTAACAACAGTATTTATGTACCACGTAGCCAAGGTTAGGTTCAAGATAAGCACACTTCTGAACTCCGTCCAAACCAAAGTTATTTGAAGCAAAGGCTCGCACCCTAAAATAAAGCCTTCGGTGTAAAGAACAACATAGCAAAAGAAAATCTGTGGTAAGATACATCGATAGTAGGTCTAGCTAGCCAGATTAATATCTCAACTTGACAAGATGTATACGTTGCATAATCGAAATTATTGTAGAGAAAATTGACTACGTGCCGCTCTAAATTTATGGCTATTTGCCAAAACACGCCGATCCCATAATAATAATAATTAACACAAAATGACCTCCATGACCTTCTCTTCTTCTTCTTTCTCCTCCTTTCTTCTTTGTCGGCGCCGTGCGCAGCTTTGTCGCCGAGCGCGGCCTCGCGGTGCCCGCCTTTGTGGTCCGCGACCACGAGGTCTTCTGCCGATCGACACCAGTGGTCCCATTGGGGTTTTCAAAGAAACCCTAGATTGATTTTATGGAGGCTTTCCGGTTCACCCTCTATTCCTCTGCCTTTTCTGTGGCGTTGCTCACAATTGCATAATGAGGCTAGAGGGTAGGGACATATTTATAGACTCCACTTTCAGGTGTTATAAATTGATCTACCTGTTTTCCTATATACCGTGAGACTCCTGAACCATGTCACCAACCACGATCAGACATGCCAGTTTAATGAGTCTAAAATATATTAGTCCCTAGCACACATGTGTAAGTCATGCGCCATGATCAGATTGTTTATGAGATCAATTCCAATATGATCATGTGGGTCAACAGCCTGCAGAGCTGATCCTGCAAAATAAACCCACACTAGTATAAAACAGGCTATCCTAAACGGTTCATCACACACAGTTCCTTTGAAACCGTCTATGTTGTACTCATCATATACGGTAGGAATCACATGTGATACGTAATTATCACAGACGGTTTGTAAATAGAATCATTTATGATAATTCACAGATGGTTCTTAATCATAACCGTGTGTGAAAATCACAAATGTCACAGACGGTTATTAAATAAAACCGTCTACGAATCATCACAGACAGTTATCAATAATAACCGTCTGTGATAGTGGAAACATCACAGACGGTTCTTAATAAGAACCATTTGTGATATACTTTCCCGGCAATTTAACAAATATGCCCTAAATTACAACAATGATACATGCACGCAGCGCACAAGACACACACACTACTACGCAAAAATACATCACGCAGACGGTTGAAACGAAATCGGCCTGAGATAGTTTTGAACCGTCTAAATTTTTATGTCTGTGATAACAGTTGGTTATCACAGACGGTTTTTAGTTGAAACCGTTTGTGAAGGGCCACTACCACAGACGGTTTCAACCAAGAGCCGTCTGTGATATACTACGTATCACAGACGATTCTTGGTTGAAACCGTCTGTGGTAGTGGTCCTTCACAGACTGTTTTTGTTGAAACCATCTGTGAAAGTACAGTTCCCAGATGGTTCCAACTAAAAACCATCTGTGATAGTTCTTTATACCTAATTAATTTTTTTTTGATTTTCGGCTAGCCTTAGGAATTGCTAGCCTTGCCCTCTGAAAGCTAGCAAGCAGAAAACAGGTACATCACAGATGAATCAATTATTGACAACTCAAAGTGATCATTTAAAACTCAAAATCAATTACAAAAGATTATGTTCAAGTATTGTCGCTAAATTTACAATTGAGTTACAACTACTCAAAATGATCAATTATAATTGAATCAATAGTTTCAAGGTCGTTCAGCGATGTCGATGGAGTGAAACTCTCCGCTGGTGTTAACGATCTCCATCTTGATGAAGGTGCAGAGCACCCCTCGAACCTCCAAGACCTCTTTCATAACGAGTTCATCTCAATCTATGTTCAAGCCCTATCGCTAGTAGGAGTAAAGTAGTAAGCATATATATATATATATTTAAATTTATAATTAGGAAATAATTACATATATAGATACAGTCAATTCGAGGCACATTATTACAAAGATATAGGATTATTGTGTTGTAGCGCGTACCAGAAATCGCATCCTGTGTTGCAGTGTGGCGCTCGATCCGTTGTATGGCCCTCCCTCGGCAACATAGGTGGTGAACGACCTGCATGATTGCTAAAAGTTATTATCGGCCATTTGAAAGAAGAAAGACTACAATAGAGTTATCTATAGAGGAAATGAACATACCTGTCGAGTACTCCTTTCACAAGGGTGAAGTCGTGGTTTTTGTTGAGTAGGGAATCAAAGTATATTACCTTGTTACCTTGTTCCTCTTTGGTATAATGACTAAAAAGATCGAGTGGAACCTACTCATGTATGTCGCTATAGTCATAAACCTAAGAACCTAAGTTCGTGCTGCGTATAAAGTACAAATGAAATTTGTATAGCAAGTAGTGAAGCACTTACTTCTAGTTGTAAGACACCATTATGTAGTCCTTGTCATCTTAAGCAAGCAATCCCGTAGTTATGTATTTCACGACGTAGGTGCGTCTTTGTTGATGGTTTGCTCAGAGATCACGTGTGGGTTGAGGAAACCCACCAGTTCTTTCCATTGATGGACATTTTTCATCATGTATCTATACATAAGCAATGAGTTGTGATATTTATCGGTATTACGTGAGTGTAGAACTTATTTGTACACACTTACAGTATCCAGCATCGTAGAAGTGGGACATCGAGGGCAGTGAGATTAATAGGTCGAATAAGTCGTCGAAACCCACGACGAAGTGGCCCAGCTCGTGGAAGAAATACTCCTTCGTGTGTCTGACGGGCAATTTCGATATTCCTCTGCCATCTCGTTTACGTACCACTTTGATCGAAGATGCAGACGCATTCGGCGACGTCGATGACGGCAATAAGGCGGTGCTGTGCCATCTAAACACTTGCTATCTATATAAGTTACATACGCAATGAACTAAAATTACATGGATTGCAAGTTGATATTTTATCTGAGAAAAATAGAAGTTACCCAACCAATTATCTTAAATTGCCTTGTAAACATATAATTACATAAACAAATAAAAGTTACCTCTTGAACTTAAATATAGGATACATAGTAAATAAAATATATGACATTGCACAAAAAGCTTCAAAGGACATAGTTTCAATCGATTCACTGTGGCCTTAGAGGTCGACCAAGAATAGCGAGCTAGCGGAGTATAGGGAGAAGCATGTTTGGATATGTGTTTACAAGGGTTTATTCATAGATAGCAAGGTATAAGAAATAATAGATGTGTGATAGGTATAATAGAGCTCATAGGCAAGTATACAAGTACGAGATAAAGTAGTAGCGTGAAGCAAAGAATAGGCATCTGTTCTTTAGACATAGATCGAGCTACGAGCTAGCTACTAAGTAATGCAAGAAATAGGTTTACCGGTATATGTGTTTGAATAGGAATAAGCATGCGGTTGTGTGATAAGTCAGTCAAGATAGGGTTTACCGGCGCAAGGAGCAGAGACGTACCTGGGAGGTGGCTTCGAATGGCGGAGACGTACCTTGGGAGGTGGCTTCGAGGGAGGAAGGGGCAGGAGGAGGCCGAGCGGTGTCGAGGTCAGGGAGAAGGGGCGTCGGGGAGGCGGGGAGTAGCAGGGGTGTTGGGGTCGGGGAGAGAGGGGTCAGGCGACGTCGTCTGTCGGGCAGCAGGTCGGTGTCGGGGAGGAGGCTTCGGGCGTCAGGGAGAAGGTCAGAGGCGAAAGAGCGGGCTAAGGCGCTGGGGAGGTGAAGGGGTGAGAGTAAGGCAGAGTGACGAGTTCTATTATGGAACCATCTGTGATAAGTCATTACAGACGGTTCCATACCAGAATCGTCTGTGATATGAGGGTTTAGGGTTTCTATGATAAGTCATCATAGACGGTTCTGAACAAGAATTGTATGTGATGACTTTGATTATCACAAATAGTTCTTGTTCAGAACCGTCTATGAAGTATCACAAACGGTTGTATTTAGAAACCGTCTGTGATAGGTGCATATCACAGACGGTTCTGTGATTATGTTATCACAAACGGTTCCCTTTGTGTCTTTTATAGCCTCTTTTGTAGTAGTGACACACAATCTTCTTCAGCTACTTGATATGGTCCAGAATGGAGCATAAATTACAACAATGATACATGCACACACACACAATCTTCTCCAGCTACTTGATATGGTCTAGAATGCACTCCATCTTCAACTCTAGCATGCTCCAGATATATAATTATCACAGACGGTTTGTAAATGGAACCGTCTGTGATGTTTATCACAGACGGTTATTAACAAGAACCATCTCTGACATCACAGACGGTTATTAACAAGAACCGTCTCTGATAATGATTTTTTTGGCTCTCGTCCACGCAACATGAAGAGTATGAGACAACAGCCACACCAACTTCATCAAGCCTGCAAGTTCAAGAAGTATGGCTGCTAGGAGATCGCATGAAGAGGCTATTTCACAAGCATTCCTTTAGACACAACTGCAGGCCTCGGAGGTGCCCAAGCAGCATGAGGAGGAGGATTCTACATGATGTGTGGCACATCCAAGGCATGTAGTTGTCTCTGGAGGAATGCTAGCGATGTAGCCTAGCTTCTTCATGCGCTCTCCTGACAGCCATGATACTTGAACTTGCAGGCTTGATCAATGAAGTTGGTGTGGCTGCTGTCTCATCCTCCTCATGAGGATGAAAAAAGCAGCTGCATCAGAGACAAAGGGATACTAACCTTAGATCATCAAGAACAAATAGCAGATATAGCACACTTGAAAATCTAAGGTATATCTTTCACCAACGGGCCCCAAAGACAACTGCCTCCTTCAAAGGAGCCGCATATATATCACATTTCTCACTACAAATAGATCTAGTTCTGAGGGGATGACTAGATATTTAATGGTGCATATCACAGACCATTCTTAATAGTTTTGAACCCATCGACAATCTAGGAACCAGGACAGCTTCTGCACTTAGACACTGTTGGTCCTTCTAGAGTTCAGTCAGCTGGTGGGAAATGGTATGTGCTGGTGGTTGTGGATGATTTCTCCAGGTATTCATGGGTTTATTTTCTCGCTTCTAAGGACGAGGCTTTTGGCTTCTTTAGAGAATTGGTCCTTAGACTTGCTGTTGATATTCCTAGAGCTTTCAGAGCCATTAGGAGTGACAATGGGACGAATTCAAAATTCTTCTTTTCTACCTACCTGCCGATAGGGAATTGAGCATCAGTTTTCTTCTCCTAGAGTTCCCCAGCAGAATGGTGTTGTAGAGAGGAAGAACAGGACCCTTGTAGAGATGGCTCGAACCATGTTAGATGAGCATTCTACTCCTAGGAGATTTTGGGATGAGGCCATCTCTACTACTTGTTATATCTCCAATAGGGTCTTCTTGAGATCTGTGATTGGGAAGACCTCTTATGGGCTTAGATTTGGTCATTCACCCAAAGTCTCTCATTTCAAGATTTTTTGTTGCAAGTGCTTCATTCTTAAACATGGCAACCTTGATAAATTTGAATCTAGATGTTCTGATGGCATGTTTCTTGGATATCCTGCTCATTCTCGTGGCTATCGCGTGTTTAATTTTGACACTAACAAAATTGTTGAGACTTGCGAAGTCACTTTTGATGAGGCTAGTCCTGGTACTAGACCCGATGCTACAGGTTCACAGGTTCCTAACATTCGTGGAAGCATCTTCGTCGACGATGACTCTGAGGATGAGGACCCGATCCATCCTCCAGTCACCTCTGAGATGGTTGGAGAGCCTGCTTCTACTACTCTAGTTTGGTGGCGACCTCCTCCTATCTTCACCGACGACCTGAGTGGCTCTGTTCCTACCTCCACAACTCATGGGGTAGAGGCCACTTCTGCACCAGGAGCACCTCTTCACATTCAGCGACAACATCCATCTGAGCAGATGATTGGGGATCTTCAAGAGCGAGTCACTCGCTCCAGGTTTATTTCTCCTGATTCTCATGCACATTCTGCTTTTGTCGCTTCTTTTGAATCCCGAGATATCACCTATACTTTATCTGATGCCTCTTGGGTCAATGTCATGCATAAAGAGCTTGAAAATTTTGAAAGAAACAAAGTCTGGACCTTAGTTGAGCATCCTTCTGATTCTCATGTTATTGGAACAAAATGGATTTTTAAAAATAAGCAAAGTGAGGATGGGTTGGTTGTTCGCAATAAGGCTAGACTCGTAGCTCAAGGTTTTTCCCAGGTAGAAGTCTTAGACTTTGAAGAGACCTTTGCTCCTGTAGCTAGATTGGAAGTCATTCATATTTTATTAGCATTTGCAACATCCAAGGGTTTCAAGCTTTTTCAAATGGATGTTAAAAGTGCTTTCTTGAATGGTTTCATAGAAGAAGAGGTCTTTGTCAAGCAACCACCTGGTTTTGAAAATCACAAATTCCCAAACCATGTTTTTAAACTCTCTAAAGCCTTGTATGGATTGAAGCAAGCTCCTAGAGCTTGGTATGATAGGCTTAAGAGTTTCTTGTTTGAAAATGATTTCAAAATGGGAATGGTTGATAAAACCTTGTTCACTCTCAGGCATGGCAGTGACTTTTTGCTGGTTCAGATTTATGTGGATGATATTATATTTAGTGGTTCTTCTCATGCTATGGTGTCCAGATTTTCAGATTCTGTGAGAAGTGAGTTCGAGATAAGCATGATGGGAGAGTTGACATTTTCCTTGGTCTTCAAGTCAAGCAACTGAAAGAAGGCACCTTCGTTCACCAGAGTAAGTATACAAAGGACCTTCTTCGGCGCTTCAATATAGGAAGCAGTAGGCCAATGTCTACTCCCATTGCTACAACCACCGTCTTTGGACCACGATGAGGATGGAGAGCCCGTGGACGGAAGAATACCGCAGTATGATTGGCTCCTCCTCTATCTCACAATGTCGAGGCCGACATACAATTTCTTTGTATGTCCGTGCGCTCGATTCGAGCTTCCCCTCGTGCTTCTCATCGTCAAGCAGTACGTCGTATCTTCAGGTATCTTCAAGATACTCTTGACTTTGGACTCTGGTATTCTTCTTCTTCTGCTCTCTCTATTCGAGCATTTTCTGATGCTGATTTTGCTAGGTGTAGAGTGGATAGGAAGAGTACTTCTGGCACGTGTCATTTCTTAGGCACATCCCTTGTTTCTTGGTCTTCTAAAAAGTCTTACATTGCACGATCCACAGTAGAGGCCGAGTATGTAGCTGCAGCCAGTGGTTACTCTCAGGTCCTTTGGATTTTATCCACACTGCGGGACTATGGGTTATCCTTGAGAAGGGTTCCTCTTTTCTATGACAACACTTCTGCCATAAATATTGCCAAAAACCGAGTGCAACATTTAAGGACTAAACACATTGATATTCGATATCATTTTCTTAGAGACCATGTTGAGAAGGGTGATGTTGTGCTTCACTTTGTAGAGTCAGAGCAACAGCTTGCAGATATTTTCACTAAAGCTCTTGATTTTTCTCGTTTTGCTACTTTGCGGGGAGAGTTACGGGTTATTAGTCCTATTGGGCTGTTTTGGGGGGGGGGGGAATTTGCTCTTTTTGCATTCATTGTATCATAATGTATTTTTCAATTCAAGTATCTTGCATTGTTTAACAAAACTTATGGAGCTTTGATTATTATCCTTGTATGGCTAGTTTTCATACTCTATACCTTGTCATGTCAAGTGATAGTCTGCTAGACTTCTTCTATGGCTCTTCGTGTTTTAGCTTAGCTTTTGCCTTGCTAGCTTTTTATATGTGAGCAAATTGAATCAAATCATGTCTTGTTGGATCTTGTGACTAGTTTTGCACTGGTGATCCTCTTATGATTCATGCCATGTCTTATAGGTTAAATTGAGTCTTGAACTTATTTTGAGATGTAAAATGAGCTTTGTTATTGCTTAAGTCAAGCAAATGAAGAATGAGTTTTTATGTGCGAAAAAACTGATCTCACCAATCCTTTCTCATGAGACTGCTTGCCATTGCACTAGGTATGAACTCAGGGGGAGTTTTGGATGACCTAGACCACTCTTTTAAGCTTCATGCTTGAGATGGTCGCGGAAAGGCTTGAGATCTAGCACAATGAAAAAAATCCTTTTAGGAAAATGCTTAAAATGCTAAGTGATTGAATAAATTGCTTCATATTTGAACTCTTGATGCTCAAAATACCTCTGTTCCAGTTTTGGGTCTCTTTTTACTTATGGCTTGACTCATTTTTGGATGCTTTTGGTGAAACTATGATATTGAGCAACTTTTCATGGTATCAATTCTTTTAATCTCAGATAATTGTTATTTTGGTCTTAGCTTTGTTGTACATGTTTTGCCATGATTGAACATAGCTTCTTCACTTAATATGGCTTCGTATAATACTTGTACTGTCTACATGGATAATGGTCATGGCTCATTTTTTGCTAAAGTTCAAAAATAAAGTCATTCCTTCATACTCTATCTTTTCCCATGCATCTTGATGAATTCATTGTCAAAGGGGGAGAAAGATTGAGAAGAAAAATGTTGTTTTGGAGCTTTTGGTTTCATATAAAAGAACTCATATATATAAAAAATGAACATTCTGAAAATTTCTGATCATAGTGAGTTGAGTCTCTTAGTTTTATTGCCTTTTTCTAATTATATTTGCATTTGAAAAAGACTCACAATGATCAAAGGTCAAATAGAACTTTTGTCTTTCATATGGACCTAAGTGAGATTTTTGGCTACTTTCTGGAAATTGAATCCTTTTGTGCTTTCATTGCCTTATCTCACTTGCTTATACTATTCTGAAGCCAGCTTGGTCGTTTTCTAGGCTTTTTCATGCTTATGGACCAAGTTGTGTCATTATGCGAAAATTACAAATTTTTACTTTTCAAACCTTAAAACTACATTTTCTGAGAAATTACCAATGTGTTCATCAAGGGGGAGATTGTGGATATCGTGGGGATATGTGCATGATCTTAGGATGATGAGTCAATTGGCAATAGCATTGTTGGTTTGCAAATTCTCGTGTTTTCGGGTTTGCTTCAGTTCTGTCAGACCACGAGCGATCGGCCGGTGGCATTAGCGGTCGATCGCCGTGGAGCGGTCCGACCGGGCGTGCTTGCCGGTCCGACCGCATATGGTTCAAATTGGATTTTGAAGCTGAGCCAAAAATAGGATGTGTATGCAAGTGAGGGGAGTCTCCTGGATGTGGTCACATAATTTTTAGAGCTCCCAGTCAAAAGTTCTATTCATTTGAAAATTCTAGAAGGTTTCGGATTTTCGAGATGAAAATTTGGCTAAGTCCTTTCGGGCGGTCCGACCGCCGTTGTGGAATCGGTCGGACTGGCCTGAAATCGGTCGGATCAGTTGTGTGGGCGGTCAGACCACCGATCACTTGGAACTTAGCCTTTTTGGCATTGTTGTGATTTGAATGTGTTTAATGTATGAATTTCAATGCTTTATTGTTGCATATTGCATTGTTGAACTAACGTAGGTCAAGTTGTGAAGAACTTGTTCCCGGAGATGATTTCTTTGTCTATTCTTTGTGCGGTGGCTTGCGAGTCAACGGCGTCAGCGGTGAGTTGGATCGGGACTACGCTTGGAGAGCCGAGGTCGAGCGATCATGGATGCCGGGTGGTCGTGTGACTCAAGCATGGTGCGAAATGGGCAAGATGGATCGAGCAGGCGATTCGTTGTGGTGGTTGGATCGGCGGTGCGGAAGTCGGTGCAAGTCCACAGGAGGTTCGATGGGATTGGACGGGAGAGACTTGCCGACATGAAGAGAGCCGATCAACCCACACGTGGTGAAGCGGCGATTGCTTCAGCAGATGTTTTGTGTGTGTATCCCATGTGTGTGTGGGCCTTCATGGGAGCCATGAAACCCTAGCTCTCCATATAAATAGAAAGGGGGAGGTGGAAATACCCCTTGAAGCTTTCATTTGGCATCTCCAAGTTTTTTCTAGGGTTTGGAGAGGAGAGCAGAGGAGAGGCTAGGGTTTGGAGAGATTTGTATGTGTGCTCTTTGATTGAGCTCTTGTCCTCCTTGAGGGACTGGCTTCGACAAGCATCAGATTGATTCAATCAATTCATGAATGCTTGTTCTTGATGAAGTCTCATTTGCTTTCTTCTCTGTTTTGATGATTGTGGTGCTTCCTTGATCCGGTTGATTTTGGTTGGTCTCTTGACCTCTTTTACCTTGCTTTGATGTGTGGGAATACTCCTAGAACCATCTAGATCTTCAATCCCCCACAAGCAAGTTGTGGATCAAGTTTTTCATATTTCTAGGGTTTGAGCACTTCTTTGGTAAAATCTAAAGAGATCGATTATTTGAAGTGGATCTGAACGATCGTCGCTAGAAATAGGTCTCTGATATCGTCAGGGAGGTGTGCTCCAAATTTGGTCAAGTTTCATTGGTTGATTCAAAAGTTCGACCAATTTTCGTGTTGGATTTGGGCATTGTGTTTTGGTACTGGACTAAATCGGTCCGACCGATTTAGCAACGGCGGTCTGACCGCCCGCTTTTCAGACCGCCCGATAGCTGCTGGTCGAACCGATTCCCAATGGTCCGACCGCCAGTCAGCCACCGGTCCGACCGCCAGTCAACCGCCGGTCTGACCGCCAGTACTCATACCGATCTCCTGAGATCATTTCTCCTTTTTGGGTCTTGTGGTTAAGGGGGTAATCAAATTCAGCACAAGGCTTTCTCTGTGCGTTTACTGATCTTCTTAGCTTTCATAGCTAAAGGAGAAAAGTTCGTGTTGAATTTGATTAAGATGAAAAATCGCGAAAGCGCCTATTCACCCCCTCTAGTCGCTTTACGGTCCTACATCATGTGATTGCTTGCTCCATTGTCTAAGTACCACAGATCAGTGTGATCATGGCTGCCTCCCTCTGTGCGTAGTTTACGAACTACGTTCTCCTCGTTCAATATCACCATGACCGGCGCCTTTTTGACACATAAGGAGAGAGACAGAGTACGCTCATCGTCTTCGCCGGCTCGGGTGAGGTTTACCTACTCGTTCTTGTTCTTGTTTCGGCAATCCGAAGCGTAATGCTCATACTTGTCGCAGTTGAAGCACTTTATATGGCTTCGGCACTCCTACGTGCAGTGACTAAATTTGTCACATTCAAAACACTTGATATGTAACTTGTCATGGGATCTGTCACCACCGCCTTGCTTACCCAGTCTCCACATCCTCCTCTGCAGTCTCAGCTATTGCTCTGCCAATTTCCCTTCTTGACAGTGCTCTTAAAATTGTCACCAGATTTCGTTCCCTGAGTAGATAATACCTCCCATTGCGATGGAGACAGCGTCAAATGTTCTTGCTCTTTTAGATCACCAAAGCTGCTCTGAATTCTCTCATCATACTCCTTGTATCGACTAACCAAATCCTCAATAGAAAGAGTCTTCAAATCAACACACTGCTCAATGAAAATTACTAGTTGCATGGTCGAAGCTGCTTGGAGAAACTGTCGAACGACCTCAATTTCCTCCAATACCTTCTTTCTGAGTTCACGGATGTCACAGACCAATGATGAAAATCAGCCAGTAAATGCCTGTACAGTTTCATCTTCAAGCCCTCAAAGTCCCTTTTGAGAGTTTGCAATCTTGCCTCTCGAACGTGTTCGTGTCCCATATTAGATGTCTCAATCGTTTTATATGCCAATCTCGCTGGATCCTTTCCAGCAAGGGTCAACATGAGAGACTCTGGAATTGCCCAGTATATTGATGGTCCTTCTGGTACTCGGCGCCGCCTTTCTTTAAAGCATAGCCGCCCAGTTCCACAACATCACAGACCTCCTGTGTTTGCAACGCCACCTGCATTTTCATTGCCCAGATGGTGTCATTGTCGTTCGTGAGTTGTGGATATGTCATCAGTACAAAGCTGCCTTTCTTTACCTCCGATGCTTCTCCACCACCTAACGAGGACCACGAGTTATTCTCTGTTGGTTTCTTACGAAGTTGTCTCCTATTGCACCTTACAAAAAAAAACTCCTAAAGTTCTGATAACAGTTATTGAAATTTTCTTAACCTTCGCTCTGTCCCCGCTTCTGTCCAGAGAAACTCACTGCTTGGTCCTTGCACCGTGAGACGCACTGAGCTTTCTCTGTGGGGCCCGCTGCTCGTAGCTGGACTTTTGCTTGAAACGCATCTTCGCTCCCGACGTGACTGCCCCTTGCTCTGTGTTCTCGAATCCTGGACTAATTTAGCCCCATTGCGCAACAAAAATTCCAAAAATAGCCCCGATAATTTCAAAATTCCCAAAATAGCCCCCCACGGTACTAGCTGCCGTCCCAGACAGCGGCACTGCCGCGCCCCACCGGTCGTGTGGCAGTGCCCTCTCACGTGGCGGCAGGGCGCTGTGACACGCTGGCAGCGCTTCGGCGCCCGTCGCCCGGGGCGAGCCGAGGCTGCTGTGCTGCTGAAGTAGCGCAAAGCGACCATGCGCCTTGCGCTATAAGAGGGAGGAGCGGTGAGGCTTGCTCCTCAGCAGCTCTGCGACGGTTAGAGCGAAAAAAAATTGTGCAAAAAATCTACGAGTGGGAAAAAAAATCGGTAGCGGCGAAGGAAAATCACGAGCACCTAGAAAATAAGCTTTGAAGCTGCTGCGAGCACCTAGAAAAGGTAAGTGTCATTCGCATCCGATTAGTATTATCGGTAGTTTTAGCCATGTGATTAGGATGCAATTAGATGAATTGTAGCAGCAGATTAGTTTTAGTTGTGTAGTTAGTTTATTTTGAAGACTTAGTAGTTAACAATGTCATTATCCGTAATTAGTTGACTTAACGGACACATTGCTAATAGTGTAAGTAAATTTCCTTTCGACTATTTGTATAGTTTCATGAACTTGATCATAAAATAGCAAAATATTTGGAGGTCGTTAAGAAAAATAGAAATAGCCCCACTGAACGCTTTGTATATGTACTCTTGATCTGGCATATCGCGTTCGGTGCATGCACTACGTATTACACGCTAGAATGAGAAACTTGGCGCACCTCTCGATAAGTTTTAAATCTGAAATTTAATGAAAAAGAATATCTTGTCGTAGACCCCACATGTCTTTAGTGTAAGCTAGGTCTAACTCGGGTATGGAAGCGTAGAAATGCAATAAGAATTTACGAATTGAATTATTTTGCCTTTGTAATATCGAACTAGTTAAAAATTCGTAACTATATAGTACCACAGGAAATTTCTGAAGTCTAACATAGAATAGGCTATGGATTATTTATACTAGAAATAATATTAGCTTGGACATTTCATTGATAGAAAAATCATACGAACTCCAATCGGGATTGAAAACATATAGGACAAAACGATCGTGTACAATGGGCATAACCAAATTTGTAGAAGCGTTCATTCGGACAAAAAATCCTGTAAATAATTCGATGGTTTCATATGCACATGTGTTAGGTACTTTATGGCGGAAATTCAAGATCATTCGTGTTCCACGGGGCGCTCTCGTCTGCTGACGGACCGTCTGGTGCGGACTGTCAAATTGTCACCGCACTGTGATCCGGGCGACGGCTCTAAAGGACATGAGCCTCTCGGAGCTAAGGCGGTGCGTGCGTTCCGCGTTCGATCACGCCACTGGAAGGAAGAAGCTGCGCATCGAGGCGTTGTATGCCTCGATGGTGGGTGGTGTAGGCGAGACCATTTGGCAACTGATGAAGGTCACATGTGACGCTTCATGGGCCAACTACATGGGGGTTGTTTGCAACCCATTGCTGCGATATATGCGCGGCCGATGGTTTACGTTCGATTCTTGGAGAGGACGGGGACATCCGGTGCGGGTGGTTCGGTGAAGGTGAAGGCTGGTGGTGAGGAGGAGCTGCGTTGGTCTGCGATGTTGGAGGAGACGTGGGCGATGGAAACCGAGGCGTGCGGTCAATTTTGAGCCCAACGAAGGCGGAGAGATGGTGGTCGGCCGTATTGATTGTCACGAGTACGACCGACCGGTGGATGAGGTGGAAGCGAGGAGGGCGTGGAAACAACTAGTTCGGAGGGCGGCGAAGACGGAGAAGCCGCTTGGGAGGTGCACTTGGTGGTTTTGTGACCATCGACATTACTTCGCCCCTCTCGATTGGGCGGCGTTGCGGCGACATCACCGGTTACGCCACGTCCGGAGGGTGCCGAGTGGGGTTCAATGAGGACACCACCTTTCGTGGCCGGCGCTTTCCTAACAAGATCGCCGCACAACATGCTATTGCAAGATCGCCGTTAACATCGGTCGGACGTATCGGTGCAGAGGTCCAACCCCGACACGTACATCGTCGGTGTGTTGATGAATCTGTCTTTGGCAAGGTCCGTGCGCGCAGAGGTTCACGATCACGCCATGGGCTTCCTGGATAACGGTCTTTGAAGGACCACACATACGAGTTAGCCGAGCCGCTACACGTGCACCGCAACATGACGTCCTCGTATGTTGCCGGCGATAAGCCACCTCGTCGCCGCGGATGTGTCCATTTCGCCAAAGCTCCTGGCGGCGGATGTTGCCAATATGGTGGGGTTCCCCATCGGCTACAAAGGCGGCATGGCGTGCGGCGCAGATTCGGAGCGAGCGTTGGCACATTCGAAGAGGCTTACAATCTAGTACCAAGATTCTCGCATCAAATCGCGGAATCTAATCCCGGACGTCGTAAACAAGCTTGGCGGGTGCATCCGGTGAGGGGCCTAATTGTTTGCCGGCTTGATAAGCCACCTTGTCGCCGCGAGATGTGTCCATTCGCCAAAGCTCCTGCCGTGGATGTTGCCAATATGGTGGGGTTCCACATCGGCTACAAGGCGGCATGGCGTGCGAAACGCAGGATTCTCGAAGCGAGCGTTCGGCACATTCGAAGAGGCTTACAACCTAGTACCAAGATTCTCGCATCAAATCGCGGAATCTAATCCGGGACGTCGTAAACAAGCTTGGCGGGTGCATCCGGTGAGGGCCTAATTGTTTTGTTCTTGAAAGGGACTTACGGGCCTTCCGTCGAGCGTCGAAGGGTTCAAACATTATCGTCCGTGCTCACGATGGATGGCACCTTCCTATGTGGGAATGCGAGGTACCATCCTCACTTCCGTTGCGGCCGATCACGAATGACGAGCTTAGTCCCGTGGCGTTCACAATTGTTGAGGCGAGAACACGGAGAGCTGGTTGTGGTTCTGTGCAATGTAAGCGGTGATCGTCCAAGATCGGCGGATGTGTGTGTCATCTCGGATCGCAATCTTTGGGTTGTTATCTGCGTTGTGCATGATGCAAAATTCGACGTAGCCACCGTACGGTGGAGCGATGTTAGGAGCCGTTGGTGCATGAGGCATCTCGCGCCAACTTCCACACAAGGTTTGAACAAGGACCTCATGAAGATGTTCAAGAAGCTCATGCGAGAACCAAGGAGGAAGTTGAGCGGTGTGGAGCGGCTCGATGAGAGGCAGGAAGCATGTGAGGACTCGGCGCATGCCGAGGCGAGGCGCGGCTAGAGGGTCGGAGAGTTGGGAGTTCACATAGTGGGTTAACTCGCTCGCTTTGACACGGAGAAATGGTCCCCGCTGCACGACACGGATGGTGCAAGGTACGGGATCATGACGACCAACATGTCGGAGGTGTACAACGGTGTGCTCAAGGGTGTCCGCTCTCTGCCGATCAACTGCGATCGTGGAGGAGAGCTGGAACCGTACCATCGGATACTTTGTTATGAGCCATGGTGGCCAAGAAGCATTTGGAGGACGGGAAGCAATTCTCCGAAGTAATACATGCCTACATGGAGAATAAGATCAGCAAGGCTCGATCGCAGGCCGCTCGTACCATAGATTGCGTCAGGCAGAAGTTCGAGATCAGGCTCAGGGAGAAGTACGTGATGGGCCATGCTATAGGGGATCGTGGCAGTGCGCACGATTGGTGAAGAAGCGTCGTGCACGCAACAAGCGCGGCTTGCACAAACCATGCTCCCATGTATGCAGCGGCATGCGGCGTGGCGGCAAGCCTCGGAGCATTACATCTCCGAGTACTATGACATCCACCACCTGTATGCAACTTGGAGTGCTGAGTTCCATTCGTACGGGCTGGACACACACTACAGGGACCTTTGGCTGGGGCAGGTGAAGTGGGTGCCCAACGACGCACTCAAGCACCCCCGCCGTGGAAGGCAGCGATCCGGCGCATCCGGAGCGACATGGACGACGGCCAACAGCGAACAGCGAGTTCGCCGGCCCGTTGCGGTATGCAAGGCTGTTGGGCACTCCATCAGCCGCTGCCCAAACAGACCCAGCACAAGCAGTGCACCGTAGCGAGGAATATATAATTACTACATCGTGATGTCGCTTGCTTATTTCAATATCTTTGTTGGACTCTGTTGCTGTTAATCCATGCCTTTATGTACTACTTGTTAAGTTGTCCCGGTTTGTTGTTAACTCATTATGATCATATTGTATTGTTGAATTTTTATCGTATGTCTTGCCTTATTTTCTGTGCCACATAATTTATTTTACATCGTGCCTTGACATGTTGTTTCCTGTTGGCGGGGAGATGGCGCGAGCTCCGATTGACGACGCGTCTGGCCGCTTTCGACCTGGCTGGGATGTGGGACACCGTTGCGGGCGTGGTCGTGGCGTCGTCCCTCCGAGCACAGTCTGGCGCCTCAGAGAGAGATGGCCCCTTGACGAGCGGTGCGTCCCGAGCTTGGAGGCCGGGCTCCCCCTCGCCGGATGTTGGACCTCCCGCCTGTGCTGCTGCAGTTTGTGCGGCACTCTGTCTGCGCTTCGTGGACCGTTGGAGACCGGAGACTCACACCTTCCACTTCCGATGGGGAGATGACCATTACTCGGAGGGCGTGTCTCGCTTACGTCTACCTCTGCGTGGTCTTCGGTAGTGCCCCTCAGAGGGCGATGGCCCCGGAAGGTCCGTTTGGTGGCAATTTGGTCACCCGATTCTGCGAACGCGTCGGGTGTGCCACATTCTGGCTGCGGTACATGATCTGCCCGAGCATGCGACTCGGAGGAAGTGAGGACACATTTAGTCGCGTACTGTTGTTCTTGTTCGGATGGATCCTGTTTCCTACCACGCAGGAGATCGTGTACCGAAGCTACATCCATCGCGCATCTTTGGCGGGCGCTGCCCGCAATTCCACAGATCTGATTGGGGCTCTGTAGTGCTGCGCCACCTACAGAGGGTTGTGTGGCGCTTGTCGGTGCTGATGACAGGCGAGGAGCGATCCTCGCGGTATGCTACGCCACGCTACGATTATGGTCGTGGGAGCACTTTCCGATCGGCCGACCGTACTTCCGCACCGCGTGCACCCTTACGGTGACCACCGAGCTTTGCGGGAGCAGCTGCGAGGGCGACCCGTCGGCGGGCCTCTGATGGGAACACGTTGGACACGTGCTACCCTAGGGTGGGCTAGGAGAGACCGAGGCGCGTATACCCGAGTTCCATAACCTTTTGAGACTCTCCACGAGGACGAGGTCATCCGTAGCCATGGGCAGCCACAGTTCCTTCACGACACGGCCCCCTTCGGATTATCGTCCCGGTGCAATCTGGGCGAGGCACTCTGATGACGACACGCCACTTGGTCTTCTCGCACATGGTCGGCGCAACAATCCGCGGCGGGTCATGAGGCAATTCGGCCTTTACAGGAGGTACCACCCCGCGGGCGACCTCTCACGACAAAGGCTCACCGGTATGTCATTCTTTGGTGTTATTTTGAGGCATGTTTGAGTAAGATTTTACGACATGTAAATTCAATTGCGGCGAGCGAGAGAGGCGGAGGAGCGGCGGCGAGGTAGACACAGCAGCTCCGGGCGGCGCCAGCGTGGATTGACAGAAATTACGACGGACGTGGTGCCGGAGTTTCGCGCTACGCCATCGACGACGTCTGCGGCGTACTTACGGTGAATGCGTTCGCGCACTAGGTGTAGGCTTCTTGGGCAGCGCCGCGCGTCCGATGGGCGCCATGCGGGGACGACGTCGTACTAGCTGGTCCGGACCGTCACTGGGCGGCCCGCCTCGACGAGACGGTAAAACATTCTTTGCATAATTCTCGTTAAGCAACACTTTTCGCACTTACTATCGGTTTTCATGTAGTACTACCGCTTGGAGCGTATCCGCCATCAGACTACTGAAGCTATAAACCGTGGAAACAACAACACATTGGATCGTCTCATAGCGCGATCGCCGCGATCGCGAGGACGCAATTTCTGCGATTAGATCCATAACTTGTGGTCGCCACAGCGACGTTCACGCATAGCATCGCGTACGTGCCGGGCACCTTCCACCACCTCCGCCCTCCGCACCTTCGTCAGCACCGCCCTCCGCACGCCAGTCGCACTCCGGGAGTCGTCGGAGCTACGGTTGCTCGGCCTCGACCCGTCTCGGGCCACAGGTATGTCATCATCAGCGGTTCTTATCGTGAGTACCTTTCCATGCACTCATTTGGACGTATCTGACATTACCCTTTGTTCTTGCAGCGATTGCGAGGGACAACACTCTGCGCAACCATCGTCATCACGGAGGGAGCGCGGATCGACTTCTTCGCCGGCGTTCAATCACACCTACGGAGCGCGACGATGGTTGGCGACACGTCTGGAGGGTACACCGCGGCACTATGGCTCGGAGGCGGCGGAGGATCCTTGTCAACACAACAGACCTACTCGGTACACGTGAGCGTGCCACACCAATTTTCCCGTCGTACAAAACCAATGACTAACTCACCTGTCGCTTCCGCGGGAAGAGCACCGATGGGTTGGCGACATGCTCGAGCCTCGGCGGACCGCCACGATGAGATCACCCAGTTCGCCTCCCGGGCGGGGCCGTACTACGGCCTTGAGGCGTCGCCACTCTCGGACAAGTTCACATTCCCTTGGGATCAATTCGTCGTCCGACAGCGACACGACCATGCGCCCTAACTAATTTCATGGCCGTAAAACTTGTTATGTAATGCCATTATGCATCTCGCCTTTACGATATATGTAATGTCCATGTGCGTTCACATTTGTTAGATTTATGTACACAAAATGTTCTCGAAATATTTAGTACTAACAACAACTATAACTCCGATTTTAACTTACTAAACCTTAAAGACATAACGCATGTCGCCCCACGATACATCCTCGGTCCTGCTACCTCATGGGCCGAATTTTCTTCAACCAAATTACAATTTACCAACAGGCTATATATATGCATGATTTGGCTTCCATTCCACTCACTCTTCAGTTCCTCTTCTCCTTCCTTCCAGTCTTAAACGGGATGTCTACGGCCTCATCAAACTTTCGAGTGAGCAGCAATTAGAAGCACTAAGGCAAAGACTTGGATTGCCCTCGTTGCGAGGATCCGGTGAATGTGTTCACCTCCCATACGCCAAATGAATCCATCCCGAGTGTTCATGAAGTGTTCGAATCTTACGGTAACTTATGTCCGATCATCCCCATTGAACTTCTTTCCAAACATCATATTTTTCACTTGTATTCCCAATTATTTTTATAGAACACAACATGTCGGTTCTGGTTGTGGGCTGATGAAGCTGTGCCAGAGGTTCGAGGCATTGCAATGCAAATTGCAGCCTTGCAAGAGGACACACGTCGTGTGGCTGCATTTCGTCAAGTGCCTCGACCATCGGATGAACCGACGGAAAATAAAGATAATGTTCTTAAAGGACTGGATGAAAGGATGGAAAGGGTTGAGAAATCGCTACAGAAATTAGTTAACATGGCCAGTTTGGTAATTTTTCTTCTATTATTTCTTGTTCTTGCTAAGTAGAAGTTCAGTTTTAATAAGATTGTAATATCCACTCTTTATCTATGCATCCCTGCACTACGTGATGCATGCCTTTGCGGCGTTGTGGTACTAGTTTGTATCATGTATGCATCTATCTAATTCCGTTGTGAACACTTTGCGTGTGAATTAATCAAACAGTAATTTCTAAATCAGCGCGGAACTACCGCTATCTAATTTGCGGTACTTCCGATTATCGGAAGTACCGCAAATTTCTTGCGGCACTACCGCTCTTAAATGAAGCGCAAAAAGACCATCTCTGAAACAAACGTTCTGCGCGAAAATCTGAACTTCCGCGGTGCAGGAGTTCCACTCCGAACATGGCGGTAAGAACCACGCTTGTAGAAAATCAGCTAAGTCCCAAAAGAGTGCTCTTTGAAAAAAAACGTTCCGCGGGATTTTTGGAAGTTCTGCCGAGAGGTAGTTCCGCACTTATATCGTCGGAACTACCGATCATCCTAACAAAGCAGCAGATGGCTTTCAAAACAACTTCAATTGCAAAACAAATTTACGAACTTAAGTGACAACACATCGCCTCGCCGACTTTTCGACCGAAATGACGGCACTCTGCGAGTAGGGCGTGACAACACACCGCCTCGCCCGACTTTTGCATCCGAAATGACAAAGACTCTGCGAGTAAGGCGTGACAACTCATCGCCTCGCCATCTTTTCAAACCGAAATGACAAAGACTCTGCAGAGTAAGGCGTGACAACACATCGCCGCCCGACTTTTCGAGGCGAAATGACAAGACTCTGCAGAGTAAGGCGTGACAACACACCGCCTCGCCCGACTTTCCGGACCGAAATGACAAGACTTCTGAGTAAGACATGACAACACACCGCAAAAACCGGGGCGAGAGGACTCTCGCAGCGCAAAATGTGACAACACTATGCCTCCAAAGCTTTTCCTACCTAAAATACCGCGCTTAAAAAGGGCATGACTACTCTGCGAAAAGATTAGACAACAATCGCCAACCACGTCATGCCAACCCTCCGCTTATAAAAGGAGGTGCAAGTCATCTACGAGAAAACCACACAATCAAACCAAACACTACACGAGTTTGCTTCACCACGAGGATGGACAACCTCAAGAAGCAATGGGGCGAGATCCGTGATCTAGCAAGGGCTTCAGCGCACGGGCCGAACAAGCTAGGGTCATGCGATGCGGGTCGGCAAGAGCAGCTTGCCAGATGGCGCTCTCGCAATGAAGCCCCCGTACCAAAGAACCCCCGCCGAGCGTTCCAAACGAGGCCGCGCAACACCCACGAGAGGGGAGACGCCCCTCTGTTGGTGCGAGGACACATGCAAGTTCTTCAAATCAAGCACCATTTCGGCCTCGGCATCGTTACTTGGGATGTCCTAACTACTCCTCGACTATCCCGACCATTGTTGGGATACGAGCGACTATCGGCGGCCGTGAAGGAGTACTAACGATAATATATCGTACCAATTCTCTTTGAGTATGCACTAACAATCTCTCCGTCTACCCGCGGTCCGGAGCGCTATGTGGCTTCCGCAAATGGATCGACCTAGAGATCCACCCACACGACCGATGGCGGCTCGACTTCGAGTGGAATGCGAAAGGGGCGCGAGATCCGGAGGAGGATCGTCGGATGAAGAACAACGAGCGTATCCGTCGGGAGACTCGGGCCCATCTCGAGGCGTGCGGGCGCAGGGAGCGCGAGGCACGCGAGAGGGAGCGCGAGAAAAAGCGGGAAATGGCGGCCGAGGCCAGGGCGGCAGGCGAGGACTACAATGCCGAGCTCGCAAGAAAGGGCAAATGGCCCCGGCCCACGATGGGTCGGGCTAGTCCGTAGTAGTCCCCCTCCTATTCGCCAGTTTTAGCTATCCCCTAAAGGTATGCGTGCCCATGGTCCGGAAGCTCGTGTCACAAGTTACCATAGTAGTAGCATCCATGGTAAAGTAATTAGCCGAACCATCATGCCATGTGACCACATGTAACGTGTTTTTGTCCGCACGCGGGCTGCAATGTAGTTCTGGTGCTGTGCCTCCGCTGAGCCATCAAAGTATGCCTTTTCTGGTGGAATTCCAGAGATAGCCATTCACATCGGTATCGATTCTGCTATGTTTTAGGGTTTCTCCGTAATCGCAACGTTCTCAGCCCCTTCAGTTAAGTTAATTTCCGTTACTGCTTTTACGTACTCTACTTTCACAGAAGAAATGTGATCGAGAACCATATCGACCAAGACTAGTCATGTCGTACCAAACTTCGCACATTTCAAGTCACATGAAATCATAAAACCCTAATTTCCGAAACGTCTCGTCCTAATTTTTGAAACCTAAACCCTGAATTTGTCGAGATAATTTCAGAGCATATAAAATTTTGTAAAATTTACACAATCAAGTCCACCGTCTAGGGAGTATGGAAAAAAAATTCATAATGTTTGGACCTCATTTGCTATATTATAAAATTCCTACAAACATTAGACTTTAAAGAATTTTACAGAAAAAAAAATGCATAAAATTTCAAAAAAATTACACAAGCATAAAAACTATGCCAGGAGGCTCCACAAAAAATTTCATAATTGTTTGAGCTCTTTTTTCATATTTAAAAAATCATCCAACAAATATTATTAATTATTTTTTTGAAAAAAAAACAAAAAAAAATTTTTGCCACGTGGGGCAGCACCACCAAGGTGCTGCCCCTGGTGGTTGCTGCCGTCAGGGATGGCAGCACCAACGTGCTGCCGTCCCCGACGGCAGTTAGTACCGTGAGGGGCTATTTTAGGAATTTTAAAATTATCGAGACTATTTTTAGAATTTTTGTTACGTAATAAGGCTAAAAAAGACCAGAATTCTGTGTTCTCTTGCCTCTGGACCTCCACTCCACGTGAAGCTTCGCCCCTGTCTAGTAGCAACGCCCAGGTCATCCTTCCTTCTCTTCGTGTGTGCCTGCTAAAAGAAGCCACGAGACAAAGCGAAACAAAGTGCGACGCTGAGAACACAATCGATTTTTTTCGGGAGTACTAAAACTACTATTTCTCTTTTTAATCTTTTCTATTTCTTCTCAACCTAACACTAACAGATTATATAGACTTAAACGAAGCAGAGTACGACGCTTAGAACACAATCAAATTTTTCCGGCAGTACTAAAACTACTTCTCTTCTTTTTAGTCTCTTCTATTTCATCTCAACCTAACACCAACAGATTATATGAACTTAGTTATATGTACAAGGACAGAACGACTCAAACACGGACTCGAATTTCTTATGATAATCGGACATAACATTCACAAAACGAATACAACTAAAACAAGATTAATTCCATCAACCATGGCATGACACCGATCTTCTTCTTCAAACCCACAAATTCTGCAAGTGTCATCTTCCTCTAGCTTTCTCATTGTCTAATTATTATTTTTCTTGTGGCTAGACCGTCGCAAACAAGACGCCAAACAAAGATGTGAACTTTTTGTGGCACCTGCGACTTCCAAATATTTGCCCAAAGATTCATGTCACCTTCTTGCGATCTACTACTGCTACCTTGTTTGCAATAGTGTAACTTGTCTCTCATCGCCAACTTATAAGCACTACGCACTGAAAAATACAGGTCCTTTCATAATGCCACGCTATAAAATCATCCTGCCCCTGCAATGGAAACACGGATTTTCGTAATTTCATTTGCATCATATGGGTGAAAATTATGCCTAACCAATGCCACATCCCAGTCTTCCGCATCCGCTTTGAGCAATTGTAAAACCCACTTCAGGCTCGAACGACCTCTACTTCCTGTCACCTTGAGAGAATATAATTCTCCCATGGAATCCAGTGATCACGCCATATTTTAATCTTTCTCCCAGAACCTACTGTCCAGATTAAACCCTTTTTCAGCAGCACCAGACCACGTTCGATGCCCTTCTTAGAAGGCAAAGCATCCAATTTAAAAACAGTATCCACGATTTCACTGTTAGGAAAATATTTAGCCTTAAAAACATGGGCACAAAGACTGTCCGGATATTGAATTAGTGTCCAGCTTGACGAGTGAGAAGCGCTTGATTGAACAAAGTTCAAAGCTGTGAAAGCCAAGTGTTAGACCAGGTGAACTCGTCACAAAAGACCATGTGGATTGGTTGAGACTTCATGATGATAAATAATTGGTGGTTGGGTTGTATTGATATTTACGGTTGTGAAAGTTTCATTTGCTGGCTTTCAGTGTGAATGGTCGGATCATGCCTCGTAACGGGTGGTCTAATTGGTGATACTCAATAATCCTTTCAACTGGACTCAGAGTACTGTAGCTCCGAGTACTGAGTAATACAGTTCAGAGTACTATAGCTCCGAGTGCTGAGTGTTAGTTTTTCGAGTACCTAGTGTTAGTTTTTCGAGTACCGAGTGGTAGAGCTCCTAGTAATATACTTAGTCGTAAGTCGAGGTGTGTATCGAGTACGAAGGGAAGTCGAATTTGCACGGTCGATGGTCGAAGCAGCAGTGACTGGTCGATGGTCGAAGCTACAGTGGATGGTCGATAGTCGTGGGCTTCGTGGTCAGTAGTCAAGGGCTTTGTACTGAGTGGTCGTAGACTTTCGATCAGTGGTCATAGGTTTCTAATCGATTGTTGTGCACTTATAGTAAGTGGTCATAGGCCTCTGGTAAGTGGTCGTATGCCTCTCGTAAGTAGTCGTAGGCCTCTAGTAGGTGGTCATACATCTCTGGTAAGTGGTCGTAGGCTTCGAGTACTTCAATACTTGTTTTCTTCGAGTACCTTGAGTACTCGTGTCTGGTTGGCCAGCAGTATGACCGGCATGTACCCAACAGTACGACCGGTTCTATAGAGTTATCTCGAATTGCTTTTCTGAGAGCTAAATTTTTATGGTTGTGGATGATCTAATTCGTGTTTATTAATAGATGTGAGTATGATATGCGTGTATGAACTGATATTGGTCAAGTTGGAGAACTTGTGCCAGGAAAACATTCTTTAATCTTTGCATATGCAGGTTGAGCGTGAAGACGGTCATAGTCGATGACGAGGAAGACCAGAACTTTAAGGGGGAAATCTAAGGTTCAAGTGGTCGTGGATATCACGAGGTGGCCGAGATCATGCTGGGACACATAGAGATCAAAGGTGAATGCATGATGCGTGGTCGAAGCTATAGCAGGCGTCGTCTTGGAGGCTTTGACGCGTGAAGAGTTATGGAAGGGTTTCATAAATGGAAGGTTTAGAGATATTACCGTGATTTGAGGGGTTTATGTTCCATTGTTTCACGGAAGAGATAGGGTTATGTGGTCGCGTTGATAAGGACACGGTTTAGGGCCTTAGTATAAATAAGGTCGAAGAGGTTAACAGGAGTACGCTGGCGGGAGGCTTTTTGGGGCTTTTGGCGGTGGCGGTTTTCAAAGAGAGAGAGAGAGAGAGCTTTTTGATGCTTTCTTACTAGGGTTTGATGGGTGCGGCGAGAGTACCTTGTAGACACAGAACATGTTTAAGTAATAACAGATCAGATCTCTTTCAAGAAAGATTGGTCATCTCTTCAGGTGTGTCATTCCGGAATTTGTGTTCGACTTGTTCTCTTTCATCGTCGACTGCATGTTCTTCTGTCTTTGATCTGTTTTTCTGTCTTCAACCAGCTTTCGTGTTGATCAGTCTTCGACTAGTTCCTATTCTGAAATATCTTCGACTTGTTCTCGCCCATTGTTTTCGATCTGCTTTTGTTCTTTACAGTGCGTGAATCTCTCGAGCCGAATCAGGGTGGAAGGAATCTGATAGTCGTACTCTTTCGACTAGGTGGTCGTAACTCTCTCAACCAGGTCGACTTCGTCTCCTTCGATTACATACTGTGTTGTTCTCCCGGTTGTCGACAATAGCATTGACTGATAGAACCGATCACGGCATATTCGACCACTACGACGAGGAGGCCAACTCGTACGAGTACGAAGTATTCAGTTGTCGGTTGAATCCAGAGCAGTCTTCTCAGTAAGTTGCAAAAGAAACATTACAATCATTCACCATTCTTTGATTATCATATCCGATCCTACACCAAGCCACCGTGTCATTTCGGTTGGATCATCTTGTCCCATGAAACTTCTTGTAAGTTGCATTAGTTCCGGACAAAGACCCACCGAGTGCTTGCGCCACAGACTTAATCAGGACCTCTTTGCCGCCTGCTGACAAATAGTTTTCAGACCAATCCGTTTCTCTTAAGTAGGCAACCCCAGATACTTCTCAAAAAGCGGATTGCTCACCTTGAAGGATTTCCTTAATGCTCCCTTGTACCTCACCCAGGTAGAATTCATTGAAGAGAATCTAGCATTTTCTTGGATTTATGAACTGGCCAGTACACTTCTCATAAGTCGCCAACGACTGTTTTATAATATTTGCTTCTTGCAACTCCCCTTTAAAGAATAGGAGGCTGTCATTCGCAAACAGGAGATGGCACATACCTGGAGCACGTCTGCACACAAGACATAACCCACTGTACCCATGTACTACGAAAGCCCAGCTTCACCATAATCCTTTCCTGACGGCGAGACAATGAAAAACGCTCAAACTGCCACATTGCCTCGTTAAAATCTCCAATCATTAATCATGGTGCAGACGACCGATGTTTGATACGGCGAAGAAGCTCCCACATATGATGCCGTTCTTGTACGCGCGGTTCACCATCCACAAATGTACCTCTCCGTTGCATACTCTCCGGACATTCTTTTATCAACACATCCATATATCTTTCACCATAGGACAGAAGCTCCACTACAATACTTTCATCCCAGAAGAGGGCTCAACCACCACCTTTTCCCTTCCCTTCCACAGTGATGCAATTCCTCAAGCCAAATATCCACTTCAAATCATTCAGACGCTCACTGCTTTGTCTTGTTTCCGAGAGGAAAACAAGTTTGAGGTTATAAGTTTTCACAAGGCAAACGAGCTCCTGAACTGTCCCAGAGCGTCCTACCCTACGGCAGTTCCAACTTATTCGAGTTTGGGATTGTCCACACAATCCCGCCTTTCTGGTACTCCATCCGTTGAGAAATCTATGATATTTTAGAAAACGTGGAGTCAAATTTCTCAAACTCTGATTAATAATATATGAAATACTATTTAGGTTGGCCATGAGAGAACATTATCATTATATTTGCCATGACAACTATTTTTATAAAATAATAATTTTGACAACTTTAACTAACATAATCATGTGAAAAGTGATGATCAAAGTTGTATATCGGAGATTGGAGATCGTACCGATATCTAAAACGTCATACTTCTCGAACAAGGGAAGTATTTGTGTTCTCTTCTGGCACATATTCTCTTATAAACCCTTCACCCTAGCTTTCTTCGGACTCCCAATACTTTCATCCTCCCCACCCAGAGCACGCTTCTTTACCATCTGTGCCTGGCCCATGCAATTTCCTGCGTTCCCGCTACGAGTAAGCTTCTTGTTTGTGCCAACTTTCTTCTTAGTTTTCTCTTTAACCGAAACTTGCTCCACCAATTCTGGCCTACTCTCATCTGCATGCATACCATGCTATTCATGTTTCCCTCTGTACCAGGCTGACCGCTTCCTTCTCCTTGCCTCCTGATGTCAACACTTACTTATTCCCCATGATGGCCAGTACCTCTTCCACTTCCACACCGCCATCGTTTTCCAGAGCTCCTGTGTTTTTATCATCACTTCACTCCTATGTGTTTCACTTCCCTTCCCCCGCAGAGCTGAACCACTGCAACCAGAAACTCCCCTCCTTGCCTGCCCCACCCCGCAGCCTCAGCTCATCGACAAATTTCCTCCTCGGTGGAATTACCCGCAGACCCAGTCCATACTGCCTTAGTTTTACTCCTCCTATCGCCCGTAGGACAGTTCTCCACAGTATGGCCGATGATACCACATAAGTAACAAAAATCTAGGAGAAATTCATAGACAAATGGACACCACAACTCTCTTCCCGTCTCTCCAATCTGTGTAGTCACCCCTCTCATCATAGGATTCCTCATATTTGATCCGCAGATGCTTCCCCGCCGCTGAACCATCTTTATTGGTCTCCACATCAAGAGTTACACTCATCTGCTCCCCAGTGGGGCAAGACTTGCACTCAAATTTTAATTTTTAGTGGAGTAACTTGATATCTATTCACTTCTGTCCCGTAACAGAGATAGCTTAACTGTTGGAAATAGACCCGTATGAGTGAGGTCTATTTTCTATAATTGCAAAGCGTGTATGGTTTAGTACTATATTGCTAAGTTAAGGTGGAGGTGATCAATATATAAGGTGTAGTCCTTGCCACTCTTTGAAACATATGACACATGGATGAGGGGAGCATGAGGAGGGCTTTGGCTAAACACACACGCGCGTGCACGCGCGCGCGCATTCATGTATTTTGCGTGAAAAATCATGTGACTAGTGACTTGTGACGCGCGACCGTGCCGTGATGTAGCGCGCCAGTTGGCAGACCAAGTCCACCTTATTTTTGCTGAACCATGCATCTCTCTCTCTGTTTGAATGAGATTCAAATGTTTAAATTTGAGGTTTTATTGGGTGATGATGACAAACAGTTACCAGTGGGTAAATAGCTGGTTAAGTATGTCAGTTAGCAGTGGTTATTTAATCAATCAGTTCACAGTCTGCATCTCTCTCTCTCTCTCTCTATATATATATATATATTGACTTCCAAAGCATTGCGCGAATACGAACTGCCTCCATTCATACTCTTCTTCCTCTTAAAAACTGTGCTGTAGGATTGTGTTGTCTGAATCTCGTCGACTCTTCTTTTCGGCGTGCACTGTGAAGAAGGGGAGCGGTATCTCCGAGCCGTTGCTGCCGTGAAGGCCTGCACAGGGGCGGCAATAGGGTTTCTGGGCGGCGCACATTTGCGCGCCGCTCGTGTTGCTGATTCATCATTGGGTCTGCATTGCATCGTTTCTACACTGCATCGAGTCTGCATCTGCGCTACTTCCTGTTCTTCATCGAACTCATCAGTAAGTCTTTCGTGTGACTGATTGACTTGTTTACATTCAGTTTTTGCATCTACTGTGAAGTACAATAAGTTGTCTGCTGTTAGTACTGATTTATGCATCATTAGTCTTTTACAATATCTTTCTTTTTCAAGATATGGAATTAAAATATTATCTTCTTTTTCAACACTAACAACAGTTCACTTGTGTCTCCGCTTTTTTTTTATTTTATTTTTTGACTGGGTCAGCACCTAATTGCCTCTACTGTATTTTTTTTTTTTTGACTGGGTCAGCCCCTAATTGCCTCCACTGTATTCGGATTCATGATGCCAATCGGTAGCTTGAATACTCGCACCCAAAAGGGAATCCGAAAGAAATCGACTTCTTGTGTTTTTAGAGGATCACACTCCGTCAGCACAGTCAGATCAGATCACGCACGAACATCCACAGTCCATCCTCGAGGGCCCCACCTCTTCCCACTCGCCTGCAGGAAGGTAAACAGGAAGTGATTGTCGCCTCAGTAGGGCACCAAATTCGTCCCCAGTGCTTGGGACAACACATCAGGATGCACGGATTTCTCTGAAGAGCTTTCCCAGCGCTTGCTGTTCCGCTCCACCACCCATCTTCACAGCTCCGATCCCCACCTTGTTGCTCTTCTTCTCTACCTCTGGAAGCTGAAGATTCTTCAACATGGCCTCCACACTTTTGGGGGACCTTAATTTCAGGTGCTGAACAAAGGTGCTCTTCAGACGATTGGAGTGGAGGTGGGGAAAGGCCTCAATCTTCCTTTGTAGTTCTCCATTGCCGCTGCTGTTGATGTTCAGAGATAACGGTGCCATGTATTATTCCTTGAGAAAGAGTGGCTGTACCCATCAATGCTACGTAATATATGTATACATCAAGCTCTTAAGATTCCATTGTACTCACAATTTTGCATATTTTTCTCCTCGCTATAATAATTAGGAAATGGTTTTTCTGTTCTTACCACATGATTCTACTGCTGATGAACTGTGTGATAGCTCAAGAAATTAAAACCGCCCGTGGTTATGCTAGAGATTGTACGTTTCATTCACAATGAGGTAGCTCGGGTCATCAGGTGTCGCCGTTTTCTGGAGAGATTATGTTGCTCAAAATTCTGAAAAAAAAACTGTTTCCAGAACTTAATTTCGGCTTGCATATATATATATAGGAATATGCTATCTCTGATGTTTGCTGCCTGTAGCTCTAACTTGTACTGTAATAGATTGTTCAGAACAAACATTGAACAGAGTGTTAGGCTGTTGTACATAGAAACCGAATCAATCTCCCCAAGATATTTCCTTTTGTTTATATTCTTTAAAACCGAATGCAATCCCGGCTTATTTACTGTTAAGGAACCGTCGCTGGCGAGTCCAGTCCGATCGATTACCTCGTAGATAAACTCAGAACCGTAAGAACAATGCAAGAACATAAGAACACAATAATAGAATGAACACAGAGATATAAAAGGACTTCAGGCTTCGCTTTATTGCTTCATAATCATCGGGGATACAATGAGAGGGGGAGACCCTCTATTTATAGACTACGAGATGAGAAGTTCAACTGGGCCAGGACTCTCCGGGGTCCTGGGTCAGTACTGGGCCAGGACTCTCCGGAGTCTTGGGCCCGGTTTCTTAACACTCCCCCTTGGACACTCATCCAACATGTTCATGTCTCGTCAAAACTCCATAAAAACCCAGTGGAAAAAATTTGAAGAAAGAGTACATGTCATGCGTTCTGCTGTGTTGCATGAATTGCCTCATTAAAAACCTTAGCCGAGAAACTTCAGAAAAACTCGTCAAGGGAAAAATAGTACAATCCACCCTACTTCATTTAATCTCCAGGATTTATTCTTTGGGTACTTGATCTTCGTGATCAAGATTCAATAATGAGTTCGTGAAGATCTCCCCCTGTATTCTGCACTTGTCTAAATCTTATCATTCCAATTCCACGTATGCATCTTTCAAAACTAGACGCTCGAAGTGACTTAGTGAATAAATATGCAAGATTTTCACATGACTTAGTATGCAGTACCTTAATTTCGTCTATCTTTTGCATTTCGTGAGCATAGTAGAACTTGGGATTGATATGCTTTGTGAGGGGACTCTTCACATAACCTATTTACTCTTGTGCGACACAAGCTATATTATCTTCATAGATAATAGTGGGGGTTTGCGCGGTATTCAATCCAAATGACTGCTGGATGTGGTGAATCATCCGTCGAAGTCAAGCACATTCTTGTGAGACCTCGTACAGTGCTATGATTTGCGAGTGGTTCGTCGAAGTCGATACAAGACTTTGCTTAGACGATTTTTATGGAATTACAGTTCCACTACATAGGAATATATAGTCTGTTTGCGACTTGGTTGTATGTGGGTCCGACAGGAACCCAACATCTGCATAATCATTCATACACAAGTCTTGGTTTTTTCTGTAGAATAGACCAAGTTCTTTGCTTTCTTGGAGGTAATGGAAGATGTCCATTATTTCCTGCCAATGCCTTTAGTAGGTTCTGTACTATACCTTGCTAATAGATTTACGGCAAATGCAATGCCTGATCAAGTACAGTTTGCTAAATACATGAGTGCTCCTACTGCACTCAGGCATGGGAATTTTGGTCCCAGGACTTCCTCCCCCTCTTCTTTAGGTCTGTACGGGTCCTTGTCTTGCTGCAAGGATCTCCCGATCATCGGCATTTTTGAAGGATATGCCTTTCCAAAGCCTAACATTTCCAACACTTTCTGAGTGTAGGTTGGCTGATGTACTAGAATCCCTTCAGGGGTATGCTCAAGCTGCAAGCCTAGGCAGTATTTGGCTTTACCCAAGTATTTCATTTCGAACTCTGACTCCAGGTAAGAGTTTACTTTCTTAATACCTTCCAGGGTTCCAATGATATTAAGATCACCTTCATACACTGAGATTATACAAAATCCATCCTGGGATTGTCGTATAAATATACATGGAAAATTCTCATTGTTCGTGTAGCCTTTCTTGCATAGAAAGTCACTTCAAGTGATTATACCACATTCTGCCTGATCGCTTCAGTCCATACAGTGACTTTCTGAGTTGAAACCTGTATAGATTTCTATTTGCTCTGTCTTAGTTCGGGACATGGATACATTCAGGTATCTTCATATAAATATCCGAATCCAAATTCTCATAAAGGTATGCAGTTACCACATCCATCAATTTCACTTCTAACTTCAAGTTCACTGTCATTGAGATAAATATCTAAAGGTAATTCCGCCCATGACCCGGGAATAGATTTCTTCATAACAATCTCTTGGACGTTGAGTGAAACCTTGTGCAACGAACATTGCTTCTCTCATTTCTCTTTCGAACAAATATCCACTTATGCTTACGGGGTGCATATGGGGAGGTATACGGCTTACAGGCCCAAACACATCTCTTTTATTCAGAGAGAATAATTTATTTTCTATTGCCTTCTTCCAATCTTCTCAATCTGATCTTTTCTTACATTCAGCGAGCGATACAGGCTCTAGATCAAGATTGATGACTGTGGCAATTTTTATTGCAAAGTAAATGTCGACATTGGCTGTTGGCTTATTCATAGATTCTCTCGAGGTCATAAAGTTTATAGCTATTTCTTCAAGGGACGATATTTCTAATGCTTCTACTTGCTTACAGCTACTTTCAATTGCGGGGCAAGTCCTTTTAGTTTTTCAGCTCCGATGTGTGCGCACACATCCATGCTGATGTCTCCCTTCATGGGGATGTTCAATTCTAGTATGCCTTTTACGAAGGTTCCATACGGTGCAGTCTCAACCGGCTCCCTTCGATCTGGGTACTTTGGTGATCGGCTGTGTCAAGTCCTTCTTATCCATTTTCACCAGGCGTCCCCGGTTACTTTGGATTCGAGGGGCCGGAGTTCTCATCCTTTCAGAGGCCTTAGGACGGGATTATGGATACCTTCATCGGTATTTCAACCCACTCCGGTGCATTGCGTACAGGCATATGCGACTTGGTCACGCTCTTCGAATCACTAAAGTGGTTAGGCAGTTGATTCGCTAATACTTGCAAATCAATTATCTTCTGGACTGCAATTGTCTTCTAGACTTCAATTGTCTTCTAAACTTCTCTATTTGTTTCACTAGTGCGCGGGTCATATGCATGGATTTGAAATATCTTCTAGAATTCAATTGTCTTCTAGACTTCAATTATCTTCTGGACTTCTCTATTTCTCGATATTTTTCATCAAGGGTTGATTTCCTCCCCCTAATGACGAGAAATAATTCTCATCTAATATGCTATCAGCGAAGCTGGCTGCATGCAAATCTCCAGTCGTGGGGTCCACATATCTGATTATGGATGTTGTCTCGTAACCAACGTATATCCCAGACTTTTGAAGAGTGCCCATTTCAGTTTGATGTGGTGGTGGTATAGGTACATAAACCTTGCAACCAAACCTTCAAAGATGAGAAATTTTCAGTGTTGACCCTTGCGCTAGCTGCATAGGTGAATGGATGTTATATGCCGGTGGTCTAAAATTGATGAGAGTTCTTGGCATGCGACCGCGTGTCCCTAACATGTAGTTGGTAAATAACAATTCTGCTACTCCATTCTGGGTGTGGACATGTGGTATGGGAAGCTCAACTTTAATTCTCATTTTCACACAATAATCATCAAATGCCCTCGAAGTTAATTCTTCGGTGTTGTCCATTCTGGTGGATTTCACATGATGATTAGGGAAATTATTCTTAATGTTAATTATCTACGAGATGAGCTTTGCCGAAGCGTGGTTTCTCGTAGACAATAAACAAACGTGCGACCATTTCGAGGAAGCATCGATGAGCATCATAAAATACCTAAATGGCTCTTACAAGGGATGTTTAGGACTGCAAATGTCTCCCTGTATACGGTCCAGGAATGCAGGGATTTCGTCATTTACTTTCAGAGTAGAGGGTCTAATAATTAGTTTCCCGGTGGTACATGCAGGGCACACAAAATTTTTCGGATTCGGGAAGTTCTTTACATTGACACTATGTCCCTGTGAATTGTTAATTATATTTATCATCATCCTAAGACCTAAGTGGCATAATCTATCATGCTAGAGGTAGAAGAGATTTAGAGCTTCTAAATATAGTTTTCAGGGCAGTATAGGATGTAGATGCCTTAATATTAGTGTAGTATAGCCCATTTTCAAATGAAGGAAGTCATTCTAATACTATTTTTTTTTATTTTCGTCACGCTTTGTAATGAGCAGGTATTCCTTACCATGCTCTTCTTCAGTCTCTACGTGGAAACCGTTAGCGCGAATATCCTTGAGAGTTCTAGTCGATTATGGGCACAACAAGGCTTCTTTAATGACCAAAGTTGTGTCCATCGGGAGTATAATTGTGGCCCTTCCTGAGCCTATTATACATGTATCGCTGCCTACGATTGTCGTAAGGCTACAAGCATTCTTACCGATCGACTGAAAAATTCCGTCTCTCTCAGGTTGGTATTCATTGTGGCACTACCTGCTAAGCACACTTCCTCCACAGGGCGCTACATGCGTTCTAATATAATATACTTTATTAATATGTAACAGAAATGAAGAAACACATAAATAAAATACTTCAGATATCAGAACATAACTTGCTATCATAGATACGGGAATATAAGTATTGCAGGACTCATCATAAGATTTTAATGCTTTGCTCTTCTAGAGTTTGCAACCATTATTCAAAGTTTCTTCATAATCACAAACTGCAAGTGACTGTAAAAGGATTTGGGTGCAATGCGTGCACTAGATCGAATCAGCGAAGTATTCAGAAACTTCTGCCTCAATCTGCTACATGGCGATCTTCTCCTCTTGAGCAACTACGGCTGTGGCCGCTGCTATGTCCAAAGGAGGGATGATGGGGGCTGCTACTAGGCTGTCCACATCCATAAGTGCAACTAATGGGTGTGGATCTTCCGTGCCTGCAATGGTGAGGTGTGCCTCATGCTATCATTTGCCCCTTTTCTTAGACTGTAAAACACCAATTACGTGTGACACACGGCCTTACCCTTCTTGCCCCCTTCCTTCGTGAGAGGATTCATTACCTTGTAGCTACTAGTATTGGCTTCATGGCCAACATTGCTACTTGGTGGCTGTGAGATGTAGTTTTTCCTTAGAACATCATCTTGTGCTTTCGCAATTTTCATGATGTCAATCACTGCGGCATACTCCTTGTAGCCATTTTGACAATAATTGCGTGTGGATTGCGCCGCATTCGGGTGAAGGTAGAGAGGGTCTTGTCAATCTTCTGCTCATCCGTGATTACCTTATCACATAGTTGAAGACTGTACAAATTCTAGCCATGCTGGACCAACTCTTTCGAACTTCTGGTTCGTGATTCCATTCATTTTTCATATTCATGTAAAAAGTTCACAAGGTTACTGCTGGTAATTTACATAAAATAGTTGCAAAATTCTCATAATGCTCTTCGAACTCCCAGTTCTAGATCCCGTATTTTTTCATGCATTTTCATGATTTACTGTTATTTTCAATGATTAAAAGCAATATTAATAATCACAAATAATCAAAATAGTAAATACAATAAATAAATTGCATAGAAATAATAATAACAAGGTGAAAAATGCTTCAAATGAAAAAACCGATTCAAAAATTGAATTCCCGAGGCCCTTTTTTGCTGGAATATGAATTTTCGGCGAATTCTGCAATTTTGAAGGGCTAAAAGGCAAAAATTTCAATTCTGAGAAATTTAGCGCATAATTTTTGAAACATCCGAGGGTTTTTTTCAAAAAAAAAATCCTTATTTGCGAACTTCTTTTGTAATTTACAAAATGCTGAGGGACTTTCTTGCAAAAGCCAGCCTTCATGGGCCGGTTCGCTCGGCCCAGTTTCGCCGCTAAAAACGGGGGGCGATCGCGTAGGGTTTCCCCGGCTTCTTGACCGATCGGCGGCGGCGGCACGGCCGGGGCGGGGCGGCGACGGCAGGCCGGTGCTCGTCTGCAGAGATCCGCCGACGGCGGTGCCTCATGCGAGAGTCGACCGAGCATTGCGCCTCGATGCGGGAGGGCGGCGACGCCGTAGCAGCGTCGCGAGCCGACGAGGCGAGTGCTTCCGGCTGGTGGCGTGGCGGGCGAGAGCGAGAGCGGCGCGCGGCGGTGCATGTGGCGCCCCATGGCGGCCGAGGAGCCGCGGCGGGAGGAGCTTGCGGCCGTTCGGCGTCGGCGGTCTGACGGAGCGCCGCAGCCGTTCGCCCTTTCTTTCTTCAAATAGTGCCGTGCGGCGGGGCAGGAGCAGCGAGGGCCGTGCGGGCGGTGGCCGAGTCGACCATGCGGCGGCGGGCGGGCGCTTCTCCTCCCTTCTTCAAGGCGTCCGGCGCGGCGGCTTCACGTCTGGCCGAGTCGCGAGCGAGGCGGCCGCGGCGTGGCGCGGTTCAACCGGCGGACGGCGGCGCTTCGCCCGACGGCTTCAAGCCGGTCGTGGCGGCCGGCAGAAGACGTCCTCTCCCCTTCCCCTTTTCTGTGATGCTTTTGGGGTTGAGGACTTATTCGGGCGGCTCGTTCGGGCGCACGGGTGTGCCTTCGAGGTCGGCGGCGGGGGGAGGGTGGTGCCGTGCGGCGGCCGTGGGCGGCTTCAAGCCGCCGGTCGATTTGCCATGTAGGGGATGCGGGTGCGGCTGCGGCTGCTGGTCGGTTGGTGTGGTCGGCGAGCGCCGACCTTTTTTCTTCTTCTTACTGTTCATACAATGAGTACTGTTCATACAATGAGTAGTGTTGATGCGATGTAATTTTCGTACCGGTTGGCGACTTCGAGTCGGCTCGCGGTGAATTGACAATATCAATTTACGGTACAATCGACATCTGATCTTTCGTGTAATCTCCCAATCGACATTGTGTCGGCGACTTCAAGTCAGCGGTAGATTAGAACAGATTTGCACTGTAGAAAAACAATCTAGAAAGCAAATTTGCAGTATTGAAAGCAATCTAGAAAATACGATTCAATCTACGAGTGTTGTTGTTCAACGGTTACCTTTCGATGCGAGGAGAGTCGATCGTGCTGATAACGTGTTGAGGAACCGTCGCTGGCGAGTCCAGTCCGATCGATTACCTCGTAGATAAACTCAGAATCGTAAGAACAATGCAAGAACATAAGAACACAACAATAGAATGAATACAGAGATATTAGAGGACTTCAGACGTCGCTTTATTGCTTCATAATCATCGGGGATACAATGAGAGAGGGAGACCCTCTATTTATAGACTACGGGATGAGGAGTTCAACTGGGCCAGGACTCTCCGGGGTCCTAGGCCCGTACTGGGCCAGGGCCCGGTTTCTTAACATTTACTTCATTGCCGAGCACTCCTGTACCGGTACATAAATAGCATTGTGCGGCCGCCCCAGATGTGTGGCCGCCCAGAAGGTGACAAATTTTCGTTAAAAAGAGGAAACAACTGAAAATTGAATACAAGTCCCTAGCTAATTGACTTCGTACTCCTTTCAATCACCAGATTGTGTAGATGTTCCATGGGCATTCACATAGTTAATGTGTAGTTTCATGTATTGCTTCTATCAGATTAGACATCTGTGCTACTTAAGACGTTAGATAGGTTAGTGCCTCGGCTTTCTATATGATAGTTGTACGCGTTTATATACTAGTTGTACACATTTACATGATAGTTGTACGCGTTCACATATTAGTTGTAATCTATATATGTGTAACTCATGTACTCTGATTTCAACAATTAAATATAGCGTTACTTTCTTCGCTTACATGGTATAAGAGAGGTACCGCGCCTGAGCCGCCACCTCCACATCTTCCGCCGCGCCGCTCCTGGGACATGATCTCATCTCTATGATCTCCCCCGAGGGTTGCGCAACCCATAGTTTAAGTCGTATCACCGATCATCCGATCGGCTACCAATTAGAGTTTTCTCCGATCATCTTCAAATCGGGTTTTCTCTATTTTTCTCGATCATAGATCGGTTTTTGTCGCCTTGCCGACCTGTCGACGTTCCTCGGCTCCGGACTTCCCCGCCTCGGCTTCGACCTCTCCGACGCCTCCTCTCTTCCGATGACATCGTGGTGTGACGCAGCGCACTCGTCGACATGGCCCTTCCTGTACGGCCTTCCGAGTGCCCCATCTACCGTTATCATCACGTCGGATCATCGTCGTCGGAACGTCGTTCGCGTGACTTCTGTCTTCACCGAATTTAGGTCCAGTCTGAATGTTTGCCTTGTCGACGTTCCGACTGCGGGGGCGTGTTAAACATGATGGTGTCTCAGCTTCCTATAAGATAGCTGTATGCGTTCACACGATAGCTGTAACTTATATATGTGTAACTTATGTACTCTAATTTCAATAATTAAAGATAGTGTTACTTTTCTTACTTGTAAAAGAGTATATACATATATAGGCATGATCGATCATGGTAGTTGATCAACAAAGCGAAGTGCGACAGAAGTGGAAACGGATCCCCGTCGCCTTACTTGTCGCTTTTGGACGCTGGCGCCTCCCGCCAGCTAGCGGCCGTCTCCACCTGTTGCGGCGATTGCTCCTACACGAAGTTTGATGCCAACAAAGCACTGCCGCGATCAATTGTGTTGTCGTCTTCGAGCATTGCTTTTTGGCTTCAGCATTGCCGCGATCAGGTAAATACACACACACAGCTCCACCAATTGGGATGAGCGGTGCATCAGAACCACCACAGAGCATAACATCCTTGAAGATTAGGAACAAGATCAAACAAAATGTTAGTCACTTGTAGAACAGATCATGCAAAAATGAAGCTTGTAAAAAAAGATGTATTATTTTTAATTTTTTTTTGAGGAACTTGTCCTGCTTTTCCATAGAAGCTAAGCATGTTTGTGTATGTCTTCTCATCAATAGGTAAGCTTAATTCTTGTGCAGCAGTAAACATTTCAATAGCCTTGTCCAGATTTCCTCCTTGGCCATAAACACTGAATGAGAAAACTGAAGCTAATGACATAATGTTCTCAACAAAACATCAAAAAAGAAGACGATTCCAGACTTTTGGCTCCAACGTTCACGAGATGTTTTCTGAAGATTATCTACCTTATCATTATATTGAATGTCTGCATGGACCGAGGAATGCCAAAGGATATCATGCGATCATATATGCTGACAGCTGAGTACAGTTTGCCTGCTTGGATACTAAAGCTGTAACAGTTAGCTATGGCAACCGGAGACCTGAAAGGTAATTTGCTTGTCCATCTAATGAGGAAAAGATATTATCCAGACCTGACTCAAGCATTGATTTGATAAAAGTATTGTACACGACAGTACCAAGCTCAACAGCAAACATGAAGTTAACAATTGAAAACCATAAATTCTTCCGTGTTAAACAATAATAAAAAGTTCAACAGTTAATAGGAAAAACCACAACCAAAAGTTCAGCAACACCAAATTATACCTTGTCGAATTATGACCTGATACAGAGAACATGATGTAGATTAATAATGCCAAAACCATAAGATTAACACCCACCTCTTAAAAGAATAATCGCTATGAAATACCTCAGCTCACTACATGTGAAATATCTCTACTAATAGAGGCTTGAGAGGCCCTTATTCTTTTTCTTGACCGACTTTGACCGTTGAGGACAATGACCGTGAGCCTCTCAATCTTCTGCGATCTCCTCGTATTCTTCTCCTCCACTACCAACATTCTAACACCCCAAATATCCCTTTCAGTTCAATTGTTAAAAAATGTGGGATTTTTAAAACTTTCTCTTACGCTTCGGCGATGTTCAAATTTCTGAGTTGTTGTTTGAATCCTCCTCCCGAAAAACTAAAAATTGAATTCGAACCGGAGTTTATAAAGAAAAGAAAAATGAAATATTTTTTTCCCTTTTTTCCTTTCTTTCCCTTTTTCTTCATCTCCCCTTGTAACATCCCAAAATCCAAATTATGGGATTATGTACTATAAATGCATTAGTGGAAATACATTGACCATTTGCATAAGAAAAATACTATGTTGATTTTGGTTTTTGATTTTAAAAGCTAAACATGAACTATAAACAAATAGGTGCTAAAAAGGAAATAGATAAGACAAGATAAAAATATCAGAGGAGAGAATTATTTTGGGCATAATATCCCAGAAGTAATTCACAAAAGAGCAAAACAGAAACGTGTATGAATTTTATAGAAATTCACAAAAAGTATTATCATCTGAAAATTTTACAGGAGAAACTACATTAGGTCAGGAGCCTACACAAAAAAATTCATTAAATTCTGAAGTAATTTGACTAGTAAATAAAATCTGCAAAGAATTCAAGAGAAAATCAAAAATCTAAATCTCTCTCTCTCCAACATGTGGGCCCCGCCCACAGGGATCGTCTTCCACCTCACGGCGTAGAGCGCCAGTGCACGCCCACGAGACCTCCGCACTTCCCGTGGTTTCCACACCGCCCACAGTTTTTCCCTACCGGCCACACTCGCCTGCCACTTCGCCAAAGAAGTCGCGCCCATCCTCGCCTGGTCACACGCCGCTCCCGCCCAGATGCCGCTAAAGACCCTGAGAGCTCACGACCGCCGGGCTCTCCCCCATTGATCTCCGCCCCTCCACCTATATAAAGGTCACCCGAGTTGTGTCTCATCTTTTCCAACACAGTGCGCACCATCTCCTCCTTCCTCTTCCACTCAAACAAGCTCAAGAGCTCGGAGAACGCAACCCTAGCTTCAGCCGTACGCTGCCACCTTTGTCCTCGACGCTGTGAAGGGTTTGATATCACCCTTACTGCATCATATCATGTCCCCATGACCTCCGATGCTATCCCCTCACTTGATTTCGTACTCGATCCACAGGCTCGGCCGAATCGACCCTTTGTCCTCATCTCCAACCAGAACCGCCGCTCCAGTTGTCGCCGGAGCTTCACTTCGTCCTCGTCTCTGACCAGAACCGCCGCTCCAGTCGTCGTTGTCGTCTGGAGCGTCGCAGGACCATCACCAAGCTTCTTGGACCATTGGACTTCGATCTCTTTCACCCGAGCCTCTTCTCCACATACGACCGACCTCGCCACCTCGGCTCGGCCATCGACCACCAACTCGACCATATCCGGACCCCTCTCGTGATCCGGTATGACCCTAGTATACCCTAGATCCTTATGGTCACAATAGATAGTCAAGGGCATAGCTTGGTTGCAACTTCACTCGTAGCTGTAGCAGCTCCTCCGCTCGACACTGGTGCGCCGCCACATCAGGCCACCTCCGGCCTCGCAATCGGTGCCAACGGGTGCACAAGGGTATGGAGATTTTTTCCTGGGCACTCTCCAACCGCTACGAGTATCACGCTGCCGAAAAGACACACAGGCATGAGCACCACCGCGCGGTTTTTGCTGAACTAGCACTGTAGCTTATCACTAGCGTCTTAACTACGGCCATTAAGACTAAATCAATGTTTAGTTGTCGGGTTAGCCCTAATGATTCACTGACATGTGGAACTTGGCCAAAAGTTAATGAAAAACATAAATCAAAATGTTCTGTAGACGAGTCTATGACGTGCGGACCCCACGGCTTAAGTGCAGAGTAAAATCTCTTTTTCACCAGGTGGTCGAAACTAAAACCTCTTTTTGAGCAGGTGATTGAAACCTCCATCCAACCAGGTGGTCGACAACTTCCTTCTGAGCACACATAGTCGAAACTTCCTTTCAACTAGGTGTACTCGAAAATAGATTTATCAAATCGAACCAAAATGAAACCTTAATAACTTTTGCTACAAAACTCCAAATTAAATAAAATTTTTCTCTAATTTTGTCTAAAATCATAATCTACTAGAATATGTAAAAATATCTAATTTTACTCACTGTTGAATTTATTGGATGTTATTTAATTCATTTTTGGCTCTTTTTAGACGTCGATTATTCGGGTTATTATTGCGACGATCAATCAACTTTACCTCCAGAATAGCAAGAGCAAGGTAAGCACCCTCTTTGATCATGTTGATCCTAGTATTTTAATTATGGTACTTTATTTTGTAAATCCTATTATGCATGCGTGTATGTTGTTTATGAAAAATGCTATTATTGGGAGGATGGTAGTTGTAATCCTACTTGTTGCATTATCCTTTTGAAATGTTGATCCCCTACTATTGTAACCATTAGAATATAGGTTAGGCATTATGTAATTTCAATTGGGAAGTTTTCAGTGCGATTATCGCACAAACGCAACTAGAGCGATAGTTTTTTTGAAAAATTTATAAAAGGACAACATGATAATTTGAGAATTTGGGAATATTTTGAAAAATATCCAGAGAGGGTATCTCTGTTATTTGATATGAAAATTAAATGAAAACTTTGGATTTTAGACGCGGGCGAGTTATACTTTATTCTGAAAAAGTGAGGATTGTGACTCACTAGTAGATAGGTGGAGATCTTGCCCGTAGTCGATTAAGGACTGAAGCCAGCAACTCTGGGACAAAGAACTAATCATACAACCATATGTGCTAGTATGGGATAGTCGTAGCTAGAGTAGATTCATTCATTTGATAGCCTTGCATCTAATATAATTTTTGCGATACACTACAAATCTTTCTTAGTACGCATTGTACTCAATTGTACTCAATCTTGCTATTGTTGTTGGTTTAGAATTTGCAGAGGAGCCGACGCCAGAAGACGAGTTATTTGCCCCCGGCACCGAAAGGGTTCGGTGACGGGTCTACCTAGGTCTTATTCCTTATCAGTTGCCTGTGGGATTGGATGGACATGCTGCTAGACTTTTGCTATTTATTTTGTTTACTCTGATGACTGCTTTTATTTGGACGGTCAGTTGTTGTTATAAAAATTGTTGTAATAGCTTAAGTAGAACACCTTTTTTTTGCTTTACCTTAGTATGTGTTTGTATCGATGTGATTGCCAAATGTTGTGAATGTGTGTGCTCTCCATTAATCCTCGGACTAGCACAGTACACACATAAGACATTTGGGTATTCCACACCCGGGGTCTGATAACGCATGGTATCAGAGCCATACTGACTGTAGGACAAGCCTTAGGTAGAATGGTTAATAGATTAGGACTTAGAATTAAAAATGCAACCTAATTTAACCTTAGGAGTGGTTCTGAAATTTTTGAAATATTTACTAATATTTTCCCTCTTAGCATTCTTTTCTCATCTAAAGATCCTTTTTTATCATCTCCTCTCATCTTGTTCAAAATAGTTCTATATTTGAGAGAAGTGATGTTCTCTAAAAATAAAAGAATTAAATTACCTTTAGGACTTTAAAATAGAGCCAAATTGTTTTCAAAAAGTAATTAAAACATCCTACTCAAAGTTCTTTCGAAGATTCTACACCCATCCACTGAAGATGCTGCCTCAGATGGATCTTTCCTCAAAATTTCAGAACATACTACTTGTTGAAATTTATGTGATGTAATATCGTTTTAAACCTCTCCTACCTTCATTTGGAGTTTAATTGATTGATATTATAAAGGTCTACATAGATAAAGGCCAACGGGTAGTAATACCTGATTATGAGCCATAGGATTAGTTAAATGAACTAGAGAATGGATAAAAACATGTGCTGAAAATTCTTTTCTTTTCTAGTATCTTCTTATCCATGTCTTTTGCCACATAATTACTAGATTCTCTTTTCTTAAACATATAGAGGCCCACTTTTTGGGAACCACAATACCACACTAGTGCCTTCGAGGAAGGTACACTGCAGCACTTCTTTTTAGGAAATGCTTCAGCACTCCATCCAGTATGGCGTCCACTGAGTATCTCACTCAAATGCTCATCTAGGGCCAACACAATGGAGACCCCACTTTTGGTTATTACGAGAGGGGCTCCACGGTCCTGATGTCGCTCTAAAATGTGGTTTACGTCGTTGTCATACGCATGCAGCATGAGCTGCCGGAGCCCATCATCTGTCTCCAATCCGGTACCCGACGTCCTCGTATGTCGGCAATTGGTCACAGCCGTCGAGTGATGGTTATTTTCTTGGGGACGGAGGAGTCTTCGCGGATGGTGCAGCAACACCACCACCCTCACGCCAAGCATAAGGAGACCAAGTACCAGAGTACTCCATCCTCCGTTGTCCCTGAGTCCTCCGGAGCCGCCCAGCGCGACGTCGATGCCTAGACTACAGTAGATAGTCTAGAGCTCACCTGTAGGCCTTAGAGTGAGCACTTTTGGATATTTTGTAGAACCAAATCGAGATGGGACCTCGCTGTAAAATTATTGTAATATGCTACTTGTTATGTTCTAGTTGACCTCTTTTGTACTATGGAACAACGGGCATTAGCGCCATGCTGTGCTTAGCTAGTACGTTGAAAATTCATGTGTGTTGCCCCTAAATTTTAAATATGCATGCTATCAGTTTAGATTGAGTTAAATTAGGTTGGAATGACAAAACTTGTTGACCTACGTAACTTCTGTTTATTCCATCCCTTTCTGCAGTCACTTGTGTAATACCCTCGAAATCGAATCGGTAAATCACATATTTAGCCGAGAGGAGAAAAGGGAATAAGAGTAATAGTAAAACATGAAACGACAGGGGGTCATCTGATATTTTTTGCCAACCTGGGCCTGGGCCGCGGCCCAGGAGAGGCCTCCTTGTGGCCGGCCAAGAGGGGGGGTGCCCACCCCCCCAAAACCCTAGTGCCCCACCCCTTTCCCCCTTTTCCCCCTTTCCTCCCCCTAGCAGCCGCCGGCTCTCCCCACCCTCCCCATGCGCCAGATTGGTTCGTCAGATTTGGGTAAGTTTCGTACATTTTCTGATCTTTCCACCTTTTAGAAAGCTGTAGCCCTTGATCTTAGCTTTCTTTTGGCACCGAGATCACCTGGTTTGGAGCTGCGGTTTAGGAGATATGTCCGTTTTTGTGCGACTGGTCAGGAGAGCTGACGAGATTTGGCAGTTTGAATGTCTAGTCAGATTGTATTTTTTTGAGCCCGAATCTGAAGAGTCACCCAAAACGAAAGTGGAAGCCATTCCAGTAAGCTTTCAGGATTGATAAAGAACATATTTTTTAGAGGTGTGAATCAAAAGTTATTGAATTTTTACCGTCGCTATTGTCTGATTGTCAGACTGAGGGAACAGCAAACTTCATCAGAACATTAGGATTATTAGAATGCTGAATCAGGGGTCTTACCCAACTAGGTTATTGTAGCCTGTTTAATAATCTTTCCAAATTGATAAACATAATCTCAATTGGATCTGTAGAGTGAAAGTTATGCCATGTTATTTACTGTTGTCTTTGTATTCGGACAGATGTCATCAATGGTTTTCAACGGTTGTTTAGACCACTAGTTTGGCCGAATCAAAGAACCCCACCAACTAGAGTTTCGTATCCTGTTACGTTAAGAGTATTTGAGCACTAGTTTCAAGTCATTCGGAGTTACAGATATTTAATTACGATTTTTCTCGTACTGCTGTCCCGGGAAGCATTATGCTAGACTGCCGGGAAATTTGGGTAGAACCTCTCTTTGAGTCATAGATCTTGAGGAGTTGGATTAAGCGGTGTAAACGGAGTCCAGCATTCATCGTATTTATTGTTACCGCTATGCTTGTGTAGGAGGCGGAGTTCCAGAGTAGAGACACCAATTTTGCTTCCTCGTGTGTCAGAAGCGGAAAGAAAGAAACAAGCAAGTGCACCTATAATGTGGTTGTTATGTGATTGTTCTATATGATGAATCATGGTAACATATGCTTGTTTCGATGTACTGATTTATGGTGATATGTATTTGTTCATGATGGCTAGATTATTAAAATTCGATTACTGTCATTTTATTGTTTATCATGTGCACTCATGAATGCAAGTTGTGGACTTGCGACACCCACGGGAGTGGGTGGTGATTGTAAGACCCACCATTCCAAAGTGGGCATTGTGGATCCTCGGTTGACTTGTTCTCAAACGGGCGTTGGATCCCCGCGTGTTGTAGAACGCGGGCATAAGTGAACACCGATGGGTGTTCACTCGCTATACCGGTATGAGCAAAAGAGAAACGCATGTGCATTCATTCATTTATTCATATGTTGATTTGATTCATGATGTTGATACACTGTTGGATAATGAATGATGTTGTTATGTTTTGTATCATTGCACTTGCTGAGTCTTGGACTCACCCTTGTCGTGTTGTTTTTTTTAGATACATCGGTTGTGGTCGGCATGCATGGGCGGGAGTAGAAATTATCACGGTTGCTGCGGGCACTAATAAAGTGAATAAAACATTTAAGTGATAACTTGGACTTTGAATAGCTTTATGTGAGGTTTACTTCCTAACGTTCTAAGTCATGGACAACCACTATTGGAGATTGATAGCGTTTTATGGTTGTTTCTTTCATGAACATGTTTAGTACGCGCGTTTGGATATTTGCTTATTATTGTTGTTATTTGCGCGAATGTTCGGATAGTTTGATTTACAAAGGAGACTCTGCCGAAATTTAGAAAGAGATATCTTAGTTCCATTTGTAGACTTGTTACGGTGGTAGCATTCCAGGCTCAGGTTGGGCTGGGGTGTTACAACTTGTCTACTCTATCATCTGCTTGATCAGGATGCCGGTAACGTGCTCTGTTCAGCAGCTTATGGCAACAAAAGCCACTCCCGAATCGCAACAACCAGGGGACGAGAACCTTACGACTTTGCAACCCAACCTAGTGTATCCTTTATCATCGACGCCCGCTGAGCAATCTCAGCTTGCCATCCACGAAGAACCAGAGGTTCTGTCGTCGCAACCCACCATGAAGCAAGTGCTCGCCATGATCAAGCAAGGATGGCAGACCAACACTCCTCTGCTCCAACAATTGATACAGAATACCGCTACCCTAAGCGCTGCTGCCAGAGGAAATGGAGCAACCAACAACCAGACATCGTCCAGTATGGGCGAGTTCTTATGGACGATTGGCTCCATACGGTAGAGAGCAAGTTGATCATTGCTCAATGCAATGATGAAGAAAAGGTTCTTTATGCCTCTTATTAGCTGCAAGGAGCAGCAGTAGCATGGGGGGCAAACCAGGACAGGGATTTGGGGGGCAAAACTTCGTGCTCACCTATGGCCAAGTGTTGGACCGTAAAGGCGACTAGAGGGGGTGAATAGGAGCACGCTCACTTTTTCACAAATTATGAACTCGATACAATTTCACTCCAGTAGCTATTAGAGAGCTATGAAGATCAATATACCAGTACAGCGGAAGACTAGTATTGAATCCAATTAAATCCCCTAAGCAAAATAACAAAAACAACTAAGATTGCAAACTCACAGCACGGGCGGTCTGACCGCTGGACCCAACCGGTCGGACCGATTGCCGGGCGGTCTGATCGGCGTTGTGCTGGCGGTCGGACCGCTCCAAAATCGGTCGACCGGTGATGACGGGCGTCCGACCGCCGACTCGAACCGATCCGCAACAATGAAAATCACCGATGACGGTTGCAATTAGGTGAAACTTTTGATTCTCAACTCCAATCTTTATGAAACTTTGCACACACCTTCTATATGCTATTGAGGACCTATTCCAATCGAATATTATGATAATTCTTGGAACGATCTTGAGCAATTGCCAATTGATTAACGAAAGGTCTAAAACCGCAAGAACGAAAACTTGATCCTAAAGCTTGTTCGTGAGAGATTGATGATCAAGATGATGCTAGATAGATTCACACATATCACAGCAAGCTAATTCATGTGAAAGAATCAATCACAAACTCGCGGATCAAAGAAAGCCCTAAAAACACGAAATTGAAAGCAAGAACGAAAAGAGACTTATCTCAAGCAAACCTTGCATAGATTGATTTCGTGATTGATCTTTGGATTACATCCACACCATCATGGATCGATGGACAATCAAAGATCACGAAATTCACCACAAACCATCAAGAGCCCTAGCCTCCACCTCAACTCCCCTAAAGACAATTAGGGTTTTGAAACATAAAAAGGCGAGAGAGAGAGGGGTGCAGCCACCACCTCCTCCTATTTATAGTGGAGGCCTAGACTCCTAGGGTTTGACTCCATTGGGCTCCCGTTAAGGCCCACTAACAAACGTGTCACACACGCACGCCATAGCGCCGTCTTTAACCTTTTGACCTAAACCGCTTCACCATGCGTCATGGATTTGCCAATAGGTCACCCTTGTCCATCTTGTGTCACGCTTGAGTCGTTGACCTCACCCGCATCGTTGATCGCTCGACCTCAACTCTCCAAGTCTAGTCCCGATCCTCCTCGCCGTTGACCGTCGTTGACCACCAAGCAACTCGCACAACCACGCACAAGCAAACACGAATTCGGGAACAAGTTCTTCACAACTTGACCCATGTTAGTCAAAACATGCATCATGCAAACCATATGCCACGATACCAATAACTTTGACCTAACAAATCAACATCGCCACGGTTGGCCGATGTTCAAGTCAATACGGTCCCGACCGCCCGGATGAGCCGTTGGGACCGCCCCTTGGCCGGTCGGACCGCTCCCTGTGAGCCGGTCGGACCGCCCCTTGGGACTTAGCCAATTTCAACCCCTGAAAATCCAAACCTCTGGAAACTTTAAACCAATAGAACTTTTATCGAGACTCCAAAAATCATGAGACCAAGTGCATTGGGATCCTCACTTGCCTACAACACCTATTTTTGGCCCACTGCGTTTGACAACTTTGGTCACCGCCGTCCGATCACCCACATGGTCGGTCCGACCGATTTGGGACCGGTCGGACCACCGATGCAAGGACCGGCGGACCGCCTATCGATAATCTCAGAACTTTGTCGAAAACACGTGAAACGACAAACCGTAAACGCCATTGCCAATTGTCACATCATCCTAAGATCCGAACATATCCCCATGAAATCCACAATCTCCCCTTGATGAACACATTGGCAATTATCCGAAAAATGTAAGTAAGAGGTTTGAAAACGAGTTTACTCGCAGCTGAGCACAAAGGCACAACTTGGTCCATAAGCAAGAAAAAGCAATGAAAATGACCAACCCGCATCGTAATAGTATAGACATGTGAGGCAAGGCAAAAGAAAGCATAAAAAACTTTGATTTCGAGAAAAGGGTCAAAATTCTCACATGAGGTCCATATGAAAGAACAATTGTTCAATTGACCTATGATCATTGTGAGTATAAAAGAATGCAATTCAAGTTCGTAATATTCAATAAGACAATAAGAATGCAACTCAAGAACTCCCCTCACTATGATCCTCAATTTTCAAATTTTCGCCCCTCCCTTTGTATAAACTTCTCCCCAATAAAGAAATATCTTCTTATTAACACATCTTCTCTTCTCATTTAACACATCTTCTCCCCTTTGACAATGGATTCATCAAGGAATCACGCCTTCCTCTCATCCAGAGATAATAAATATAGAATAAAGGAAGAAGCAGAAACAAAAGAAGCATAAAGAGGAATATGCATGAATTGCAATGGAGTGGCTTCAATTTTTGTATTTTTCAATTTTTGATTACAAGAAGCTTTGGAGATTACCCAAAAGAACAAGCTAGTATCTCTAATATTGCACAAACAAGATATCAAGCCCGATAAATAGCTAGCAAGATCATGGTAAGACATATATATCAAAGCTAAGCACAAAGGCTCAAAAGTAAAGCAATGATTTGATCAATTTAAGCAACGCTTCAAATTCAAAGAAGTTCATCAACAGGATCCTAAAGTGAAATTGGCCATGTCAAAATGTCAAAGTGAGATCAAAATCTAACAAAGACCACATTAAGAGTCAATCAAGTCCCGTATTGAATCATTTTGCTCAATATTTTGTAAACGCCCATTTGTCAACATTTTTCTCATTTGCATTGAAGTTGACTAATGATCTAACTTAGTGACAAAATCCTGGACTAGGAGCCATCCACAAACTCATCCTAAGCTTCACCAAAAGTTGATTAAAGGTATATCTTAGTAAAGAAGATCCCGGACTAGGAGCCATCCACAAACTCTTTCTAAGCTTCTACCGGGCGACAAATCTTGAGGTTCATGTCATTTCGACAAGCGGTCCCCATGAGATCGTTCTGTTCATCAAACTATCTCCAAGTTCATGTCATTTGACAAGCAGTCTCGTAAGAATAGTTTGGCACAATTTAAGCATAAGACAATCTTGATTTTCATTTTTCACATGAGCAGTTTTAGAATCTCAAAAACACAAAAGCTCAAGTAATGGTCAATTTTAGATCAAAGAGCTAACAAGGCAATTCTGACAGGGCCAATGTCACAAGAGGAGCACTAATTGCGCAACTCGCTAAAACATTCACAAATTACAATTTCTTAGTTTGAGTCGTTTAAAAGGTTCTAGCTCATATAGCAAAGACTTAGCTACACATGTAAAAGCATGATAATTCTAGCAAATCAAAGAACTAGATATGACATTGAGCAAGAATTGAAATACAAAAGCTCTAAAGGGTAATAGGCAAAGCTTCATCAATTTTAAAAATAAGGTAAAATCTTATATTGAAATGCATCTTTTGGATTTTTCATACCATTTGTTGTAACCACTTGTTGGAGTTTTCATATGAATGCAATATGACACAATGAGATGCAATTAAAAGCCTAAAACCTAAAAAGTTTGAAAAGATCACTAAGTTCGAAAAAGAACAATAAAAGATCAAAAGAACAAGGAAAGATAAGAAAAGATCAAACTCCCCTCAAACCAACCCATAAGGATAAATTACCCTAACTCGCTTCTTAAGGAGGAAAATCTGGTTTGATCTAAAGGCTTGGTAAGAATATCCGCCAATTGAGCTTGGACTCTCTGAAGTGCATCACAATATCACCTTTTTCAACATGATCTTTAAGGAAGTGAAAGCGAATGTCTATGTGCTTAGTCCTAGAATGTTGCAATCGGGTTTTAGCAATATTAATAGCGTAGTGTTATCATAGAAAAGAGGAACACTAGCAAAGTTTAACCCATAATCTTTCAAAGTGGACGCCATCCATAAAATCAGCTCTGACAACTAGCAAAGACTACATACTACGCTTGAAAGAAGGGATTGTGCAATGTAAGACCGCTTCCTAGAGGACCAAGATACAAGAGAAGTGCCTAGGAAGTGATAGGTGCACGAGGTACTCTTCCTATCTAACCGACACCGCAAAATCGAATCAAAAACCTCTAATGGACAAAGTCAAGAGCAGAATACCAAATGCCATATAAGAGGGTAGAGTGTAAATACCGAATATGCGCTTAACGGCTTGGCGATGGGAAGTTCTCGAGACGCTGAAATCTTGCACAAAGGCATACCGTGAAGTGAATGTCCGTCTCGAGGCCGTCAAATACGTAAGGGAGCCGATCATGTCATGCGGTACTCGCGTTGATCCACGACTTCTCCTTCCTCATCCGGATCCAAAACAATGAGGTTGCCATGGGAGTGGAAATTGGCTTGCAATCACCAATGTTGAAGCGTTTTAGTAGATCTTTAGTGTACTTCGTCGATGGATGAAAGTTCCTTCCTTGCATTGCTTGATTTGAAGTCCCAAAAGTAATTAAGCTCTCCCATCATACTCATCTCAAATTCTCGACATAGTGTCGGAAAAGTGGAAACAAGAGCATTAGAGGAACCACCAAAGATAATATCATCCACATAAATTTGAGCAAGCAGAAGTCATTGTCACGCCTAAGAATGAATAGAGTTTTATCCACTTTACCCATTTCAAAATTATTTTTAAGCAAGAAGGTCTTAAGTCTATTATACGAGGCTCTAGGGGCTTGTTTAAGACCATACAATGCTTTAGATAACTTGAAAACACGATTTGGATATTTAGGATCCTCAAAACCAGGGGGTTGCTTAACATACACTTCCTCATCTATGAAACCATTTAAAAAGGCACTTTTAACATCCATCTGATATAATTTAAAACCTTTTGATGCAGCAAATGCAAGCAGAATGCGAATGGCTTCTAGTCTAGCAACAGGAGCAAATGTCTCATCAAAATCTAACCTCTCAACTTGGCTGAAACCTTGAGCTACCAATCTGGCCTTGTTTCTAACCACAGAACCATCATCACCTTGTTTATTCTTAAACACCCAACGGGTTCCTATAACATTATGACCACTAGGGGGTTCTACTAGGTTCCAAACTTTGTTTCTTTCAAAATTCTCTAACTCCTCATGCATGGCATTTACCCAGCTAGAATCAGATAAAGCATGTGATATATCGCGGGGTTCAAAAGAAGCAACAAAAGCCGAATGAGAGTAGAGATTTGGATCATTATACCGAGCGAGTGACTCGCTCATGTAGATTACCTATTATCATTCCGAGGATGCTTTGTCTCTGAATGCGGTGGAGCGCCGGGTGAGATACTGCTTTCTTCGACCTCCGCAGTATCTGCGATGATGAAGATGCAGCAGGAGCCTCAACGGAAGGTGAAGTAGACGTATCAGATTCTTGTATCAGTATGGGCGCTTCAGTAGCAGCAGATGAAGGAATGATATTAGCTTCGTCCTCATCTTCCTCCACAAAAATGCTCTCACACCAGTAAAATCTCAGAGCAATAGATCTAGCTCGTGGCTAGTCTCATCAAAAGTGACATTACAAGTCTCCCAATAATGTTAGTCTCAGATTAAAACCCGAAAACCCTCGAATGAGCAGGATAACCTGAAATAACCCATCAAAAGTTCTTGATTCAAATTTATCTAAGTTGCTGTCTTAAGAATAAAACATTTTGATCCAAAAACTCAAAATGCGAAACAGAGGGTTTTCTACCAAAACGAAACTCATAAGGAGTCTTGCCTAAAGAAGGTCTCAAAAGACACGATTTGCAATATGGCAAGCAAGAGCAATAGCTCGGCCCAAAATCTCCTCGGTGTGCTATACTCATCTAGCATCGTCCTAGCCATTTCGACCAAGGTCCTATTCTTCCTTTCCACCACACCATTTTGTTGAGGGACGTGTGGAGAGGAGAACGATGCTCAATACCACGCCAAAGACAAAAAGAAGCAAAGAAGCATTTTTGAACTCCGTGCCATTATCATCTGCGAATCGCTCTCAAAGCACCGTGAAGCTCGAAGCCAAACGAAGAACAAGGTCATGAAAATAACCAAAAGCTTCATCTTTTGAAGTAAGAAAGAACACCCAAGTATATCTAGAAAGATCATCGACTATGACAAGAATATACCATTTTCCACCGATCGACGGACTCTAGCAGACCAACAAGATCCATATGAAGCAACCGTCCGGTCCGGTCCATAACCATAGTCACGAGAAGGGTGTGAGCGGCAACTTGTTTGCCATGCCTACAGGCGCATATCAAACATCCTTGACACTTTGAGTTTGGGAAAACCTCTCATGAGATCAAGGTTGCTAACTCGCGTCGATGATCAAAACCAATGTGCCCCAAACGTCGATGCCAAAGCCGAAAATCGAAGAAGATGTAAGCAAACATTTAAGAGATCCAACAAGAGATTCGAAAAATCACCTCAAAAATTCTACCAACTCTAGAGATTCCAAACACAAGCTCACCAAGAGAATCAAGCACACGACAAGCATTTTTCTTAAAAATAGTCTCATAGCCATCATCAAGAAGTCGAGATACGTAAAGGAGATTATACCTAAGCTTGTCCACAAGAGCGACATCCTTTAGAATGAATTTGTTGTTCACCCTAATTGATCATGTTCCTTCAATTCGCCCTTGTGTATCATCTCCAAAGGTGATGAAGTCATCACCGTTGCTGTGTGAAAGGGGTGAACCATTTTGAGTTTCCGGTCATGTGGCGTGAACACCCGAGTCGACGAACCACGTGTTCTTCCCTTTTCCACGGTAGTCCCGAAAATCAAGGAACAAAGAACGATGTGTCTCAATCAAGTTAGATAAACAAGATTTAGGAATCCAAAGATCGAGACACACGTCTCAAGGAGTATACAAACCGTAAGTACTATCCTTGATTTCATCTAACATTCGGTTATGAGCAATGTTTAAATTAACATGAGACTTAAATCGTCCATGGGCGGTCGACCGAGTTGTCTTTGGCGGTCGATCGGCGACCAAAACGGTCAGACCGGTGACCACCAGCGGTCAGACCGCCAGTCTGATAACCATTAGAATTAGGATATTTAGAAACATAATGATTTGCATGAGAGAAAAATCCTAATCCAGGTTTATTCTTTTCAGTGTTACCATGTCTCATAGAAGCTCTAGGTTGCATGAATGAAATTCTATCAAAATTTTTCCTATCATTTTTCAACCTACGCCAACAGAATTCAATCAAATGCCCACCTTTCTTGCAATAAGTGCAATGGTACTTGGTACCACTAGAAGAAGCACCATTTGAATTAATACAAGGTTGGGCAAAACCTGCAGATTTAAAAGATGTTTTTGCAGGTTGGGTTTTGAATTCAATTAAACCTTTTTCCAAGACTTGAATGACTTTTGGGTTTGAATTGTCTTGAAAAGAATTGAATCCTAAACCTTGCTTCTTATAAGGAGTTTTAGACTTGTCAAGAATCATGTTTAATTGTTTCTTACCTTTAGAAAATTTCTCTAATGTATCATGAAGGTAAGCATTTTCTTTTCTCAAGTTAACACAAGCATCACAAGTATTATTCATAGATTTCTCCTTATACAAAGCAATTTCAAGCTTAAGAGTGGAACATGAAGCACAAGTAGTATTTTCAATATCGTCCTTAAGCTTAGCATATTTGACTCTAGCAGCTTCTAAGATATCTTTGATTTCACGATCTTTTTCTAAACATGAAGTGCAAGGGCTAGAATCAAATACATCAAAAGCAATCAATTTACTAGATTCTAAATATTTTTCACAAGGAGCACTTTTAATTTTATTTAGTTCAGATCTAGCATTCTCAAGTTGTTGTACAGAAATATTATGAGCAGATTGTAACTTGGTAATTTCTGAATGCATAGCATGAGAAGATAAACATTCATCAGGTTCAAGAGTCTTAGCATTTTTAAGCTCTACTTTCAGTTTGCTAATTTTTGACTCTAATTTCTTATTTTTTGTCATGACAAATTCTAGTGCTTCATCTTGACTAAGCAATTGCTCAACTATAGAATCATATTTAGCAGAAAGCTCATCATAAGAAAAAGATACCTCATTATCATCAATGTCGTCCGTGTCAGCCATGAAGCACATGCCAGTGAAGTCTTTGGCCTTCCCTTTCTTTTTGCCTCGAGAGATCTCCTCCTCCTTGTCCTTGTTGGACCGTAAAGGCGACTAGAGGGGGGGGGGGGTGAATAGGAGCACGCTCACTTTTTCACAAATTATGAACTCAATACAATTTCACTCCAGTAGCTATTCGAAAGCTATGAAGATCAATATACCAAGACAAATGGAAGACTAGTATTGAATCCAATAAAAACCCCTAAGCAATGCGACAATAATCGCTAGAAGAATCAAAGCAACACAAATCTTGGCGGTCGACCTCTGAGTGAACCGGTCGGACCGATTGCGGCGGTCGGACATTGTTATATCTTGGCGGTCGGACCGCTCAAAATCGGTCGGACCGGTGGTGACGGGCGGTCGGACCGGCGATCTGTAACCGATCCGAAACGAGAAATCAGCCCGATGACGGTTGCAATTAGGTCTAACTTTTGATTCTCAAGTCCAAACTTCACGAAACTTTGCACACACCTTCTCTATGCTATTGAGGACCTATTCCAATCGAATATTATGATAATTCTTGGAACGATCTTGAGCAATTGCCAATTGATTAACAGAAGGTCTAAAACCGGGCAAGAACGAAAACTTGATCCTAAAGCTTGTTCGTGAGAGATTGATGATCAAGATGATGCTAGATAGATTCACACATATCACAGCAAGCTAATTCACATGAAAGAATCAATCACAAACTCGCGGATCAAAGAAAGCCCTAAAAACACGAAATTGAAAGCAAGAACGAAAAGAGACTTATCTCAAGCAAACCTTGCATAGATTGATTTCGTGATTGTTGCTGGATTACATCCACACCATCATGGATCAGTGGACAATCAAGGATCACGAAATTCACCACAAACCATCAAGAGCCCTTGCCTCCACCTCAACTCCCTAAAGACAATTAGGGTTTTGAAACATAAAAAGGCGAGAGAGAAAGAGGTGCAGCCACCATCTCCTCCTATTTATAGTGGAGGCCTAAAACTCTTAGGGTTTGACTTAATTGGGCTCCCGTTAAGGCCCACTAACAAACGGGTCACACACGCACGCTTCGCGAAGCGCCGTCTTTAACTTTTGACCTAAACCGCTTCACCATGTGCCATGGATTCGCCAATAGGTCACCCTTGTCCATCTTGTGTCACGCTTGAGTCGTTGACCTCACCCGGCATCGTCGATCGTTCGACCTCAACTCTTCAAGTCTAGTCCCGATTCTCCTCGCCGTTGACCGTCGTTGACCACCAAGCTACCCGCATGTACCACGGACAAGAAAACACGTATTCGGGAACAAGTTCTTCACAACTTGACCCATGTTAGTCAAAACATGCATCATGCAAATCATATGCCATGAAACCAATGACTTTGACCTAACAAAACAACATCGCCACGAAGTTGGCCGACGTTCAAGTAAAAACCGGTCCGACCGCTCCAGTGAGCGGTCGGACGCCCCATGGCGGTCGGACCGCTCCACCTCGTGAGCGGTCGGACCGCCACCAAGGACTTAGCCAAATTCAAACTCCCAAATTCAAAACTTACGAAACTTTAAACCAATAGAACTTCTTCTCGAGACTCCAAAATTATGAGACCAAGTGCATTGGGATCCCTCACTTGCCTACAACACCTATTTTTGGCCCGAATTATTTTGACCACTTTGGTCATCGCCGGTCCGACCGCCCCACATGGCCGGTCCGACCGATTTGGGACCGGTCGGACCGCCGTGCAAGGACCGGTCGGACCGCCCTGCATGAGAATACTGTAGCTTTGTCGAAAACACGTGAAACTACAAACCGTAAACGCCATTGCCAATTGTCACATCATCCTAAGATCTAGAGCATATCCCCATGAAATCCACAGTCCTCCTCACTCCCGATATCCACATCGCTCAAGGATTGATCCTCAAAAGTGGCAAGGACCCGGTGAGCAGCCTTCACAAGCTTATTAGCCTCATACCTTGATTTGTTGAAAGGAGGCTTCTTCCAAGCTGGCTTTCCTTCCTTATGATTGCTCTTTCCTTTCAGCTTAGGGCAATTTGCCCGGATATGATTGAGCTCACCACATTCATAGCATGTCACCGGACCACCTCTCTTTTTGTTTCTCACATTATTGTAGGCCCGTGTGAATTTTTTAGCTAGAAGAGCTAACTCTTTCAGTATACTTTCAAGCTCCTCTTCATGAATAGCGTATAAACAAGCAAATGAAAATCCGTAAGAAGATTCAAAAGAGTCATCAAAAGCCTTTTTGAGAGGATCTACTACCAAAGCTAAATTATCTTTCTTGGGATGATCAACTCTTTTAATTTCATGAGTCTTGAGTTTACTATAAAGCAATTCTAAAGTAAGACTTGAAAGATCAACATTTTCCTCTATAGCAAGAGCCTTCATCTCCCACTCCTTGGTGTTGATTGCGACCAAGAGATGGGTGGCATTTTCAGATTGAGAATATTCAATATCAACGACTTTCATTTGATTAATTACTTTATTAAAGCGATGAAAATGTCATGACGCTCTCTCCAGGCGCATCTCAAATTTATTGTATTCACGCTTGTAAACTGTTTGGCGCACCTTTTTGATTTGGGACGAACCCTCATGATATGTTTCGAGAGTGTTCCAAATTTCATGCTTGTGATTGAAAGATTGCAAATTCTATCATATTCTTGTCTACCAAGTGCACCATATAAAAGATTCTTAGCCTTATTGTTGTTAGCCAAAAGAATTGCGTAAGCGGTGTAGCAATTTCAGAATAACCAATGGGGCTCTAACAACATCCCAAATAGCTTGTCCTCGCTCTCAAAAAAGACGCATCACGATTCTTCCTATAGGCATAGTCGTGCCCATCGAAGATATGCGGTTTAGTAGAAAACTTATCCATCGCCAAAGTTCAGTGACCGGTTAAGATCAAGATTGAACTAACCGGGCTCTGATACCACTTGTTGGACCGTAAAGGCGACTAGAGGGGGTGAATAGGAGCACGCTCACTTTTTCACAAATTATGAACTCAATACAATTTCACTCCAAAGAGCTATTAGAGAGCTATGAAGATCAATATACCAAGATCTGTGGAAGACTAGTATTGAATCCAATTAAATCCCTAAGCAAAATAACAAAAACAACTAAGATTGCAAACTCACAGCACAGGCGGTCTGACCGCTGGACCCAACCGGTCGGACCGATTGCCGGGCGGTCTGACCGACGTTGTGCTGGCGGTCGGACCGCTCCAAAATCGGTCTGACCGGTGATGACGGGCGGTCTGACCGGCCGACTCCAGAACCGATCTGCAACAGTAAAATCAGCCCGATGACGAAGTTGCAATTAGGTGAAACTTTTGATTCTCAACTCCAATCTTTATGAAACTTTGCACACACCTTCTATATGCTATTGAGGACCTATTCCAATCGAATATTATGATAATTCTTGGAACGATCTTGAGCAATTGCCAATTGATTAACAGAAGGTCTAAAACCGGGCAAGAACGAAAACTTGATCCTAAAGCTTGTTCGTGAGAGATTGATGATCAAGATGATGCTAGATAGATTCACACATATCACAGCAAGCTAATTCACGTGAAAGAATCAATCACAAACTCGCGGATCAAAGAAAGCCCTAAAAACACGAAATTGAAAGCAAGAACGAAAAGAGACTTATCTCAAGCAAACCTTGCATAGATTGATTTCGTGATTGATGCTGGATTACATCCACACCATCATGGATCAGTGGACAATCAAAGATCACGAAATTCACCACAAACCATCAAGAGCCCTAGCCTCCACCTCAACTCCCTAAAGACAATAAGGGTTTTGAAACATAAAAGGCGAGAGAGAGAGGTGCAGCCACCACCTCCTCCTATTTATAGTGGAGGCCTAGACTCCTAGGGTTTGACTCCATTGGGCTCCGTTAAGGCCCACTAACAAGCGGGTCACACACGCACGCTTCGCAGCGCCATCTTTAACCTTTTGACCTAAACCGCTTCACCATGCGTCATGGATTTGCCAATAGGTCACCCTTGTCCATCTTGCGTCACGCTTGAGTCGTTGACCTCACCCGCATCGTTGATCGCTCGACCTCAACTCTCCAAGTCTAGTCCCGATCCTCCTCGTGCGTTGACCGTCGTTGACCACCAAGCAACTGCACAACCACGCACAAGCAAACACGAATTCGGGAACAAGTTCTTCACAACTTGACCCATGTTAGTCAAAACATGCATCATGCAAACCATATGCCACGATACCAATGACTTTGACCTAACCAATCAACATCGCCACGAAGTTGGCCGACGTTCAAGTCAATACCGGTCTGACCGCTCCAGATGAGCCGGTCGGACCGCTCCCTGTGAGCCGGTCGGACCGCCCCTTGGGACTTAGCCGAATTTCAACCCCGAAAATCCAAACCCATGGAAACTTTAAACCAATAGAACTTTTTATCGAGACTCCAAAATCATGAGACCAAGTGCATTGGGATCCCCTCACTTGCCTACAATACCTATTTTTGGCCCTCGTTTTGACCACTTTGGTCACCGCGGTCCGATCGCCCCACATGGCTTCTGGTCCGACCGATTTGGGACGGGCGGACCGCCTCACCGATGAAGCTCAGAACTTTGTCGAAAACACGTGAAACGACAAACCGTAAACGTCATTGCCAATTGTCACATCATCCTAAGATCTGGAACATATCCCCATGAAATCCACACCAAGATAGGGCGTGGTCAGATCTGGGGGTACTGGTCGAGCCGCATTGCCCGCTCACCGGAGGTGCCATGAAATAGCAGACTGTGTCTCCTTACCGAACCGCATTGGGGAATCGAGTGTGGTCACCAGAGCTCGACGTGGGGCGGGTAGAGGGAGAAACTGATTGAAGACAAGGAGGGAGTGGCTATAATATATAAGGACAATGCCAAAAATTTTTGCCTCCCGCACATGCGTTCAAAATTTTTTGCCCTCCCGCGCTGCGAATTACAGATGGTTTCAAACAAAAACTGTCTATGACGTAATATCACAGACAGTTCTTGTTCAGAACCGTTTCTCATACTTCACATATAGTTTTCAATATAAACTGTCTGTGATTTTACTATAGCTTGAAATGTCTTACTCTATGATTTTACCATGACTTGAAAAAATACCTATCTCTGGAACGCTATGAAAGAACAAATAAACTCTTCAAATTATTGCCTTAGTGTGACTGCAATATAATGCATGATAGCAAAACTGCAGCTCCCACTTACACACAACCCAAATAAAGACCTATTGCAGCAATGATCTAAAAACGCGACTAAAGACTCTAATCGGATGGCTCTTACTCTGGACTAGAGAACGAAGACTCTTCAAACTCAACTGGAACGAAGTGACTTAGATACTCCTGACGATTGCTGGTGACTCGACTTCTCTCTTCTGGAGCAGAGACATTAATGAGGCGAGAAAGTCAATTTAAGATTATAAAATAAAATTCAGTAGAGGTAAGAAACAAGATTCCTAGAACAAGATGAGAAGAGAATAGAATAGACTAAGATGAGAAAAGAATAGAGTAGATGAGAGAAGAACAACTACTCAAGTCAAATTAAGTTGATTTTATTTAGAAAATAAGTTTTGAAGCTTTTAACTAAAACGACCATGCTAACTAAGGTTATGTTCTACAGTCGATATGGCTCTGATACCACCTCTGTTGGGACCCAAAAATACATCTCAGGAACCCTATGTGTATTCTAAACTAGTCCTCGATTAGTAGCTAGCTCACACAGGAAACAGTGATGAAATACCGTCCATTTATTCGATTTAACTAAAAAGATCTCGAAATAACAAATAATAATAACAACTGGACCTTATGGTCAACGTTTAGTTCACTTGCCACGCAGGGCTAAAGAAATAAATAAACTCTTACAGTGGAATGGGAAACTTGGAAAGACCAATCAACATACCCACAGGCAATTGAGTGGAGAACGCATCCTAATCCGCAAAACATCCATAGTCCTCCTTCTGAAAGAACTCTTGAGCAGCTTGATATTCTTCAACTGATCAACAAAGGTGTAAAGCCGTGATTACATAAAGCACTCAGCAAGCCATAGGGAAATGTATGCAGATAGTATCCATGCAAGGCTTGCCAAATGTTGGCCGTATGGTTCTTTTGCAGAAAGCAGCATTGACAATGAATACAATAAATAGATTGAAATGCGTATTTGAAAAGAATAATAAATAAGTAAAAAATTACTTTGAAACAACCAATGAACTTCCCATTCACTTCCCAACCAAGCCAATGATAAGTGAATCCCCAATTCACTAATCGACACAAAACAACCAAGTGAATTACCCATTCATCGAACGAACAGTATATTCATCAAGTGAACTTTCCATTCACAGTCTGACACATTTTAGGAAGAAACTCTATCTCTCATGTTAAATCTCCGAGCATGTCCATAACCGCAGATACGGCTATTCGAATAGTTTTACACTCTGCAGAGGTTGTACAGCTTTTCCCACATAACACAACTTTTCTAGTTTGTTTGGCATCTGTCGGTACCATTGTTCACTACCTTAGGTAAGCAGACTAGAGCACATGAGATGGCCTTTACAAGGCTCTTTCTTAATCTAGTTCTGCCGCTAAGGTTTCAACACTGAATGTCTTACCGACCAGACAGGACCTCCCTCTTGCGCCATCGTGAGTATACGTACCCCCAAACTCACTCTTCCAAGACGGAACATAAATTAAGACATTGCTAATTAATTAGCCAAGTCATGCCCATACAGGATATGTGGTTGTACGGTTAAGGCCCAGCTCAATGGCACACAAGATTAAGTCATTGACAAGTTTCTCAGTCGATCTTACCACAACCCACAACGTGCTAACCACACCCTCAATCCACCATCCACTCGCCTGAGCAAAAACTATTTTGTTTAAGTAAGACCAAAGACATACCCTATCATGGTACACAAATTTTAACATGAGTGGCTAACCACCACAATTCCATATATTATAAAGTCAAGATTAATCATTATGACACATGTGATAATGAACCCATCGTAACTAAACTTGACTAAGTATTAATACGATACCCATGTTGGTGATATAAGTATATCCAACTAAAGTTATCCATGCTAGGGTGACAAATGATTCATGGCATTCAAATAATCAAAGGAGGCATAATGATAACAGGTGATAGCTAAACGCAAAACAGTTGATATAAGATAGCATACAATTGTATAAAACAATATACTTTTGAAATCATAGGTTCAATATGATCAAAGGACTACGGTTTGCCTTGAAATAGATCCTGGTGATGCTCTTGATCTTGGTGTACTCCTCCTTGCTCAAAACTCCCTGAAGTAGCAACGTCTACTCGCAAACATAGCAAATAAAACAAATAAATACAAAACATAGATTAAAAAACTCTAAAAAATTAAATAAAAATCTTAGATAAATAGATCTCAAATTTAGATTAATTTAGAAATTTGGATGGACTCAAAAGCAGTTTGGATGAAGAAGATATGGCCTTTGGAAGATGGAAATCACGTAAAATACTACAAAACAGAATTTATGGATTTACTAGAATTATTTTTCTAATGGAAATTTTTTGCATCATGCTGACGTCATCAATGGATTTTCGACTGAAAGAAAAATAAAAGAAAATGGCTAACAAGTGGAACCCACTTGTTGACAAGTGGGACCCACTTGACAATGACTAGCCTTATGGTGGATTGGGTTCACGGGAAAAGGTCTAGGGTGCACCACATGGACTGCCACGCGGCTGACGACTGGATGACACCCAGGCACTGACGAGTATGCCACCTAGGCAAAAGAGTTGACTTGGAGGTGAGGTAGCGCATCATATCAATAGAGAGAGAAAAGGAAGGAGAGGCAGAGATGGAACTGGCCGGCGGCTCGGTTGAACAGCGTCGACGGCGAACGGCGGCGAAGCGGCTTCGGGAAGTGGCAAAATGGAATGCCAAGGACACGGTGGTTCTGAGGGTGGTGATGGCGCGACAACTTCGGCGATGAGGAGGCGACAACAACGACTTTGGCGGCGAGGTTGCTTCGGCTCCCTGCGTCGACGAGGATTGGGTGGCGCCACCGAGAGGCAAGCGGCGTTGGTCGTGGGAAGCAAGGATCACAGAGAGAGGCTTGGGAGGTTCGGAGAGGAAAGGAATTGATGAACGACGAAGGTTCTGTTCTGGCCCGATCTTTCGGTGAGAAGGTACAAGGTCCAATTACTCGGGCACGTGTTCGTCAACTTATTTATCAGGTAAATTCATTTATAGGGCTGAGTGTATTATTTGAGAACTCTATGATGCTACCTAACAGAGATGATTTACTTTTACTTAGGAATATAGGACTACGATCAGTGCAAGAAGGTCTACGACCAATTTCGCTGGGTCTACGACCAGCTTCACCAGTACTCGGCGAGCCCAGGACTCGTTGGACACAATCTACGACCAGAGATAGCATGGACTCCTCAAGACCACCCTAGGACCAGTCATACGACCAGGTCTTCGACCAGAGATGCGCGATATGAATAGTGAATAATGTGCTACGTCACCGTTTTGGGGTCTAATAGGGCCTTGTAAGTGTAACGAGGTCGGAGCCCAGGTTGTGTACGCCTCTTCCCACGGCCGCACAACCCTAGGTCGACCGCCTAACGTCCCCCTATATATATACAGTAGTCGTCATAGTTTAACGTGGGTTTTTCTTTGAGATTATTCTGCTTAGTAGTCTCGCCGCACATTCGGTTGAGGAACCCCACATTGTGTGCTTCATCTATATTCGCAATACAATATCAGATTGCATCTTCTACTCTCTTGCTTGTGTTCTGGATTCGCATGCAGGAGATAGCTTTCTTGGCGAGGTCAACCGCGTTCGGCACGGTTGATAACCATCGGAGCAGTGGTGTAGTGATTGCAGGAGGATTGATCTGTTTTGGTCGGAGCCTCCGGATCATCAACGTCGAGTTCTCCACAATCGACTAATCAGTACCTTTCGGAAGATCGGGCCATAGACTCATCAGTTGGTATTAGAGCAAAAGTTGCACGTTAGGTAATCACAATTTTTTTCCCTATTAGATTAGTTGCTTTCCATCGTCCTAAAGCTCCAGAAAATTGCCCCACAAAATATTTTGTTTCGTCGTGTTCTTCTGCTGTCCCATCGCCCATTGTGCCCTTGCAATTTTCGTTCTTTGTTTTGCCTTGTTGAATTAGTGTCCTTTGTCTAAGTCATGTTGCTGGTTTAGAGTCGTGTTTTTGGTCGCTAGTCCACACCGTCACCCGTCGTGCCACCATCCATCCTGGTCGCGCCACCGCCTACTCGAACAACCCCCTTTCGATCACCCCCTCTTGCTCGACCACCTACTCGCTTTCGACCAACTAGTCGGATTCGACCACCTACTCGGGATCGACCATCTTTTCATTTCCGCCCCGACCACCTTATTTGTTTCTTGTTGCTCTCGGCCACCCCACGCACTCATCATATCGTGCCTACTACACAAAGTCCGAGAAGAATTTCCATAGCCAAAGTCTTTTAATTACCTGTGTAACACCCCAGCCCAACACCATAGCCAAAGAATTTTCACGCACACGGATTTGATTATACCCTGACTGGAGATCGATCTTGGAGAATACTTGAGCTCCATTCAAGCGATCAAACAAGTCCTCAATGCGGGGCAATGGATATTTGTTCTTGATTGTGACTGCATTAAGCGCACGGTAATCAATACACATACGCCAACTCCCATCCTTCTTCTCTGTGAACAGAACAGGAGCTCCCCATGGCGATACACTACGCCTAATCAAACCTTTAGCCAACAAATCATCCAATTGCTTCTTCAACTCGTCCTGAAACGGACGTGCTAATCGATATGGAGACATCGAGATGGGACGAGTACCCGGAACAAGATCAATGCGAAACTCCACGCCTCGCACGGTGGCAAACCCTAAGCTCACCGGAACACATCGGGTAATCACCGACCACCGGAATCTCCTCAATCTGCGAAGCCACGCTCGGTTTCGGCAAGAGCTAAAAGAAGCCCGATCGCACGACCGCCGCACCGAGAGCAGTCCGGTATCGAAAGAGAGCGCGAGGCGCACTTCCTGAAAGGTCAAAGTCTCCCGCACGAGGTCTCGCATGCAGATCGTTTCTACGAAACAGGATATCACGGCTCGATAAGAGTGCAACCAATCCATACCCAAGATAACGTCGAGCGGCTCCATTTGAATAACTATCAAATTCGCCGTGAACTTCTCTCCATCAATGACAATAGAGCACCGGGACAAACAAGAGAGCTCGCAATAATACCCCGTGAGAACTAACTAACACCGATCGAGAAATCCATCAGATACTCAAGTTCGCTCTCCTAGCAAACGCCGTCGAGACAAACGAAAAGGTAGCCCCGAATCAAAAGGACTAAAGCATCAAACGAATCCACGAGCAAAGTACACTACACCACGCCAGACGACCCGCGGACTCATTGTGGGCATAGCGTACACTCGGTGGCGCCATGGCGAAGAAGACGTCGTAAAGGCGGCGAGCCCCAACAATCTGGTGGCGGTGCGGTAAAGCCGGTCGTGCAACTGGCGGTCTTTGAAGGTGGCGGTACCGATAGTACCCTCTTTGAGGCGCCCAAGTCAAGGAAATGGCGTACCGGAGGAGCGATCATTATCCGGAAAGATCCTCGGCAGACCCATCAAGAAGAAGAAGATGGCACAGCTCCCACTTGATCACGCTTAGCGGGTTACGGCGACACACCCGCTCCTTGTGACCGGTCGGCCACACCGACGGCAATCTCCGTCCAAGAGCACTTAGCGGCGGGTGCCCATCTCCGCACTTAAAGCAAAGCATGCCCCGCCTCGAACAGACGAAGAGCCGAGTACTGCAAAGGACGAGGCGCCAAGAAGAGAACGGCCTCGATCGCTTAGACTTGAAGGATGCGGTCCTCCTTGAATTTCTTGAAAGGTGTCAAACAGACCCACTTCCTCACTAGAGCTCCTCTTACGGTCACCACCGAAGCAACGATCCACCGAGGCTTGTCGCCTCTTCGTGAGTCGCATCTCCACTCCATGCCCTTACCTTGCTCCACAACAGCTCAGTAGTCACGGGTGGAGTAGCTCCCAACACATGTCGGTACTCGTAGGTGAGACCCGACGGAACCTCTTGGCCTTCTGAAGATCATCGTTCGCTACTGAAGGGACAAAGCGAACCAAGTTGTTGAACTCAGCCTCATACTCAGCAATAGACCTCTTCCCTTGAGCAAAGGTCGTCAAGGCAACCTCCATCTTCTCAACAAAAGAGTAGGGGTAGAACTTTCCCTTGAACTGATCAACAAAGTCCTCCCAAGTGACTGGCCCTTGAGTGGCGGTCCTCGAAGACAACACGCCCTCCCACCAAATATCTGCTTGCCCTTTCAGCTGAAAGGCTACAAAACGGACCCTCTGAGGTGAAGACATCTCTAAAGCTCCAAACTGCCTCTCCATGTAGCGCAACCACCATTTGCTCGACGGTGTACTGCACCGTCAAACGGATCCAACCTCAACCCCATCCACTCTCGAAGCGTCATCCGCGCCTCAGGTGCAGGTGGAGGAGCGACAGGAGTAACAACAGATGCCGCAGCAACAGGGGCTGCTGGCGCCTGTTGACGAAGAGCGGGGGTCTCATACTGGACCCCAACCGGAGGTGGGTCAACAAAGAACCCCTCGCCATCGACTCATCTCTCACGGGAGGTGGCTCCACGGAACCTCGCCTGCGGCCCCAACCTCCACGACCGCGGCCACCACGACCACGTCCTCTACCCCTCGGCATAGCTATCAACCACAATCAACAATACACAATGAGTTCAAAGATCAAAATAAAATCATGCATCAATGAACAACATAACAGAAGCGTAAAACTATATTCGTACCTCTCTCTAACCTTCCGTGCACTAGTGTGTCAAATTTTAGATTAGTTAACCATTAGCAAATTTTAGTTGATTTACCAAACTAAAACAAATTTTAACAATTTTAGTTTGCCTAAGTTGTTAATCTATTCACCACGGACCTAAAGCCCGCTCGATACCAATCAGAACACCCTACCCAACACTGAGCCTAGAATGCCACCACACTACTCTCTAAACTAATAATTATCGACACACTATAATATTACAGCAGGAAAAAAAACAACAATAAACATATCCATGGATCACAAAAGAACATGCATAACTATGGTTCAAACGATAATGAATACAAGGAAATATAACCTGTAAATAAATTCAAAATAGCATCAACCAATGAATCCAAATTAATAAAGCAAATAGTCTAGTCCAAACGTTGTCCTAAACTTTATTCAACCTCTAACATGTCCAAAAGTAATCCAATTGTGAATGAAAAGATTCTTATGGCAAATGATCATGTGTTGTCCGTGTGCTCTACTCGCTCTCGATTCCACGGCATTCTCGAAGATCACCTAAAGACAACAAAAGAGCAAGGGTGAGTCCACGACTCAAAGAACACATCCATAAACAACGAACAATAATAAATCAACAAAGATTCAATAACTTCATTATCGTTACAATACTTCTATTTGATTCACATCCATTAATCTCATGTATCAATGCAAATCTAATCTACATGTCCACATGCACTTCTTTCACAGTATCAGGTATAGCATGAGTGAATGCTCGCGACAACATTCACTCTCAAGCCCGCTCCTCCATAAGGATCGGGACCTCCTCCACTCCGTGGAGTTGTGATCATTCATGATCACCGCTCATATGCAAAGATGCTTATGTATGAAAAATGCAAACTCCAACATAAACATCATATCCAACTTTTCATCATGTTTATCAACAAAGATATAGCCATGTCATTCCATTGTTTGCAATTAAATAAAATAAAAGCACAACAATAATGGTACTGAAAGATAAAGAATCACAGTGATCAATCATTGATCGCTGTTTACCATGCACTTGCCTTTACTAGTTGCGACGCACGATTTGGCTAGAAGATGGCAACAAGTACGACGCCTCTCCTATATTAAATACACAAACTTCAATACAAGCTACAGCAACAAGAATAGCAATCAATATACTTCGCTCCTACCCGTCCCCAAATATACCACGTTACTCCGGTACCGAATGGTTACCCATTGCTGTCTTGATACTAAAACGAACGTAACTTTTGACTCGAAAGTCCGATTACCACAAACCACCCCATTCTGGATTCTTCATAAAATTATCCATATTTTCTTAGATTACAAAGTCTTATTATTAAATCATCTAACCCTCCGTATTTAGCCCAGAAAGCCGATCTGTCCGCTTCGGAACAGCGGTCTTACTAAACTCATAACTTTTGTTTTACTCAACCAAAATTCGCGTTCTCAGATTCTACAGAACCATTGGACAATTATCTACATCTTTCATGTAGATCAAAAACTCTAATTAAGCTATTTACTATTTTTAATCTACAGTTTACCAAAACAGCGCCGAAAGACGACAACCGCAAAAACAGCGGTCTTCCGAAAATCATAACTCGAATTCTACTTGTCCGCTCGACATGATAAAATATGCTAAAGAAAGCTATCGAAATTATCTACAATTAACTAGTAGATGAGATTTCCAAAATTCGCCATTAAGGTACCCGAATAAATCGTTCAACAGAACAGCAGGTTAAATAGATCTATTAATCGTCTCCTCGATTAGAAATTCTAAACCTCTCTAATTAAATTAGTGAAACAGAGAGGAAACAAACTTACACATCGTTACCCTCAAGAAATCGAATCTCTACTTATTTAATCATGCATGCCCAAAAATGCTACGGCCAAACCAATTAACCTCTAATTAGAATTTCCTAATGATCTCTCCAGAATGTGTGCTCATGAACTATTGTAACTAACGAACTCAATTTCTAGTCACGGTAGACAAATGAAAATCATGCATTGATAACTACCAAACCTCACGCATGGCTTGCTTGATGATTGATGTTACCTTCTCGGGAGATACTTGGAGCCTTCACAACCACATGCATTCAACACTGACAATCCAAATACGCACATGCAAAGCAGTGAGACCAATGCGGGGCGTGGCGAGCTAGCGCCGCTTGCTTTCGGACGCATAGGCAAACAACGCAAAGAAGAAGCACGCGCAAGCGGCGAAGAAGCGATCGGTGCAGCGAGCGCACGACAAAGCGGCAAAGACGGCCAGCCAGCAAAGCGAGGAACGCGCAGAGCGGCGGTGAGAATACAGCTTCGCCAAGACAGCGCCGCCGGCGGCTTCAAGCAAAGGCTCGCTTCGGCAGTCGCTTCGGCACAAAGCGAAGAACGCACACCGCAGATGCCCAGAGGAAAATGGTCGCGAAAAAAAAAGCGGCGCGGAGGAAAAGAAACTAAAACTACTAGGGTTTCTAGAAAACCCACAATCTATTTATATAGCTCATAAAAATTACAAATTCTATTTTTATGTATACTATTTGATTTAATTACACAGTGCTCTTAAAGACGCTTTTATTAATATTAATATTATTTTTCGAGTATTACATTCTACCCTTAATGAAATTCGACCCGAATTCTACTGGCGTTCTACTCAAATAAAAACTACATCGCTGAAATTAAACAACAAAATAACACGTGCTGACGTGAACAACTCAGGTATAGCTCGCGCATGCAAGACTCCAACTCCCAAGTCGCCTCTCTCTCGGTCGATCGTCCACGGCAGACCTTGACGTATATCAACGTCTTGTGCCTCAAAGACTCGCCCGACCTCTCCGAATCGCGCCACGGACGCGACTCAACTGTGAGGTCTTGCTCAATAGTCGGCTCTAATGAAATCTTATGCTCGGTCTCTCAAAACTTTCTCGGCATCGAGGCGTGAAACACATTGTGAACTCCACGCATGGACTCGAGCGGAGTCCAGCGGTAGGCTAACTTTCCAATTCTTGCAATAATCGAGAACGGTCCAACGTACCTCGGGCTAAGCTTCCTTTGGTACCGAACCAACAATACCTTTGGTGGGAGACACTCTCAAAAACACTGGTCACCCACCGCAAACTCCAAGTCACGCCTCCTCAAATCGGCATAACTTTTCATGCGCTCTGAGCCGCTATGATTCGCCTCACCATGGCCACGCGCTCAACGGTCTTGAATCGGTCCGGACCCAAAATCGCCTTCTCTCCAATCGCATCCCAACAAAGCGGCGATCGCACTTCCGCCCATAGAGAACCTCAAATGGCGCGGCTCTATCTCGGAATGGTAACTATTATTATAAGCAAACTCGCAAGTGGCAATGGTCCTCCCAACTACCCTTCCAAGACAAAACACAAGATCGCAACATATCCTCCAAAGTCCGAATAGTACGCTCTGATCGCCCATCATCTGCGGGGTGAAGCAGCAGTACTAAGGCGGTGTGTACCCAATGCACTCTGCAGACTCTCCCGAACTTGAGACAAACTTGGCGTCCTCGCTCGAAATGATGGTCTTTGGCACACCATGCGTCTTACTATTTCACGCACATAAATAGGAGCTAGATCACTCACGAATTTGTCGTGCGAATAGGAATAAAGTCGCCGACTTGCTGAATCGATCCACCACTACCCAAATCGCATCCTTCCTCGCGGCACGAGTAACGCCACCACAAAGTCCATAGAGATATCATCCCAAGGCCACTAGGAACCTCCAAAGGTCAGAACAACCTGCAGGGCGCTTGTGCTCGGCTTTCACTTGCGACAAACACCACAAGAAGCCACATAGTTAGCAATATCCACCTTCATTCTTTTCCACCAAAAATTATGTTTCAAATCTCGATACATCTTAGTCTCACCAGATGAGCGATTAATGCAGTGCGATGTGCCTCCTCAAGATATCATCTTTGACCTCCGCCTTTTGTGGCACGCAAAGGCGGCCTTTAAACCTCAAAGCACCAAAATCATCCATACTAAAATCACTCTCTTTACCCTCATCCAGGCGCTTCCTAACCTCCTGTAGTAACCGGTCACTCTGTTGTGCTTCCCACGGTGCGAATAGCCGACTCAAGAATCAATCGTGTCTCAACATGTGTTGTGCCCGCATAACAATAAGATATTCCCATGCGATCAAAATCAGCAATGAGGCAATCTAGAGTAGCAGGAGTCGCCTTGCGACTAAGAGCATCCGCAACTACATTGGCCTTGCCTGGATGATACTGAATAGTAAGATCATAGTCCTTGATCAATTCCAACCACCTTCTTTGCCTCAAATTCAGATCCTTCTGAGTGAAGATATACTTGAGACTCTCGTGATCTGTGAAAATATCACAAGGCTCGCCGTATAGATAATGCCTCCAAATCTTGAGAGCAAAGACAACCGCAGCCAACTCCAAATCATGAGTGGGATAATTCGCTCGTGCTTCTTTAAGCTGTCTCGACGCATAAGCAATCACCTTACCGTCTTGCATGAGAACACACCAAGACCCACTCGAGACGATCTGAAAAGATCGTGAACCGCTTTCTGGTTCGGAAGAGTGAGAATAGGAGAGGTCACCAACCTCTCTTTCAAAGTCGTAAACTGCGCTCACACTCATCACCCACCGAATCTCACACCTTTTTGAGTAAGCTGAGACATCGGTTTGGCGATGATAGAGAAATCTTGCACAAAACGCCGATAATAACCAGCCAATCCCAAGAAACTCCTCACCTCCTTCACACTAGTCTGCCTCTTCCAATCCACCACGGTAGAGACCTTGCTAGGATCAACAGCAATGCCCTGAGGGTTAATCACATGACCCAGAAAACCCACTTCTGAAATCCAGAACTCACACTTCTTCAACTTAGCATAGAACTTGTGGTCTCTCAAAGTATCTAAGACCAGCCTCAAATGACGCTCATGATCCTCATTGGTCTTGGAATAGATAAGAATATCATCAATGAACACCACCACGAAGTCATCTAGATACTCGTGTAACATGTTGTTCATTGTCTCCATAAAAATGGCAGGTGCATTAGTCAATCCAAAAGACATAACTTTATACTCATAATGCCCATACCTGGTGGAGAAAGCAGTCTTCTCTACATCCTGCTCACGCACACGGATTTGATTATACCCTGACTGGAGATCGATCTTGGAGAATACTTGAGCTCCATTCAAGCGATCAAACAAGTCCTCAATGCGGGGCAATGGATATTTGTTCTTGATTGTGACGCATTAAGCGCCGCGGTAATCAATACACATCGCCAACTCCCATCCTTCTTCTCTCGTGAATGCGAGCAGAGCTCCCCATGGCGATACACTCGCCTAATCAAACCTTTAGCCAACAAATCATCCAATTGCTTCTTCAACTCGTCACGAAGCGGACGTGCTAATCGATATGGAGACATCGAGATGGGGCGAGTACCGGAACAAGATCAATGCGAAACTCCACGTCTCGCATGTGGCAAACCCGGAGCTCACCGGGAACACATCGGGTAATCACGACCACCGGAATCTCCTCAATCTGCGAAGCCACGCTCGGTTTCAAAGCAAGAGCTAAAAGAAGCCCGATTTCGCACGACCGAACAGTCCGTAATATCGAAAGAGAGCGCGGGCGCACTTCCTGAAAGGTCAAAGTCTCCCAGGGCGAGGTGCATGCAGATCGTTCTCTGAAACAGGATATCACGGCTCGATAAGAGTGCAACCAATCCATACCCAAGATAACGTCGAACGGCTCCATTTGAATAACTATCAAATTCGCCGTGAACTTCTCTCCATCAATGACAAAATAGCACCCAGGACAAACAGTAGAGCTCGCAATAATACCGCCAGAGAACTAACTAACACCGATCGAGAAATCCATCAGATACTCAAGTTCGCTCTCTAGCAAACGCCGTCGAGACAAACGAAAAGGTAGCCCCGAATCAAAAAGGACTAAAGCATCAAACGAATCCACGAGCAAAGTCCCTGTCACCACGTCAGGACGACCCGCGGACTCCGCTGTGGGCATAGCGTACACTACAGGTGGCGCCATGGCGAAAGAAGACGCCGCGGGCGGCGAGCCCCAACAATCTGCGTGGCGGTGCGGTAAAGCGGTCGTGCAACTGAAGCGGTCTTGAAGGTGGCGGTACCGATAGTACCCTACCGGGCGCCCAAGTCAAGGAAATGGCGCTACCGAGGAGCGATCATCATCCGAAAGATCCTCGAGCAGACCCATCAAGAAGAAGAAGATGGCACAGCTCCCACTTGATCACGCTTAGCGGGTTACGGCGACACACGCTCCTTGTGACCCGTCGGCCACACCGACGGCAATCTCCGTCCAAGAGCACTTAGCGGCGCGGTGCCCATCTCCGCACTTAAAGCAAAGCATGCCCCGCCTCGAACAGACGAAGAGCCGAGTACTGCAAAGGACGAGGCGCCAAGAAGAGAACGGCCTCGATCGCTTAGACTTGAAGGATGCGGTCCTCCTTGAATTTCTTGAAAGCGGTCGCGAGCAGACCCACTTCCTCACTAGAGCTCCTCTTCGGTCACCACCGAAGCAACGATCCACCGAGGCTTGCGCCCTTCGTGAGTCGCATCTCCAACTCCATGCCCCTAGCTTGCTCCACAACAGAATCAGAGTCACGGGTGGAGTAGCTCCCAACACATGTCGGTACTCGAGGTGAGACCCAGACGGAACCTCTTGGCCTTCGAAGATCATCGTTAACATCTTGAAGGGACAAAGCGAACCAAGTTGTTGAACTCACCTCATACTCAAGAATAGACCTCTTCCCTTGAGCAAAGGTCGTCAAGGCAACCTCCATCTTCTCAACAAAGAGTAGGGGTAGAACTTTCCCTTGAACCGATCAACAAAGTCCTCCCAAGTGATCGCCCTTGAGTGGCGGTCCTCGAAGACAACACGCCCTCCCACCAAATATCACGCTTGCCCTTTCACCGAAAGGCTACAAACGGACCCTCCGAGGTGAAGACATCTCTAAAGCTCCAAACGCCTCTCCATGTAGCGCAACCAAATCCATTGCTCGACGGTGTACTGCACCGTCAAACGGATCCAACCTCAACCCCATCCACTCTCGGCGTCATCCGCGCCTCAGTGCAGTGGAGGAGCGACAGAGTAACAACAGATGCCGCGAAGAATAGGGTCTGCCGGCGCTGTTGACGAAGAGCACGGATCTCTCCCACCAACTCTCTCAAGCAAGCGGGGTCTCATCACGGACCCCAACCGGAGGTGGATCAACAAAGAACCCCTCGACTCATCGACTCATCCTCACAGGAGGTGGCTCCACGGAACCTCGCCGCGGCCCCGACCTCCACGACCAGCGGCCACCACGACCACGCCCTCTACCCCTCGGCATAGCTATCAACCACAATCAACAATACACAATGAGTTCAAAGATCAAAATAAAATCATGCATCAATGAACAACATAACAGAAGCGTAAAACTATATTCGTACCTCTCTCTAACCTTCTGTGCACTAGTGTGTCAAATTTTAGATTAGTTAACCATTAGCAAATTTTAGTTGATTTACCAAACTAAAACAAATTTTAACAATTTTAGTTTGCCTAAGTTGTTAATCTATTCACCACGGACCTAAAGCCCGCTCTGATACCAATCAGAACACCCCATTTCAACACCGAGCCTAGAATGCCACCACACTACTCTCTAAACTAATAATTATCGACACACTATAATATTACAGCAGGAAAAAAAACAACAATAAACATATCCATGGATCACAAAAGAACATGCATAACTATGGTTCAAACGATAATGAATACGCAAGGGAAATATAACCAGGTAAACAGTCCAAAATAGCATCAACCAATGAATCCAAATTAATAAAGCAAATAGTCTAGTCCAAACGTTGTCCTAAACTTTATTCAACCTCTAACATGTCCAAAAGTAATCCAATTGTGAATGAAAAGATTCTTATGGCAAATGATCATGTGTTGTCCATGTGCTCTACTCGCTCTCAGTTACGGCATTCTCGAAGATCACCTAAAGACAACAAAAGAGCAAGGGTGAGTCCACGACTCAGCAAACACATCCATAAACAACGAACAATAATAAATCAACAGCATTCAATAACTTCATTATCGTTACAGGTACTTCTATTTGATTCACATCCATTAATCTCATGTATCAATGCAAATCTAATCTACATGTCCACATGCACTTCTTTCGCGTATACCGGTATAGCATGAGTGAATGCTCGCGACAACATTCACTCTCAAGCCCGTTCCTCCATAAGGATCGGGGACCTCCTCCACTCCCGTGGAGTTGTGATCATTCATGATCACCTGCTCATATGCAAAGATGCTTATGTATGAAAAATGCAAACTCCAACATAAACATCATATCCAACTTTTCATCATGTTTATCAACAAAGATATAGCCATGTCATTCCATTGTTTGCAATTAAATAAAATAAAAGCACAACAATAATGGTACTGAAAGATAAAGAATCACAGTGATCAATCATTGATCGCTGTTTACCATGCACTTGCCTTTACTAGTTGCGACGCACGATTTGGCTAGAAGATGGCAACAAGTACGACGCCTCTCCTATATTAAATACACAAACTTCAATACAAGCTACAGCAACAAGAATAGCAATCAATATACTTCGCTCCTACCCGTCCCCAAATATACCACGTTACTCCGGTACCGAATGGTTACCCATTGCTGTCTTGATACTAAAACGAACGTAACTTTTGACTCGAAAGTCCGATCACCACAAACCACCCCATTCTGGATTCTTCATAAAATTATCCACATTTTCTTTGATTACAAAGTCTTATTATTAAATCATCTAACCCTCCGTATTTAGCCCAGAAAGCCGATCTGTCCGCTTCGGAACAGCGGTCTTACTAAACTCATAACTTTTGTTTTACTCAACCAAAATTCGCGTTCTCAGATTCTACAGAACCATTGGACAATTATATACATCTTTCATGTAGATCAAAAACTCTAATTAAGCTATTTACTATTTTTAATCTACAGTCTACCAAAACAGCGCCGAAAGACGACAACCGCAAAAACAGCGGTCTTCCGAAAATCATAACTCGAATTCTACTTGTCCGCTCGACATGATAAAATATGCTAAAGAAAGCTATCGAAATTATCTACAATTAACTAGTAGATGAGATTTCCAAAATTCGCCATTAAGGTACCCGAATAAATCGTTCAACAGAACAGCAGGTTAAATAGATCTATTAATCGTCTCCTCGATTAGAAATTCTAAACCTCTCTAATTAAATTAGTGAAACAGAGAGGAAACAAACTTACACATCGTTACCCTCAAGAAATCGGATCTCTACTTATTTAATCATGCATGCCCAAAAATGCTACGGCCAAACCAATTAACCTCTAATTAGAATTTCCTAATTGATCTCTCTAGAATGTGTGCTCATGAACTATTGTAACTAACGAACTCAATTTCTAGTCACGGTAGACAAATGGAAATCATGCATTGATAACTACCAAACCTCACGCATGGCTTGCTTGATGATTGATGTTACCTTCTCGGGAGATACTTGGAGCCTTCACAACCACATGCATTCAACACCAGACAATCTAGCTACACGCACATGCAGCAGCAGACCAATCTGGGATGTGGCCGAGCTAGCGCCGCTTGCTTTCGGACGCATGGGCAAGAACGCAAAGAAGAAATTACGCCAGCAGCGAAGAAGAAGCCAGCCGATCAGTGCGGCAAAGAAGCCAGCCACGCGACAAAGTAAGAAGACGGCCAGCCGCAGCAGCGGCTGAACGCCAGAGAGGCGGCGTAGAAATACAGGCTTCGCTTCGGCAAAGGCCCGGCTCGGCCGATAGCCAGCGCCGCTTCGGCAATCGCTCGGCACAGGCGCAGCGACGCAGCACCGCAGTGCCCAAGAGGAAAATGGCTGGCGAAAAAAACTGGCGGCGGCGCGGAGGAAAAGAAACTAAAAACTACTAGGGTTTCTGGAAAACCCACAATCTATTTATATAGCTCATAAAAATTCTGAAATTCTGTTTTTATGTATACTATTTGATTTAATTACACACAGGCCCTTAAAGACGCTTTTATTAATATTAATATTATTTTTCAGAGTATTACAACCTGTATACCCCTGCCTTCTACAAAAAGTTTGTGAACCATATATATATAGACCTAGAGAGGGTTTTGAAGAGTTTTGAGCCAAAGTCACTTTCGCAGAAAAAACCCTAGGTTGGGTTTCGGCAGTCAAAAAAAGAAGAAAAAGGAAGGAACCCTAGGTTGGGTTTCGGCAATAAAAAGTAAAAAAAAAGAAAAGAGAAGAAGCAAATCGACCACCCCCAGTGAAGAAGAATCAAATCGACCACCCCTAGTTGGTCTACGACCACCCCCAGCTTTGCATCCTTTGAATCCTTTGTATCCAGTCCTTGTTATCGATCAGTGTTGTGCTAGGGCTAGGGACACTTTTTAGAACAACAACTGTGACAGGTACTTTGGACCCTTATTCAACTTTGCTAATCAGGTTAGGATTTTTGCTAATCCTTGCTACATATTGTGCCTTCCGAGCTCCACCTACTCTTGATCAGAACAAATCCCCTCTTACAATCATACCCACTCTCGACACGGTATCACGAACCAGCCACCGGTCGTACCACCTGCTGCGTTGGTAAGAACACTTGTAAGAGTGTGGTAAGAGTGAGTGTTCCCACCTTCCATCACCTAGTAATTGATAGGGATAATACCTTTGTGTTGTCTTTTGTTTTTTGCTAACCATGTCAGGTGAGACGTCTGATGAGAAAGAGTGTGTTACAAAGGGAGAGCTCATGACGCTCTTGGATGAACAACGCACTACCATTAATGAGGACATCAACAGGAAGTTTCAAGCTACCACGATCACATTGCAGTGCTCAATCAACGATAGCATTGCAGCGCTCATTACACGCCTTGAAAGAATGGTGAACCGACCACCAAACATTGGACGTGGGTATGATCACGATGCAGTCCAAGATCTTGAGGAGGGAGATGATAATGAGAGGAGAAATCATGATACCGGTGCTGTGTTTGCCGACCAAGATGCACGTCAACGACACCGCCTACATAACAACCGTCATGGTATGGGAGGTAATAATTTTCAACACCACAATGCTCGTGCTAATGATGACCCATTTGCTAAGGTTAAATTCACCATGCCATCTTTTGCGGGTGTTTATGATGCTGAAATTTATCTAGATTGGGAGATGACAGTTGAACAAAAATTTAATGCCCATCTAGTTCCTGAAGTGCATAGAGTCAGACAAGCTACGAGTGAATTTAAAGATTTTGCTATCATTTGGTGGAATCAAGTGGTTAATTCTAGCTTAACACCTGATACATGGGATAGATTGAAGGTAGCTATACGTGCCAGATTTGTTCCTCCTGCTTATAAACGTGATATGCGTAAGAAATTACAGAGCTTAGAACAAGGTAATAAATCTGTCGATGAATATTATCAAGAACTACAAATAAGCATGCTGCGTTGTAATGTTGTTGAGGATGAGGAGGATAAGATGGCTCATTTTCATAGTGGTTTAAGGCATGAGATTCAGGACATAGTTGATTACAAAGACTATAATGATATTAATAGGTTGTTCCAGCTTACTTGTTTAGCAGAAAAGGAATTGCAGGGTAGACAACAAAGGACTAGGAGCAACTTTGGCAGTACGTCTATAACGAGATCAATGCCGGGACAAACCAAGACAGACCCACCTCCTACTTCTTGAATTGGTGTCAATAGGGCATCTCTGTGAGTAGGGCGCGTTCAGCAGCTCCGCCACCACCGTCACGCGCACTCGAGACTAGCAAATCTACTAGTGTGTAGGCACCAGCACAAAGCTCTTCATTGGTTGCTTCCACGGGCCATACGACAGGCATTGTGTGCCACCATTGTAAAGGAATTGGCCATTTCATGAGAGATTGCCCAAGTCAGCGGGCGTACATTGCGATAGAATATGGTGGTTACGTAAGTGCTAGTGATATTGAGGATGAATACGTTCTTGCAGCTAACCTTGCAGGTAATGATGATGAACATGAGGCAGATAGCGATGGTGAGGAGATTTTAGGTGCTGCTGCTACGGAGAATTATAGAACTATAATTGTGCAGCGAGTATTGAGCACTCAAAGAGAGCAAGAGGAGACGCTACAACGTCATAATTTGTTTAAGATGTTCCTCATCATTAAGGATTGCCGTGTTCGTGTCATAATTGATGGCGGAAACTGCAATAACTTGGTGAATTCAGGATTGGTCAAGAAGCTTGGCTTGACCACACGTGCGCATCCTCACCCATACCACATTCCGTGGTTCAACAACAGCGTAAGGTGAAGGTAACACAATCTGCGAGAGTGCATTTGTCCATTGGTTCCTATCATGATGTTGCTAATTTTGACGTAGTACCTATGCAAGCCTGCTCTCTTTTATTAGGTCGTCCATGGGAATTTGATACCGATGGAACTCATCATGGTAGAAGTAATAAATACTCTCTTATGCACAAAGGAAAGAAAATAACCTTGCTACCTTTGACGCCTACTGAAATTGTGAATTGTAATAAAGAGCTAGCTGAAAATGAGAAGAACGAACTCGAACATGAATCTGAAAATCAGCAAGTAGTGAAGAGTGTTTTCCCACCTAAGAAGGAGCGGTTGGCACCTAGTTCTAGGACCGAGTGAATTAAATTAAATTGATGTGTCATGCTTGCAATTAAATCTGATCTTGCTGAAATTTTTCATCATGATATGCCATGCTATGCTTTGATATGTAAAGATACTTTATTTTCACTTGATGATATATATAGCTCCTTGCCGTCTGTTGTCACTAACCTTTTGCAGGCATATGAGGATGTGTTTCCAGCTGAAATACCCCCGGGACTGCCACCTATTAGAGGGATTGAACACCAAATTGATTTAATTCCGGGAGCGACTTTGCCAAACCGTGCGGCATATAGGACCAATCCAAAAGAGATAAAGGAAATTCAACGACAAGTCCAAGACCTTTTGGACCGAGGGTACGTACGAGAAAGTCTTAGTCCTTGTGCTGTTCCTGTTCTTTTGGTTCCTAAGAAAGACGGTAGTTGGCGTATGTGTGTTGACTGTAGAGCCATTAATAATATCACAATACGGTATCGTTATCCCATTCCTAGGTTAGACGATATGCTTGATGAGTTGAGTGGTTCTATTATTTTCACAAAGATTGACTTCCGTAGCGGGTACCACCAGATTAGGATGAAATTGAGAGATGAATGGAAAACAACATTTAAAACTAAGTTTGGACTATATGAGTGGTTAGTGATGCCTTTTGGTTTAACTAATGCACCTAGCACTTTCATGCGTTTGATGAACGAAGTTTTGTGTGCTTTCATTGGAAAATTTGTGGTAGTTTATTTTGATGATATTATGATCTATAACAAATCATATGAAGAACACATGGATCATTTACGTGTTGTTTTTAATGTTTTGAGATATGCACGTTTGTTTGGTAACCTTGAGAAGTGCACCTTTTACACGGATCGAGTCTCTTTTCTTGGCTATGTTGTTACTCCACAGGGCATCGAAGTTGATCAAGCCAAGATCGTCGCTATTCAGAGTTGGCCGCCTCTTAAGACGGTCACACAAGTGCGGAGTTTTCTAGGGCTCGCTGGGTTCTATTGGCGTTTTGTTCGGAACTTCAGCACCCTCGATGCACCACTGAATGAGCTTACGAAGAAGGGAATTCCTTTTACTTGGGCCACCATACAACAACAAGCTTTCGACGCTCTCAAAGATAAGCTAACACACGCCCCTTTGCTTCAACTTCCCGATTTCAGCAAGACTTTTGAATTAGAATGTGATGCTAGTAGCATAGGTCTTGGTGGTGTGTTAATTCAAGAAGGAAAACCTGTTGCTTATTTAGTGAAAAATTAAGTGGTTCTAGTTTGAACTATTCTACCTATGATAAAGAATTATATGCTCTAGTTCGAACTTTGAAAACATGGCAACATTATTTTTGGCCCAAAGAGTTTGTAATACATTCTGATCATGAATCTTTGAAGTATATTCGAAGTCAAACCAACGTGAACCGCATACGTGCTAAGTGGGTTGAGCTTATTGAGTCTTTCCCCTACATCATTAACTATAAAAAGGGCAAAGAAAATGTGATAGCTGATGTTTTGTCTAGGAGATATACCATGCTTTCACAACTTAACTTCAAAATCTTTAGATTAGAGACAATAAAGGAGCAATATGTGCATGATGTGGATTTTAACGATGTGCTGCTAAATTGTCAAGAGGGAAAGGGTTGGAATAAATTTGTGGTGAATGATGGGTTCGTGTACCGTGCTAACAAGCTATGCATTCCAGCTAGCTCCGTTCGTCTTTTGTTGTTACAGGAGGCGCATGGAGGAGGGTTGATGGGTCAACTATGATTAGGGCATGGAGGAGGGTTGATGGGTCTTTTGTTGTGGGGTAAGTTGGAAACTAAGTTGTTATTTTCACTACATGTCATCCCCAAACCGATGGACAAACTGAGGTTGTTAATAGAACTTTGTCCACTATGATTAGGGCCGTACTTAAAAAGAACTTAAAAATGTGGGATGACTGCTTGCCTCATGTAGAGTTTGCTTATAATCGTTCACTGCATTCTACCACAAAGAAGTGTCCTTTTGAGATTGTTTATGGTTTCATACCTCGTGCACCTATCGACTTGTTGCCTCTTCCAGCTTCAGAGAAGGTAAATTTTGATGCACAACAACGTGCTTATTTGATACTTAAGATGCATGAGATAACTAAAGAGAACATTGAGATTATGAATGCTAAATATAAAATTGTTGGTAGTAAAGGACGCAAGCATGTTACTTTTGAACCTGGTGATCTTTACTGGTTACACTTGCGTAAAGAACGATTCCCTGAATTGAGAAAGTCTAAACTCATACCTCGTGCAGATGGTCCTTTTAAAGTTCTTGAACGTATTAATGAAAATGCATATAAATTAGACTTACCAGCAGATTTCGGGGTTAGCTCCACCTTTAACATTGCAGATTTACGACCTTTCTTGGGGCCGGAAGATGATCTTGAGTCGAGGACGACTCCAATTCAAGAAGGGGAGGATGATGAGGACATCACTTCTACTGATATGAACACTCCTCTTCCTACTACTTTGAATGATGTACAAGGTCCAATTACTCGGGCACGTGCTCATCAACTTATTTATCAGGTAAATTCATTTCTAGGGCTGATTATATTATTTGAGAACTCCATGATGCTGCCTAACGGAGATGATTTACTTGTACTTAGGAATATAGGACTACGACCAGTTCAAGAAGGTCTACGATCAGTTCCACAGGGTCTACGACCAGCTTCACCAGTACTCGGCAAGCCTAGGACTCGTTGGACACAATCTACGACCAGAGATAGCATGGACTCCTCAAGACCACCCCGGACCAGTCTTACGACCAGGTCTTCGACTAGAGATGCGTGATATGAATAGTGAATAAGGTGCTGCATCACCGTTTTAGGGTCTAATAGGGCCTTGTAAGAGTGATGAGGTTGGAGCCCAGGTTGTGTACACCGGCTCTTCCCACGGCCGCACAACCCTAGGTCGACCTCCTCACGTCCCCCTATATATATACAGTAGTCGTCATAGTTTAACGTGGGTTTTGCTTTGAGATTATTCTGCTTAGCAGTCTCGCCGCATGTTCGGTTGAGGAACCCCACATTGTGTGCTTCATCTATATTCGCAATACAATATCAGATTGCATCTTCTACTCTCTTGCTTGTGTTCTCGATTCGCATGTTGGAGATAGCCTTCTTGGCGAGGTCAACCGCATTCGGCATGGTTGATAACCATCGGAGCAGTGGTGTAGTGATTGCAGGAGGTTTGATCTGTTCTGGTCGGAGCCTCCGGATCATCAATGTCGAGTTCTCCACAATCGACTTATCAGTACCTTTCAGAAGATCAGTCCATAGACTCATCAATAGGGATGGTTGTATCAGTGGAAGAAATGTCCTCATCATCCTCTCCTTCTTGAATTGGTGTCGTCCTGGACTCAAGGTCATCCTCTGCTCCCAAGTATGGCTTCAAATCTGTAATATTAAATGTGGGACTAACCCCAAAATCTACCGGCAGATCAAGCTTATATGCATTATCATTAGTCTTTTCTAACACTTTAAAAGGACCATCAGCTATAGGCATCAATTTTGACTTTCTCAAGTCAGGAAACCTATATTTGCGCAAATGCAACCAAACTAGATCTCCAGGTTTGAATATTATTTATTTTATTCCCTAGCTACCCGCAAGTTTGTATTGTGCGTTCATTCGCTCTATATTCTCTTTAGCTATCTCATGCATGTTCAGAATCAATTCAGCATGTTGTGTAGCATCAATTATTACCATTTCCGAAGATGGTAGAGGTAATAAATCAATAGGAGCGCGAGGAATAAATCCATAAACTACCTGAAAAGGGCACATCTTTGTTGTTGAATGATGTGAATGGTTGTAAGCAAACTCCACATGAGGTAAGCATTCTTCGGACATCTTCAAGTTCTTCAAAACAACTCTCAACATAGTGCATAATGTCCGGTTGAGAACTTCAGTTTGTCCATCTGTTTGGGGATGACATGTAATAGAAAATAGCAACTTTGTCCCCAATTTAGCCCATAATGTCCTCCAAAAGTGACAAAGAAAATTCGTATCACAATCAGAGACAATCGTATTGGGCACTCCCTGTAGTCGAACAATTTATCTAAAAAATAATTCATCAACATTTGTAGCATCATCGCTCTTATGACATGGTATGAAATGCGCCATCTTCAAAAATCTATCAACAACAACAAAAATACTATCCCTTCCCCTCTTTGTTTTAGGCAGTCCTAAAACAAAATCCATAGAAATATATTTCCAAGGAATGCTAGGAACATGAAGAGGCATATATAAACTGTAACAGCCCAAAATTTTAATTTCAGTTGAAAATAAGACTTTAATTATTTTTGTGGATTTTCTGGAAATTTTAAAAGCTTTTTCCTAATTATTTTAAAGCTAAAATAATTTATGTGCAAAATCTATTACCAACTAAAAGTTGGAATTATTTTATTTAAATCCAAATTGCCTTAGAGAATTTCTGTGAATTTTCTCAAATATTTTGGACTTTATTTAATATTTTTGAAAGCTTATTTGAATTTCTAGGATTAAATAAATTGGAAAAAAAATTTAAAATTCTCGGCAACAGTACTGGGCCGAAGCCCAGCACTGTGCGCGCCTGGGCCCATCTCCCCGCGCTTGATTAATGCGGGCCGTTCGATCGAAATCGGACGGTCGACATCAATCCACCCGCGCCCTTCTCCCTCTCTCTGTCTCACCGACAGGTGGGACCACCCCGAGCCACATCACCGTCTTCAACCTCCCGTTCTTCCTCGCGCGAACACCGCACGGCTCCGCCATTACCGCTGCACGGAAGTTTCCAAAACCCGGCAAATCAACTCGGATTCTCCGGGATTTTTGAGGCATTAATTCCCCGAATCAATTTCGCGTTCAATTCTGGCATTACTTTCCGTTTTCATCATCGCAAAATCCGAAACTTCGCGGCGACCGCCGGACCTTCGCGCTCCCACGCCACCCGACCTCACCCGACCCTATTTAAGCGTGCCTCGACCGCGCCATCCATCCCGCAATCCAACACACCAAGACTCCATCCTCTCCTTCCGCCCATCGCTAGAATTTGAGCTTCCGCGGCACCGGCTCGTTCTTCTCCGACACGGCGCCATCGACTTCCTCGGCCACCTCGTCGCACCTCCGCCATCACCTCGTCACCGCGAGTCTGGTGCGCACCTCCTCGCCCTCGGGGCGTCGCCGAGCTCCTTCGCCGCCAACGATCGAACCACACCGCCGCCTCTCCGTCGCCGACCATCTTCCGCCACGCCTCGCCGCCGTGTAATGCATCGACATCGACATCACTCCACGATTCTTTTGCGCACTCGCCGAGCCGCCAAGGCCGCTGCTTCACCGGAACCTCGGTTCCCAGCGCCGCCCTCTATCGGTGCCGACGTGGCGGCCATGTTAGCGCCACACAGGCGCCACATCGGCGTTTTGTCCCACGTCGGCGCCAAGATGGACGCCACACACACCGGTAGCGCTTCCCATCGCTTGCGTGCGCCGAGTCCACCATGGACTCGGGGCGTCGTGGATCGAGTCCACGACTATGCGGGCCCACATGCCACCTCTACATGCAAAATCTGACGACGCAATAAATGGAATTTCCTTTAGAAATTTAATTCAGGAAATTCGGAAATTCTGATTTTATAATTTAATTTAGGTTTTAAACTTCCAGGAGCTCGTATTTCTTCATACAAACTCCGATTTAGGTGATTCAAATTTCTAAATTTGTATAAAATCAAGATCTAGCTAACTAAACCAAAATTATTTAATTTGGAGTTAATTTGAATTTTCATTTGAATTTATTTGAGTTCATTTGAATTCTGTTTGAATTTGGATTATTCTCGCGTATAGATTTTGACGACTCCGGAGAGCTTGACCCTATTGAAGAAGTAGAATACCAAGATTTTGAGCAAGGCAAGTTACACCATTGACCATTTTGCCCCCAATATTTAAAATTATTTAATTTCTGTTTTTTAAATTATTATTGCATGCATAATAGTATTTAATTATTTTAAATTCCTATTTTAAATACTTAATTATTCCAATTCCTTTGTATAGCCACATTTGAATGTTGTATTACCAATTCCTTGTCACCTTAGTCAAATGAATTTAAAAATAAATATATGCTTAGCAAATGCTTGGACCAGGAAATATTTGATTTTGAGAGAATTTAGCCAAGACTTCAAAATTTGATAAAAAGCCTATGACATTGTTATGTCATGGTGGACTTTTGCAAATGTCTTTGAAAATTATAAAAATAAGAGAAAATGGTTTATACTTGGGCAAAAATGGACCGTTGGTGGGTGCAGGTTTATGCACGGGCTCGTCTGTTAGTTAGAAATTTGAGACCTGTGGTTTTATTGAAAGTTGCCCAAGTAGGTTAAGAACCGGCCTTTGAGCCGCATCTTGCAAAGCTCCACCGTAGTACCACATGTTCTGTATGGGCAGAACCAGGCTTAATAACTTGTCTTACCTCATTATTGTTTATGCCATTTTGTTGTGTGGGTGTCGGTTAGACTTTATTCCCACTTGGCGCAAGAGGGGGCTTCCGGCAGGTGTTTAGCCTAATGGAAGTGAAACCTTAGCGGGCATACTGCTAGTGAGGTAGTGCATTGGAAACGCCTTGTGATAATTGCCTAGTCACACGCCTAAGGAAGCGTGCATTGGCCGACACAACGGGCAAATTATCTCGTGTGGGTAAAGTTGTACCCCTCAGAGTGTAAATCTATTCAATAGCCGTGCCTACTAGTTATGGACATCTTGAGCAAAGCCACTCTAAGTTAGATTTTGTTTTTGGTTTTAAAATAACTCTAGACATGATTTGAGGATGGTTAATCCTTGTGTTAAACTTGGGCGGGTAGCCTTGTGATAGGAGGGTATCCTTCACCATGTTTCATATGGAGGTTATCCACTATAAAATGATCAAATTTTAAAAATCTGATTTTAGCTATGGAATAAAAATGTGCCTTGAAACTTAGTATAACTATTTAAAACCCAAAAATGCTGAATTACGCAAATAAACCCTACAACCTTCCTTTGAATAACTTATGCATGCATTCTAAATTCTGTATTGGGTGTAATTTGCGAGCACAGTTGTAGTGCTCACTCTTGCTAAATATTATTATTCAGGAGAAGACTACTATCCGGAAGGTGAGGAGCAGGACGATTAGGCAGTGACCTCCAAACAATTGCCTGTGGCGTATCGTGTGGCTTACCATTATATTTTGCTTCCGCTTAATGTTTTATTTGGCCTCCGGCCCAAGTTGTAATAAACTCTATGCTTATTAATAAACACGCTGGATATGTTTGTGATAACATTATTGTGATTGTACACTGGAAATCTGGACTAATGTATGAACACGAGAATTCGGATCCTTCGTTCCGGGTTCGACAAAAGTGGTATCAGAGCCATATCGACTGTAGGTCGTGACCTAGAAGGAAATCAAACCCTTAAGGACTTATTTTGAAAATTAAAGATAACTTGGTCTTCTGGAGTCATTTCTCAACTTTTCTCTTGAAAAATATTTATTAACTCATCTCCTTTTCAAAAATTGTAGATGGCTGAAGTTCCGAATGCCATTTCCCATGGTGTTTTTTTGGTCATTGGGCATGATTCTCGGAAGATCATGCGAAGACTTGGACTTTGAAGAAAGACCAACGTATCAAGGATACAAGTATAAGGTGGGAAGTCAGGATCGGTGGCGGGTAGAAGTGATCCTCTACTCCAACCTATCGCCGAACACAGACTTCCATATCTTCGATGCACCAATGCGACGAGACACTTTCGCCGAAGTCATCCAGGATGCAGCCAGGGAAGCCACCCGCCGACTTCGCTACATCTACGATCACCGCCTCAACGGAACTGGGTTCCACTATTACCCGATGCACATCCCAACCCGGCATGACAGTACCTTCCGCTCAACTAGAGATGAAGACTGTCCCGATCTCACTCTCAAGTAGATCTGGCTAGAGCCATGGATTATGCCTACGGGAATACCCTAGATGAGCTGTCTCTCATACAGGAGAAATTACAAGACGCAGAAGAAAAATTGAAGGCTGCAGAAAAAGAACTGGCCTACTACAAGGCAGGCGAGGCTAGTTCTAGTGAGCCAGATTATACCCCAGTAACCCCATAGATATGTCCTTAAATTGTCCTTTAGTTTTGAATTATGAGCTACAGTACCCTTGTGGTAGCCGTAATGAAGTTAATAAAATAAAATAAATTAAATTATTTTGCTGAAGTGTTCTTGCCTTGCGTTTGTTGGTTTTGGGCTATTTTAGACCTATACCCCTTAGAATTCCTGTCTCTCTTGTCTAATCTGTAAAGAGTCCAAGAGATGGTGACCACCTTTGGAAGTGGCGGTGCGAGAGGGCAAGGAAATGAGAATCTTGATTATCAAGAAAACCAGTTCAACGACCACCACCCTCCAACCTGAAGCCCCGATGGCGCCAAATGATGGCCAATCGACTCATCGATTGAATTGCTAGCCCATCTCTCCACAAACAGTACTCAGCGTCGTGACTTATCATGCTCCTCCACCTCCCGCAAGAGTGACTTTGTCAGAGTTCATGAGGATGCGTCCGCCGACGTTTTCTAGTAGCATGGAACCCATGGATGCAGATGATTGGCTCGGGGCTATTGGTAAGAAGTCGGATATTGCTCGATTACGATCGTGAGAAAGTTTTGTTTGCTTCTCATCGCTTGATTGGTCCCGCATCGAATGGTGGGATAACTTCAAAGATGTCCCATGCTAATGCCCAAGAAATCACTTGGGATGGGTTCATGCAAGCTTTCCGCCGATCTCACATTCCATCTGGCATGATTACACTGAAGAAGAAAGAATTTCGCTCTCTTCGCCAAGGAAACCGTTCAGTCGGCGAGTATCTGCATAAGTTCAACCAACTTGCTCGCTATGCCCCCGAGGATGTAGCCAGAGATGAAGACAGGTAAGAGCGATTTCTAGAAGGGTTGAACGACGAACTCTCTGTTCGTTTGATTTCTCTGGATTTCACCGACTTTCAGCAGTTAGTAAATAAGGCCATACGCCAGGAAGGCAAACATCAAGAAATGGAGAACCGTAAGCGGAGGATGGCCACTCAGAAGTTTAACTCAGGAGGACTGCCCAAGCCTCGTTTCACTCAATCTCAGCCACCTCAGCGTGGAAGATTCCAGACTACTACACCGAGAGTTCCAGCTCGTGTCCGCGCCCAAATACTCCGGGTTAGTAGTAGTTCATCCGAGGTCGATTCAGCAGGCGGCTATTTCCACAGCAGGAATCACTTGCTTTCACTGCAACGAGATGGGTCACTATGCCAATAAGTGTCCCAAGAAGCAGCAGACTGCCACCCCCGTCAAGCCAACTCCGAGCTTGGTCTCGGCGGTCCCTCAAGACCACCGGTCGAGTTCATGAAGGGACGTGTGAATCACGTCACCGCAGAGGAAGCTTATGCAGCACGAGACATTGTCCTCGGTACGTTCCTTGTCAACTCGATTACAAAGATCGCTTCTATTTGATTACGGAGCTTCACATTCTTTTGTGTCAATAAGTTTGTGGAAAAGTATGGGTTATCTACCTCCCCCTTAGTTAACCCCATGGTAATTCATTCCCTGGGCTCAGAAATGAGAGCTAGTTTCTTTTGCCCAAATCTTACCTTTGAAATCTCTGGAGTAACTTTCTCGGCAAACTTAATAGTCTTGCATTCGCAAGGATTGGATGTAATTCTTGGAATGGGCTGGCTTGCCAAAAATCAAGCGAGATAGATTGTGCTAGTAGATCTATCAACCTCACCAATGAACAAGGGATTTGATAGAGTTCGGCCCAAGACTTCTACGGGGATAAGTTATATCTTGACCAGCCTAAAGGAAGTAAAACTGGAAGATATACCCGTGGTCCAAGAATATCCAGATGTCTTTCCGGAGGAATTACAGTATGCCACCGCATCGGACATAATGTTCTTAATTGACTTAGTCGGGGATGCTCCAATTTTAGGCGACCCTACGAGAATGCCAGGCAAATGATCTAGCGAGTGAAGAAGCGGTCGAATAACTCTGAGTAAAGGTTACATTCAACCGAGTTCCTCGCCTTGGGGAGCTCGGTACTATTTGTCAAAAGAAAGACAATAGTATGAGAATGTGTGTGGACTATAGATCACTCAACGAGGTAACAATCAAAAACAAGTACCCGTTACCTAGGATAGATGATCCGTTTGATCAACTTAAAGGAGCCAGTGTTTTCTCCAAGATTGATTTAAGGTCAGGTTACCATCAGTTAAAAATCGGACGTAAGATATTCAAGACGACCTTCACCACGGATATGGGTATGCGAGTTCACAGTGATGTCATTTGGACTATCAAATGCCCCTGCTTATTTCATGAATATGATGAACAAAGTGTTCATGGAATTCTTGGATAAGTTTGTGGTGGTATTCATAGATGATATTCTCATCTACTCAAGAGATGTGGAAGAGCATGAAAAACATCTCAGAATTATTTTGGACAAACTCCGAGAACACCAACTTTATGCCAAATTCAGCAAAAGTGAATTTTGGCTCGACCAAGTGGCTTTTCTTGGACACATTGTGTCGGCGGGAGGAGTTGCGATGAGACCCTCAAAGGTTGAAGTCAGTAATGGATTGGAAGCAACCTGTGTCCATCACGAAGTGAGAAGTTTTCTCGGTTTAGCTGGGTACTAACGCAGATTCATTGAAAGTTTCTCCAAGATCGCGAGACCCATGACTCAACTTCTGAAGAAGGAAAAGAAATTTGAATGGACAAGTGCATGTGAACATAGTTTCCAAGAGTCAAGAAAAGACTAGTCTCGCACGATGCTAGTCCTACGGATATCGTAAGGATTTTGAAGTTTTCTGTGACGCATCCCGCCAGGGGCTAGGATGTGTACTGATGCAAGAAGGAAAGGTCGTGGCTTATGCATCTCGTCAGTTAAGGCCACATGAAGGAAATTATCCAACTCATGATCTAGAGTTAGCGGCAATTGTGCATTCTTTGAAAATCAAGCGGCATTATCTCATTGGTAACACTGTGAGATTTTCACGGATCATAAGAGTCTGAAATATATCTTCACCCAGTCAGAACTTAATCTCAGGCAAAGAAGATGGTTGGAGCTGATAAAGGATTATGACCTTGGAATTCATTATCACCCGGTAAAGCCAGCGTGGTAGCGGATGCTCTGAGTAGGAAGGCATCTTGCAACACGGTGTTAGTTCAAGAAAATCAACGAAATTGTATAAAGAATCAAGTACACGAACACGAAATTGTCGGTCAAGGTCAGAACAACACAAGGAAGTCCAACCAACCATACAAGGTCAGATCAGAGAGAAACAATAAGAAGACGAAGACATCAAAGAAATCATGAAGAACATAAGAAGTGGCAAAGCCCGTGATTTTACGAAGGCGAGCAAGGCATGATATGGTTTGGCAACCGCATGCATGTACCTAATCATCATGAAACAAGACAACTGATTCTGAAAGAAGCTCATGAATCACCTTACTCTATCCATCCCGGGAGTACCAAGATGTACCAGGATCTGAAGGAAAAGTATTGGTGGGTCAGTATGAAGCGAGAGATCGCTGAGTTTGTTGCGTTGTGATGTATGTCGTGAGTTAAGCGAAACATCGAGACCGCCGGATTGTTACAACCATTACCAATTCCCGAGTGGAAATGGGAGGAGATTGGTATGGATTTTATCACCGGACTTCCTAGGACCCAAACAGGATGTGATTCCATTTGGGTGATAATTGACCGATTAACCAAAGTGGCTCATTTTATTCCAGTCAAAACCACTTACAGAAGCAGTAAGTTAGCCGAATTGTACATGGCCAGGATCGTTTGTCTACATGGTATACCCAAGAAAATTGTGTCTGACAGAGGTTCGCAGTTCACATCAAGATTTTGGCAGAGTCTACATGAAGCTTTGGGAACCAGACTCAACTTCAGCACAGCATATCATCCCCAAACAGATGGCCAGACTGAACGTGTGAATCAGGTCCTAGAAGATATGCTTCGAGCTTGTGCTATAGATTACGGAAGAAGCTGGGATAAGAATTTACCCTATGCAGAATTTTCCTATAACAACAGCTTTCAAGCTAGCCTGCAGATGTCGCCATTCGAAGCATTGTATGGTAGAAAGTGTAGAACCCCTCTCCTTTGGGATCAAGTAGGAGAACACCAATTCTTCGGACCAGAATTGATAAAAGAAGCGGAAAGTAAGGTAAAAACAATAAGAGAACGTCTGAAAGTAGCTCAATCCGACAAAAGAGTTATGCCGATAATCGTCGGAGAGAACTATCCTTCGAGATGGGAGATTTTGTCTATCTTAGGGAAACTCCACTCCGAGGAGTGAGGAGATTTCAGACTAAAGGAAAACTCGCACCCAGATTTGTCGGACCTTATAAGATTTTGGCAAAGAGAGGTGAAGTTGCTTATCAGTTGGAACTACCAGCATCTCTGTCAGCTGTTCACAACGTCTTCCATGTATCCCAGTTAAAGAAATGTCTCAGAGTACCAACAGAAGAAACACCGCTCGAGAGCATCGATCTTTAGGAAGATCTCACCTATGTGGAGCAACCAATCAAGATTCTCGATGTGGCAGAACGCGTCACCAGAAGCAAAGTCATTCGTTCTTGTAAGGTTCAGTGGAGCAATCACTCAGAAGAAGAAGCCACCTGGGAGCGAGAAGAAGTTTTGAGAGCCGAGTACCCCCACCTCTTTGCTAGCCAAGTCTGAATCTCGGGGTCGAGATTCCCTTTAAGGGGGGTAGGTTTGTAACAGCCCAAAATTTTAATTTCAGTTGAAAATAAGACTTTAATTATTTTTGTGGATTTTCTGGAAATTTTAAAAGCTTTTCCCTAATTATTTTAAAGCTAAAATAATTTATGTGCAAAATCTATTACCAACTAAAAGTTGGAATTATTTTATTTAAATCCAAATTGCCTTAGAGAATTTCTGTGAATTTTCTCAAAATTTTTGGACTTTATTTAATATTTTCAAAAGCTTATTTGAATTTCTAGGATTAAATAAATTAGAAAAAAATTAAAATTCTAAACACGATCTTGGGCGAAGCCTCAGCAATCGTCTTGGCGCCTCGACCCATCTCCCCACGCTTGATTAATGCGGGCCGTCCGATCGAAATCGGACGGCCGACATCAATCCACCCGCGCCCTTCTCCCTGTCTGTGTCTCACCGACAGGTGGGACCACCCCGAGCCACATCACCGTCTTCAACCTCCCGTTCTTCCTCGCGTAAACACCGCACGGCTCCGCAAGTACCGCTGCACGGAAGTTTCCAAAACCCGGCAAATCAACTCGGATTCTCCGGGATTTTTGAGGCATTAATTCCCCGAATCAATTTCGCGTTCAATTCTGGCATTACTTTCCGTTTTCATCATCGCAAAACCCCAAAACTTCGCCGGCGACCGCTCGGACCTTCGTGCGCTCCACGCCACCCCGACCTCACCCCAGCCCTATTTAAGCGTGCCTCGACCGCGCCATCCATCCCGCAATCCAACACACCAAGACTCCATCCCTCTCCTTCCGCCCATCGCTAGAATTTGAGCTTCCGGCGTGGCGGCTCGTTCTTCTCCGATCCGGCACCATCGACTTCCTCCGCCACCTCGTCGCACCTCCCAGATCACCTCGTCACCGCGATCCGTGCGCACCTCCTCGCCCTCGGGACGTCGCCGGAGCTCCTTCGCCGCCAACGACCGAACCACACCGCCGCCTCTCTCTGTCGCCGACCATCTTCCGGCCACGCCCTCGCGTCGCCAGGTAATGCATCGCATCGACATCACTCCCGATTCTTTTCGCTCGTCGAGCCCGCCAGCCGCCGTTCACCGGAATCTCGGTTCCCGAGCGCCGCCCCTCTCTCGGTGCCGACGTGGCCGGCCATGTTAGCGCCACCTGGGCGCCACATCGGCGTTTTTGTCCACGTGGACACCAGCGTGGGCCCGCCACACCATGGCGCTTCCCCATCATTGCGTGCGCCGAGTCCACCATGGACTCGGGGCGTCGTGGACGAGTCCACGACTATGCGGGCCCACATGCCACCTCTACGTACAAGATCTGTTGACGCAATAAATGGAATTTCATTTAGAAATTTAATTCAGGAAATTCGGAAATTCTGATTTTATGATTTAATTTAGGTTTTAAACTTCCAGGAGCTCGTATTTCTTCATACAAACTCCGATTTAGGTGATTCAAATTTCTAAATTTGTATAAAATCAAGATCTAGCTAACTAAACCAAAATTATTTAATTTGGAGTTAATTTGAATTTATGTGAGTTCATTTGAATTCTGTTTGAATTTGGATTATTCTCGCGTATAGATTTTGGCGACTCCGGAGAGCTTGACCCTATTGAAGAAGTAGAATACCAAGATTTTGAGCAAGGCAAGTTACACCATTGACCATTTTGCCCCCAATATTTAAAATTATTTAATTTCTATTTTTTTTAAATTATTATTGCATGCATAATTGTATTTAATTATTTTAAATTCCTGTTTTAAATACTTAATTATTCTAATTCCTTTGTATAGCCACATTTGAATGTTGTATTACCAATTCCTTGTCACCTTAGTCAAATGAATTTAAAAATAAATATATGCTTAGCAAATGCTTAGACCAGGAAATATTTGATTTTGGGAGAATTTAGCCAAGACTTCAAAATTTGATAAAAAGCCTATGACATTGTTATGTCATGTTGGACTTTTGCAAATGTCTTTGAAAATTACAAAAATAAGAGAAAATGGTTTATACTTGGGCAAAAATGGACCGTTGGTGGGTGCAGGTTTATGCACTGCTCGTCTCAGTTAGGGTGAGACCGGTGGTTTTATTGAAAGTTGCCCAAGTAGGTTAAGGACCAGTCTTTGAGCCGCATCTTGCATAGCTCCACCGTACTTCCACATGTTCTGTATGGGCAGAACCAGGCTTAATAACTTGTCTTACCTCATTATTGTTTATGCCATTTTGTTGTGTGGGTGTCGGTTAGACTTTATTCCCACTTGGCGCAAGAGGGGGCTTCCGGCAGGTGGTTAGCCTAATGGAAGTGAAACCTTAGCGGGCATACTGGTAGTGAGGTAGTGCATTGGAAACGCCTTGTGATAATTGCCTAGTCACACGCCTAAGGAAGCGTGCATTGGCCGACACAACGGGCAAATTATCTCGTGTGGGTAAAGTTGTACCCCTCTGCAGAGTGTAAATCTATTCGAATAGCCGTGTCCCCGGTTAAGGACATGCTGAGCAAAGCCACTCTAAGTTAGATTTTGTTTTTGGTTTTAAAATAACTCTGGACATGATTTGAGGATGGTTAATCCTTGTGTTAAAATTGGGCGGGTAGCCTTGTGATAGGAGGGTATCCTTCACCATGTTTCATATGGAGGTTATCCACTATAAAATGATCAAATTTTAAAAATATGATTTTAGCTATGGAATAAAAATATGCCTTGAAACTTAGTATAACTATTTAAAACTCAAAAATGCTGAATTACGCAAATAAACCCTACAACCTTCCTTTGAATAACTTATGCATGCATTCTAAATTCTGTATTGGGTGTAATTTGCGAGCACAGTTGTAGTGCTCACTCTTGCTAAATATTATTATTCAGGAGAAGACTACTATCCGGAAGGTGAGGAGCCGGACGATTAGGCAGCGACCTCCAGACGATTGCCTGTGGCGTATCGTGTGGCTTATCATTATATTTTGCTTTCGCTTAATGTTTTATTTGGCCTCCTGCCCAAGTTGTAATAAACTCTATGCTTATTAATAAACACGCTGGATATGTTTGTGATAACATTATTGTGACTGTGTACACTGGAAATCCTGGACTAGTGTATGAACACAGAGAATTCGGGATCCTTCGTTCCCGGGTTCGACATAAACCATGTGGATTAAGACGTGACTTAGCTTTGTGGTATGTAGTGCACGAGACACATAGCGCTCAACGTCACGCCTCAACATAGGCCAATAGAAGTGATCGGTCAAAATATCCTCTGTCTTCTTGACACCAAAATATCCATGAGTCCTCCTCCATGTGCCTCCTGTAACAACAAAAGACGAACGGAGCTAGCTGGAATGCATAACTTGTTAGCACGAAATAAAAATCCATCATTCACAACAAATTTGTTCTAACTTTTGCCTTCTTTACAATTTTGAAAGATATCTCTAAAATCATCATCATGCACATATTGCTCTTTAATTGTCTCTAAACCAAAAATTCTGAAATCAAGTTGAGATAACATGGTATAACGACGAGATAAAGCATTAGCAATAACATTATCCTTTCCTTTCTTGTGTTTAATGACATATGTAAACGATTCAATGAACTCAACTCATTTAGCATGTCTATGGTTCTGATTAGATTGACTACGAATGTGTTTTAATGATTAATGATCAGAATGTATAACAAGTTCTTTGGACCATAAATAATGTTGTCATGTCTCTAATGTCCGAACTAAAGTATATAATTCCTTATCATAAGTACAATAATTCAGACTAGGCCCACTTAATTTGTCACTAAAATATGCAGCATGTTTACCATCTTGAATAAGCACACCTCCAAGTGGTGCATGTGTAAGCTTATCTTTCAAAATCTGAAATGATTTTTCTTGTTTAGGGCCCCAGATAAAAGGAACACATTTCTTCGTAAGCTCATTCATCGGTGCGGCAATGGTGCTGAAATCTTTAACAAAGCGTCGATAAAATCTAGTAAGTCCAAGAAAATTCTGCACTTGTGTGACCATGTTAGGAGTCGACTAACTTTGTACAGCTTCGATCTTGGCTTGATCAACCTCAATGCCTTATAGAGTAACAACATAGCCAAGAAATGATACTAGATCGGTGCAAAAGGCGCAGTTCTTAAGGTTACCAAACAAACGTGCATGACATAGAGCATTAAAAATGACACACAAGTGTTCAAGATGTTTCTCTAATGTTTTGCAATAGATTAACATGTCATCAAAATATACCACCATAAATTGTCCTATTAAAGCACGCAAAACTTCATTCATTAATCTCATGAACGTACTAGGTGCATTAGTTAACCCAAAATGCATCACGAACCACTCATATAATCCAAACATAGTTTTGAATATTGTTTTCCATTCATCGCCTAACTGCATGCGAATTTGGTGATACCCAATACGCTAATCAACTTTAGAAAACACAGTAGAGCCACTTAATTCATCAAGCATATCATATAGCCTAGGAATGGGATGACGATATCGAATAGTAATATTATTGATAGCTCTACAGTCAACACACATACACCATGATCTATCTTTCTTAGGTACCAAAATCACAGGGACATCACAAGGATTAAGACTTTCGTGTACGTACCCTTTGTCAAGCAAGTCTTAGACTTTACGTTGAATTTACTTTGTCTCTTCGGGATTGGTTCTATATGGCGCACGGTTGGGAAGCGAGGCTCCTAGAATTAAATAAATTTGATGCTCAATCCCCCTAATTGGTGGCAGCCCTAAGGGTATGTCACTTGGAAACATATCAGTAAACTCCTGCAAAATGTTAGCAAGAGCAGTAGGCAAAGAAGGAGGCATATCCTAAAAGGAAAATAAGGCTTCTTTGCACACTAAAACATAGCAATCAGATTTGCTATCTTCCATTTCACAAATATCAGATTTAGCAGCAAGGAAAACATAACCTTTCAATTTAATTTCACCTTTCCTAACACTAGGTTCTTTCTTCTTCAGGTGCACAAGTTCTTTAGCTATAATCTGATTTTTCACTTTTGCTATTGTTCTTTTCTCTATTAGCTCTCTCTAATTCATCCTTTAAACTAGCTTCAGGAGATATGGGTAGCAAAGTGATTTTCTTTTTGTTAAATATGAGAGTATACTTATTGGTTCTACCGTGATGCACTGTATCTGTATCATATTGCCAAGGACTACCTAATAACAAAGAACATGCTTGCAAAGGTACTACATCGCAATCAGCATAATCATGATAAGAACCAATAGAAAAATATACTCTCACAATGCGCATTACCTTCATCTTGCCATAATTGTTGAACCATTGAATGTAATATGAGTGAGGGTGCTGTTGTGTGGTCAATGTAAGCTTATCAACCATGTCCATGCTCGCCAAATTGTTGCAACTTCCTCCATCAATGATCACTCGACATGAACACTCTTTGATGACAAGCTTTGTTTGGAATAGATTATGGCATTGATTCTGCTCAGCACGCTCCATTTATGCACTAACTACACGCTTCACTATAAGGCTTAAATACTTATCTAAAATTTTAGCATCATATTATTCCTCATCGCGCTCAGATTCTTGGTCATCACCTGCGAGGTCATTTGCAAGCATAGCATATTCTTCCTCAATATCACTAACTGAAGTATACTCACCATTATCCTTTATCAAGAGAGCCCGCTTGCTAGGGCAATCTCGCATCATGTATCCATAGACCTTGCAGCAATGGCATTGTGTTTCTCGTGCTCTACTCGTTGAAGCAACCGAGGATGAACATTGTGTGGGGCTTGTACCATGCTTTTGCTCATATCCGGTTGTCAGATCTTAGGATGATGTGACAATTGGCAATAGCGTTAACGGTTTGTCGTTTCACGTGTTTTCGACAAAATTTCAGAACTGTCAGGTCACAGGCGGTCTGACCGGCCATAGCATGGCGGTCCGATCGGTCCCAAATCGGTCGGACCGACCATGAGCGGCGGTCGAATCAGCAGTAACCAAATATGTCAAAATGGGCTGGGCCAAAAATAGAGGGTGTAGGCAAGAGAGGGGATTATATTGCTCTTGGTCCCATAATTTTTGGAGTCTCCAGTCAAAAGTTCTATTGGTTTAAAGTTTCCAGTAGGTTTTGGATTTTCAGGAGTTAAAAATCGGCTAAGTCCTTTTGGGCGGTCGGACCAGCCTATAGCTGGCGGTCCGACCGGCAAGGTTGGCGGTTTGACCGCCCCGAGGGATCGGACCGATGTGACTTGAACGTCGGCCGTGGTCGCGTTGTTTGTTGGTTAGGTCAAAATCATGAGTTTCAGTGCATATGTGTTGCATGATGCATGTTTTGACTAACGTGGATCAAGTTGTGAAGAACTTGTTCCCGGATTCGATTTGCTTGTCTATTGTTGTGCAGGTTGCTTGGTGGTCAACGACGGTCAACGGGGAGGATGATCGGGACTAGGCTTGGAAAGCTGAGGTCTAGAACGATCGATGATGCCGGGTGAGGTCAATGAACTCAAGTATGGTGCAGAATAGACAAGTATGACCGAACGGACAGTTCGGTGCGACTGGTTTGCTCAAGCGGCACGGGAGTCGGTGCAAGTGCCATGGTGATTTCGGTGGGAGCCGGATGGGAGAGACTTGCCGACACGGAGAGAGCTGTTGATCAACCTACACATGGCGGAGCAGGCGAAGTGCTTCGCGCAGATGGAATCGGTCTTCGTAGAAGGACCGACAAGGGGTATTTTGGTAATCTTACCAAATACCACCTTGGTGACCTTTTGCCAACCCGCGGAGCAAGACGACGCAAAGAGAAGCGGTTTAGGTCAAGAGGTGTTGAAGACGGTGCTTTAAAACGTGTGCGTGTGTGACCCGTTTGTGTTGGGCCTTAACGGGAGCCCATTTAAGTTAATTTTGTAGAAGGTCTAAGTCTCCACTATTAATAGAGGAGGGAGGTGGCTGCACCCTCTTCAACCCTTTCATTATTATTGAAACCCTAGTTTTGGCTTAGGGAGAGGATTAGTGCAGGTTAGGGTTCTAGAGAGTTTTGATTTAATTTTGTGCTCTTGGATTGAGCTTCGTCCTCCATTGATGGAGTGGCTGTAAACCCAAACCCTATCAAATCTATCCAAAGAAAGTTTGCTCAAAGATGTGTCTCTTTGCCTTTCTTCTCTCTATTTGGTGATTTTGAGTCTTTCTTTGATTCGTGAGTTTTTGATTGATTTCTTCACGTGATCTAGCTTTCTGTGACATGTGAGAACATATCTATGATCATCTTGATCATCAATCACCCACGAGCAAGTTTTTGGATCTATTTTTCGTTTTGACTCAGTTTTGAACCATCCTCCTCTCAAACGGAAAAAGGTCGTAACTTTTCCAAGGATGTTCATGATCTTCGATTGGAATAGGTTTATGACATCCTAGAGAAGGTGTGTTCCAAGCTTCAATAAGTTTGGAGTTGTAGATCAAAAGTTACATCTATTTACAACTTCATTTTTTGGGCTATTTTTACTGTTCATCAAACTGGAGGTCAGACCGCCCCTGGTGACCGGTCCGACCGCCCAAGGTGACCGGTCCGACCGCCATTAACACAGAGGTCAGACCGCCCAACACTTATAATTTTAGCCCGTGTTTATTTTGGTTGTTTTGCTTCGGGGTTTAGATTGGATTCAATACTAGTCTTCCGCTTCCATAGCTATTGGAGTGAAATTTGTATTGAATCTGATCTTGGTTGAAAAAGTGAGCGTACTCCTATTCACCCCCCCCTCTAATCGCCTTTTCGGTCCAACACCGGTGCACGTGATGGTGTAGTGGAAGTAGATGGACGCTGACTGTTGGAGGGGTTCGTAAGTGCAGGTGTTCGGCTGGAGGGAGTAAATGGTGCTCTTGATTGCCCTTGAGTTGTGCGACCGCAAAAGAACCTACAAAATTTCCTTTGTTTCTAGATTGACGTCCCTGTAACTCTCTCTCAGCTTTACAAGCAAGATGAAACAAGCGAGTGATATAATTGTATTCTTTATAGTCAAGTATGTTCTGAATTTCACAGTGTAAACCTCCCAAAAATCTGGCCATCTTAGCATCTTCAGTTTCTACTAAACCACAACGCAACAAACCAGTTTGTAATTCTTGATAATAATCCTCTACAGAACTACTACCTTGTCTTAAGTGTTGCAATTTATTAAGCAAATTACAAGAATAATATGAAGTCTTCAATGCATTCCATGTTCTACGTATGTTTTGATTAGTACAACAATATTCCCTCCACCAAATAAGACGTAAAATCAGAAAACTCGCTAGTAGCAGCTCGAACTTTCTTATCTTCAGGGAATTCATGACAAGCAAATTTTTGTTTTACGATAAGCTCCTATGTGAAATAAGCATCATGATCATATTTTCCAGCAAAAGGAGGCATGTTGAATTTAATTTTACCAAATGCATCATTATGGTCACGTACCTCACATTGATTTCTTTCCATACCTTGACAATTTTGACGAAGCTGATGATGGTTGTGATCATTATGAACATTGAATCCATCGAATTCCATATCAGCAATGTAATTGTTCACGTCTTCTTCCACATCATCTGCCCAAGAGCGGCCAATAGGTGGTGTGCGGCGAGCAGAAGGCTCCTCCACCTTGGCTCACCCTGGGCTGTGGTTTCAGTAAGTGGCTGATGTTCGAGGAGCGCAACACGTATGTCGAGCAGTGCGAGGTTGTCGTTGATCTTATCCAAGGCATTGCGTACACTCTCACCGAGCGAGTGCTCAATGTGCCGCACGAGCTCTCTCGTGCGAGGTGTGAGAGACCCTGCATCCGCATGCTCCAAAGAGTGATCGTTGTTGTTTCCGCCATGTGTAGATCCGCATGACTCTGCCATTGTTAGTAGAAAACAAAGAATAAATCACAGTGTATATGTTCCTATGGACTACTTGGTTTTGGAGTTTCACGAGTCACTCTCTCACAATGCCCTACCAAGTTCTTACAAGCTCTTATCAATGCAGCAAGAATGTGGTACAACCGGTGGCTAGTTCATGATACTCTCACTTGTGAATAGCCCAACAATTGCAAGGAAACGGTACCTGCTAAGTTAGTAGGAAGTGAAGCTCGGAAGGCTAGTATGTAGCAAAATAGTAACAATTGTTCAAATCAGTATGCAAAGTTGAAAAGTAGTTCAAAGTACTAGTCACAAGTATTGGTCCTACTCTAAACCAAGCCTAGTTAGTGCAACTTGCAAGAACAACTAGGAGCAACAACGGGAAGGCTAACACAAGAACTATCAAAGCAAGCAAGCAATGTATTTACTATGCCAATCTAAACAAGGAAAAAAATCAAGAAAGGAGCAAGCTCTGAATTTCTTTCTTTTTTCTTTTTTTATTCTTCTCTTTGTTTTTTTTGCTCTCTATTTTTTTGCTCTGTTTGTTTTGCGAATCCGCACCTGACTCAAATCTCTTCGAAATCCTCTTTCGGGCCTAGGGAGGTATATGGGTAACAAACTCTCTCCTCTCTAAACTCTGATTTTTTATCACATTGCTGAAGTCAGATGAATCTTAGGTTTTCTTCTGGTAACACGAAACAACCTGTTTTAGCTCGCGGCAGTACGGTGGCTGGTGGTCGCAACAACAAGATGATCGAATAGCAGTAGAGCACGTTGGTGTCGAGGTAGTCATTAGCAATGGCAGCAGGCACTGTGGTGGTCGATCGACTACCGCGGTAGGCGTTTTGGTGGCTGCTGTGAGACCCCGGTTTATTGGGCTTGTAATGCTTAACCACCCACTTGGTCCTAGCATCACAAATCGAATAAACCGAGACTCGAGACATGTATACTTCCCAGAAATGCAGTATACACACCTCTTTACAAAATTCATGCATCAATTCCATTCATTCACATAGAACCGAAGCAAAGCAACAACCAGAAGATAACATAAATAAAGGATAGTTATTACAAAAGAGAGGCCGACCGGCCAAATGACATATACATGTAGAAATTGAACAGCGGAAGCAAAAGTGCCATAAGATGGCCATAAACCAAAAGAGCCAATCAGTGTTCCTTTAAGCCACAAGGCAACCGACCGGACCGCCAAGCTAGTCGTCGAATCCACAGCACATCTCACAAAAGTGAGGCCCTTGGGGCTCACCTTCTTCCTCTGCAACAAATAGTTAAGCAAAGCAAATGAGTACAAAAATTGTACTCCGCAAGACTTACGTGTAGAGTAACAGGCCTATACATATGCTACATACAAGCTTATTTAAGTGGAGGCTGTAGGTTTCGTTTTCAGCATAAAGCAATCTTTATTTGCAATAATGTAATACATTTAAAAGCAGGTTAACAAATCTGTTTTTAATGTTCAAATAATCGTAAATGACAACAATATAACAATAAATAGGTGACAACAACGATCCTGGAAGTGACTAACCCATTAGTCACCACAACAATAGCATGAATTACCCATTCATACTAACGATGTCAAATTTTAATTTAAAATGTTGTAGTCTAGTTCTTGCACGACCTTACCAAGCATGTCCATAACCTAGGACGAGGCTATTCGAATAGTTTTATACCCTGCAGGGGTGTACCAATGTACCCACACGCCAGACCGCCTTTTTGCCACCAGATTAGCACACTTCCTTAGGTATGCCGGCACAGCTAAGTCCTACGAGACATTTCCAATATTGTGTATTAACTACAAGCCGCCCGTATGGATAGAAACACATACGTTGTGTCGGAGTCATTGTAAAGCCTCGGTCAACTACCCGTCTCAGGTAAAGCCTTGGACAACTACAATGCTCCTCGAGGTGGAGAGCCTACCCGGAATCTCCACCACCGCACACCCAACACAAGAACACATATCCTTTTTCACACAACACACACAAACCCCTCCTGCGACTCGGAGATAACACACGCCAAAGTACTAAGTCAAGAGAGGTCCCATATCCCTCTCGCGTGGTTAGCACGCATAAGCGCTTGGCTTAGTGACACAAGTAACTCGGTCCTTGATGACCTAGGCACCATTCCATTCACACCAACATACCATTGTGCCCAAGTCTAAAATAATTTTATTTTCAGTTTTTGACTTTACAAAATTAACAAAGCACAAAGTGCTGGACATAATGGAGTAATAATTATATTTGTGTGATCAAGGTCATCGACTAAGTCGATGACTGCCCAATACTACCGACATCTAAGCATTTCTAAGCATGACATCGAAAAGAAAATAAAAGAGCATAATTAAATCACCGGGCTCTAATTCACCAGCGATATTAATAACTTATGTTTGTGGCAGGGGATAACAATTTGAGGGCAACAATGCAATAGGAATAACTACCTCTAATCGGGAAAATTAACTTGACACAAAAGCATGCATACATATGATTTGTAAACAAGATATTAGACTTGAAAGTAATGGGAAATTTATGATCAAACTGCTTGCCTATTTGTTGTGGGTCAAGATGTTGCTGAGGATCAATTATATTGTCAATGTGCTCTTCGGATCCTAACGAGAAAGGGAAAAAGAACCGATAAGAACGAAGAAACCACAAAGACTCAACAGTAAACTATCTCCAAAAATTCTGAAAATTTCACAGTAGCAAGATCATGATTTATAAGGAATTTAGCAACAATAACCAATTGATTTGGATTCTTAATGCAAAAGATATGGCCAAAACAATTTTGCTCAGCTTTTATAAATCAAAAATACTACTATTCATTAGCAAAATTTTCTAGAGCTATACTGGGGTTGCAAACATTTTTAGATTAAATTTCAGTTGAAAACATAACCCACAAAATTTGAATCTCCCGAAAAGGAATTAAAATGAATTAGTTATGCATTTTACAAGTTATCACATTTTTCAGTTGATAAATAAATCCTTTCGGGAAAATCAGAAATATGAAATGACGTGGACGAATGAGGAGCGTTGATCTTGGATCCAACGGTCTGAGTTCCTGTGTTGACGTGCGCGCGCGCGCGGCTACGAAACCCTAAACGTCAACCGTTGGATCTGGATCCGACGGTTCACGTGGATCCGAGCGCGCGGGCGGTCCGAACGTCCACACGCACGCGAGCCATTGATCTGGGATCCAACGACCCATGCGGACTCAAATCGGGACCGTTGATCTCGGATCCAACGGCCCAGAGATCGGAACGCGCGACGAATTCAAATTTCCGCGCGAATGTGGGCCGTAGATCTAAGGATCGACGGTCCAATTCGACTCACGTTCAAACCGCCCGTCCTGTTTTCGTCCGGCAAAAACGACGGGGAAGAACGGCTCGCCGCCGGCGGCTCTGGCCGCGACGGTGCGAGCAAGTGCCCAAAATGGGTCCCAAACATCATTGCGCACCTAATGGTACCAATGGATTTGGCTGCGGTGGTCCAGAACGCCGGCAAGCCGGAGAGAACCGAGGAGACCGCAAAGTGACGAAAACGAAAAACGGCAAAGAGCTCAGCTGCGGTTCAAAGGAGCAGGTGCCAGGCCACTAGGGACTAAAGAGGGGTTACCTGAGCGCAAAGAATGCACCGAGGAGAGTCGAAGCTGCCCGGGCGAAGAAGAATGGCGTTTTTGGCCGAAAAGGGGGAAATCCGAATTCAGTTCGAACCTGAGCAAATTGAACCGAATTGAGTGAGGGTTAAGCTTCAGAGAATAAAGGGGAAGCAGAGGGAGCAAAGACTTGAAGAAGAAAACCCCTGCTGCACCGACTCCACCGAAGCTCCAAAACCGACAATGGCGGCCGAAGGATCCTCGTGGATCTGCAGCTCCAGCGAGCTTGTGACTGCTAGCGAGAGTTGCGGAGGTGCTGAAGGAAGCTAAGGGAGAAACAATGGAGCTTAAATAGCCGAGGATGGCCGAGAGCAACGGCGATATCCCGCTCGGGTCAACCCGGCCATTAGAGCGCGAGAGAGCGACGGGAGCAGTTGGGGAGTGGACGCTTGGGGGAGGAGCACGACTGGCATTTAATGCGCGCAGAGCTAGCCGTTTAAAGGCGACTGAGGCGTGGACTGCACGCGCGGCTTTTCTCCTCTGCGCACGCCATGGCCGAGCTCACGCGCGCACTGACGGAGGAAGTAGACGACTTGTCGACCGTCGGATTGAAATCGAACGGCTGAGTTAGAACGGGTGGATTAAAACGATTCCATCATTCGGCTGATCAAGGACCGTTCGATGCTGATCCAACGGCTCACAACGCGCGCGCCCGAGCGACAGCGCCGGTGCGATTAGTTGACTGGACTGAGTCAAGTGGCTCGACAGCAGGAGGAACCTCCCATAAAATTTTCAGAGATTTTCATGCACTGAATTTTTCTCCAAAAATTCCAGAAGAGGGGAAATAGGGTTTGACCAATTTTGACTTGCCTCCAAAAATTATCAAATAATTTCTAAAAACCATGAGATAATTCAGAGGTGTTGCCAAGCCTCCCTAGAACTCAGGAAAAATATTTCCAAGGGTTTGGCACAAGACCCATGCCATAAAGGTTTTTGATTGGAGTCAAATGAGGATTGAATTTTGATTTTTCATAATTCTTTTTAAAAGAATTACAAAAATGACCAAGGGCTTCAAGATGCAAGAAAAGTTTTCATTTCTTCTTATTTTCTTACATTTGAAACACAAATACATATTTGGGATGTTACAGTTGCGGCAAAGGTCGGTAGGTAGCGGCGGGGTAGGGGTGATGGGTGCCGCGGCAGTGAAGGCAAGAGAGCTACATGGGATGATGAGTGCTACGGTAGAACTAGACAATTTGCAAGAGACTCGAAACTAGACCAATCTAGACAAAAACCAGCACAATGACTCAATGATGCAACGAAAATTCAACAACGCGAACTAACAGAAACAAATTGCAATGCCTCAAAGGGCTCAGTATCGATGATAGATGCAATATTTTTTTAAAAAAAATTCTGGACTCTAGCTATGAAAAATGAATCTACTACTAGAAAACATGAAATTCTCACCGGTCAATTGTAGCTCTGATACCACTTGATGAACCACGAAGGTCCTATTCTGGCCCGATATTTCGGTAAGAAGGTAAGTTTGGTAGTAGTCGTTCAACTCTACCGATCCTGGCTACGAACTCGCAATGCTCAAAACCATGCAATCGCTGAACTACACGACATGTCCTTATCAACCGTGCATGAATACCTAGATGACCTGATCACGAAGATCAATTCCTGCATACACCGAAGAAGCACGCAAGAACAAGATAAAAATATAATCTGAAATTGCGAATAGGAATTGAAATTGTATTGATAAGTGGGGTTCCGAAGAACAATATAGTTGTTGATCTCGCCAAACAAGAGGACAAAGTATAAAGTAGCAAAACAAAACTTCAATCAACAAAACCAGCCAAACCCTAAGGGTGACGGCCACTATGTAAAGGAGGAAGAGAGGGGCGGCGGCTGTGGGTACTATTCATGTGTGAATAGTACCATATGAACAGTGCCAAACCATAGGTGTCCAACTCGAATTACAAGGCCCATGGCCCATTAGCATAGGTGGCGCAGCACCAAGTTCCTTTACTCAAATATTGCTAAGTGTTGGCCTAAACAACTTAATATATAGTCTTCATGCTAGATTCTGCTAAGTCTCAGTATATAAATATTCATTCCTCGTATGATCATCTCTATGCTTGGTGCTGCCATCATCTCCATTAACATGTCTCTCGATCCATGATTCCTAAGTAAAATAATATCACGTGCTTTAGGCAGCATCATAGAGTTCATAGAATATGGACGCACTCTGAGAAACGAAGTCACCTGATAATTTAATTGGCGAGCACGTGCTCTAGTAATTGGTCCTTGCACATCAGAAACAGTAGGGATGGTTGTATCAGTGGAAGGGATGTCCTCATCAGGAATCGACGACAATGAAGACCGGCGGTGGCATCCCGGTGGCAAAGAAGTCAAATTAGAGGTGGGATAGGATGAGAATAGCATGGAGCACATCTTGATGCGCTCAGGAGGGCTAGGAACTCACCGGCGAGATAGATCAAAAAAGAGAGGCGACACTCGGATTTGATGAAGAAACCAAAAACGGCGGCTCAGCGATATTCGGAAGGAGACGGTGAGAGTACGGAGAAGCTTGCGTTGATGCGATCCCGACAGTGGTGGAATAACGGGCAGAGATGCATAGACGGCGGTGAATTCCATCGGCGAAGATGCTTTGGTGGCGGTGGGTCCTTTGACGGATTCCGGCATGACGAGGATGAGACCAGCGTGGTGCCTTAGGGTTTCGGAAGAGGAAAACAATGCGAAGGTTTTGACGCGATGGCCTGGCCTTATATAACACCAGATGAGGAGGGTCCACAAAGACTACGGCGGCGCTTTGGTTTTGGCTCGAGCACGGGAAGGAACTCGTGAAGAATATGGTGAACAGATGGCGATGATGGGCCCATTCGGTAGAGAAACAAAGGAGAGAGGAGCTGCTGGCTTCGGCTGGGCTTCGGCCGAGAGAGAAAAGCGGCTGCCTGGAGTTGGGCTCTAAAAGGAATAGAAATGGGCCAAACGCAGCAATAGGAATGGGCTTGGCCAAAGATTCGGCCCAAGTGATTATCCGAGAATTAAAGTAGTTTTTATTTTTAGAAAATACTGAAAATTCAAATAGCACATAGAAAATAGCAAATGAACTCAAAAGAAATTTGAGAAAAAATCTAGAAAATATATCCAATCACACAGAACCCAAATAAAATAATTTTGACAATAGTTTAAGTTGGAATTAATCATATTAAATTGATTTCCTTTTGAAACTCCATATTAACCTTTACTTTAATTCAAATAAGACTTTGGTGAATTTTTCTACAAAGCTAAACCTCTCCAAAGGATTTTTAAACTACAAAAAAATTGGGATGTCACATAAGTACATACAAATACCTCTATAAAATAATTTATTCAAATAGTATAATATTTATCTTGAATAAATATGAATTTTCCCATATTTTTTGAACATAAATCAACCTTAAGAAAATTCAAAATCCATCTTAACAGTCCCTACATTTTTGAATTTAAAATAAGCAAATAAATCTGGAACAATGTGGTTCAAAAATTTATATGGGCACTAGGTCATCCCAGTAAGCTCGCTGATTAATTTCAGAATTTTAGGAATTTATTTTCTAATTTTAGTAGCTTGGTCAATGTAGAAACCAATGAAAATCAAACCAGTCAACTTTTCGACTAGATACTCGAATTCAACCACCTAGTCGTTTTTTGACCAGCTACTCGGATTCAACCAAATTTTCGACCAGCTACTCGGATTCGACCACCTTTTCGACCAGCTACTCTAATTCGACCACCTTTTCGACCAACTACTCGAATTCGACCACCTAGTCGATTTGGACCAGCCTTCTCGAATTCGACCAAATTTTCGACCAGCTACTCGAATTCGACCACCTAGTTGAATTCGAACTTCGACCACCATTTCGACCAGCCTACTCGAATTCAACCACCGACTCGATTTCGACCACCTTGTCTAATTCGACAACGATTTCAACCACTTAGTCGATTTCGACCACTGAGTCGATTTTGACCAGACCCCGACCTGGTCCGACCCAACCACCTATCCCAAGTCTGACCTATGCCACTCTGTTCAATCATACCAACTAGTTGCACAAACCGAGCCAAAGTCCAATTCGCCTTGCGCTGATTCGCTGCAGCACGGTTCCACCTGTCGAACTTTTCTCCCTCCTCTCGCTGGCGTCCGCGCTGAACAGTATTGCCACATGGCCACCGAGCTCTGCTCCACGCCAGTCCACGGCGTCAATCCGCCACCCACATCCACTACTCTTGGATCTCTACCATCTCACGCTGCCTCTACTCCGTCATCTTCCCGAGCTTAATACCCCTCCTACCGCTCTCTTTCCCTCATTTTTCGTCTCTCTGGCTGAGGAAGAAGACGCCCACTCGAGCACCTCTCTCGAGTAAGCTTCAAGCCTCTGCATCCCCCTTCGTCACCGATCAACGTCGTTTCCATCTTGGCTAATGTCGGACCTTGCATTTGCTTGTAGACATCGGAACACCTTTGTGTCTGCATCAGCTCCAAAGCACGCACCCAAAGCCACCTCCATGCAATCATTGCATCGGGTGAGCTTTCTCCTCACTTTTGCACATCATCTTCTGTGCCTAAGCATAATTAACAGAAGCCCTCAAACAATTATTGCTTTCATGCATAGGAGCTCGTGAATTTGGATCTTGTCGTTTTCAGCCGAAGAACACTATTCTTCTTCCTCCACACCGACCTGGTAAGGCATTGCCCGATACCTCAAAACCACCATCCATTGGACCTCTTTGAGCTATTCCGACAACTTTTGGTCTTTCTCCCTCACCAGGATCGCCTCTCCTTGTAAAGCCGAGTCGCCGCCGTCACCTTCCTCGACTTCGAGCTACCCCCGGCCATCCCCTACCGCTCTTCTTGCTCAGGTAGCGTTCTAGTGCACCGTAGATGCTGTGGCACCCGCTAAAGTGGGCAATGCAGAGCTTTTCTTTGCGCATGTGTGTTTGTCTTTTTTGCACCGCTGCCCCTCTCCGGAGAGCCACCGCTTCAGGCTACCCTAGTACTCGTGGCCGGTACTGAGAGATGCGCACTACTTTTAGGAACCGGTCCATGTCCTTGGTTGGCACCGCCGTGGCCGAAGTCACCAGCGGGGCTCAGGAGAAGCCAAATTTCATTCCAAGACATCCTCAATCAATGGGACAGTAAAATATTGGGGCAAACATCCCCAAATCAACAGCAACGTCAACACTAATGCCGCTTGCTTTCGTTGTGGCCACCCTAGCCATTATGCGCACCAATACCTACCAGGACAAAGAGGGATGCCCCGAGTCTATCAAGTTCCCACTCCAAATCCATCACCACCTCCAGCGAGACCCTCACCAGCCCCGAGGGCAGCGTCTACACCCCCGCCCCCAAGTTCCAGCATGTGGCCGAGTCAACCACGTCACCGCCAAGGAAGCAAACGACGCACCGAACGTCATTCTAGGTACACTTCTCGTAAATTCAAGTGCAGCTTCTATTTTATTTGATTCAGGAGCGTCACATTCATTCATCAAAAATAAATATGCTGCACATCATCAATTTGAAATTTATACACTTTAGCCACCTTATCAAATTCAGTCGCCGGGATCAGTTTTTCAATCCGATCAAGTCTATCGGGACGTAAAAGTGGAGATTCAAGTTGATAAATTTTTGGCAAACATAATGGTAATAAATTAAGTGGGAATTGATGTTATATTAGGGATGGATTGGCTGTCCAAAACCTTGGGGCAAATCAATTGTGCTGAACAGTCTATTTCAATCACAAGTAAAGATGGCGATCAAGTCGTTTTTGCACCAAAAGTGAGCAGTTCTCATCTCTATGCCCTGGAAGTTAGTACCACTCTTGATTTGGAGAAGGTACCAGTGGTATGTGAGTATCCAAATGTGTTCCTCGAAGAACTCCCAGGCATGCCCCCGGATCACAAAGTTGAATTCATGATCGAGTTTGCACCCGGTGCTATGCCTATTTCAAAATGGTCGTATCGGATGGCTCCTAATGAGTTGGTAGAATTAAAAAAGAAACTCAATGAGCTTCAAGATAAGGGCTTTATTCGGCCGAGCTCCTTACCTTGGGGATGTCTGGCTATTTTTTGTCAAGAAGAAAGAGAAGAGCTTGCGGATGTGTGTTGACTACCGTCCGTTAAACGAAGTCAAGTCAAGAACAAGTATTCGCTTCTGCGGAGTGATGATTTGTCTAACCAACTAACTGGAGCCCAAGTATTCTCCAAGATTGATTTGCGATTGGGCTACCATCAAATAAAGATCAAAACCAAAGACATACTGAAGACAACATTCTCTACTCGCTACAGTCTCTGTATGAGTATACCGCCATGTTCTTTGGCCTGACAAATGCTCCGGCCTACTTCATGAACCTCATGAATTCGGTTTTCATGAAGTACTTGGACCAGTTCATCATCGTGTTCATCGATGACATCCTCATCTACTCCAAGTCCGATGAAGAACACGAGCAGCACTTGCGACTTGTGTTACAGAAACTTCGTCAACATCAACTCTATGCAAAATTCAGTAAGTGCGAGTTTTGCTTCATAAAGTTAGCTTCTAAGGTCATGTGCTAGCTAATGGCGGTGTCGCTATCAATCCTAGCAAAGTGCAAGATGTGCTTGACTAGAGACAACCCAAGAGCGTCATCGACATCCGCAGTTTTCTCGGACTTGCGGGATACAACCACATGTTCATCAATAACTTCTCCAAAATTGCGAGGATGATGACCCAGCTATTAAGAAGGAGGAAAAGTTTGAATGGTTGGCGAAATGTGAGGAAAGCTTTCAGATCTTGAAAGAACACCTTATCAAAGCTCTGATACCCATCCTGCCGGACATTCACAAGAGCTTTGACATATACTACAATACTTCTCGCCATGGACTCGGTTGTGTGCTTATGTAAGAGGGCCGAGTTGTGGCATATGCATCGAGGCAATTGAGGCCTCGCGAAGCAAATTATCCCATGCATGACTTGGAGCTAGCAGTTGTAGTCCATGCTCTGAAGATTTGGCGATATTAACTCATCGATAATCGTTGTGAGATCTACACTGATCAAAAGAGCCTCAAATATATTTTCACTCAAGCTGACCTAAACCCGAGGCAAATAAGGTGGCTTGAGTTGATCAAGGATTGCAATATGGAACTCCATTATCACCTAGAAAAAGCCAACGCAGTGGCCGACGCATTGAGCAGAAAAACTCAATGCAACTGTTTGTCGGTAACACCCTCTTTGGTAGGCTTGTGCGCCGTATTCCAGCATATGCACCTGGAAATAATTTAAGAATGGTCTCTTGCTACCCTAAATGTGAAATCCAGATTAGAGGACCAGATTAGAGAGGCCTGGAAGACCGATTTGGAGGTGGCCCGAATCCAGGAAGAAATGAAGCAAGGCAAGGCCAGGCCAAATGCTTCACCAAAGATGCGTAAGGCACCCTATGGTTTTGGGAACCATTTGGTGGTACCTTTCAATCGCAAATTGAGAGAGTTGATTCTCCAGGAAGCTCATAACTCTCAATTCTCCATCCACCCCGGGAGTACCAAGATGTTCCAAGATATAAAGAAGTGGCTATGGTGGAGCTGAATGAAGCAGGAGATAGCGCGATACGTTGCCGAGTGTGATGTATGCCAAAGAGTCAAGGCTGAGTATTTGAAGCCAGTGCATACTCTCTAACCGTTGCCCATTCCCAAGTGGAAGTGGATGGAAGTTGGGATCACCGGCCTTCCAAGGACTCAAGCTGGGTCTGATTCCATATGGGTAATTGCTGATCGTTTGATGAAGGTCACCCATTTCATTCCTGTCAAAACCACCTACATCAAGGACAAGTTAGCGGAGCTTTACCTCTCAAGGATCGTCTGTCTCCACGGTGTACCAAAGGTGATCATTTCTGATCGAGGCCCTCAGTTTCCATCCCACTTCTGGAAGTGCCTACATCAAACAATGGGAACCAACTTATCTTTTAGCACCGCATACCACCCGCAAATGGATGGGCAAACCAAGAGGGTGAATCAAATTTTAGATGGCCTTCTCTGAGCATGTGTGATGTCCTATAGCAAGAATTGGGAGAAGTGCTTACTGTTTGGGGAGTTCTCCTACAATAATAGCTTCCAATCGAGCATACAAATATCACCCTTCGAGGTGCTATATGGAAGAGCTTGTAGGACACCCTTGAACTGGTCCGAGACCAGGGAGAGACCATTCTATGGTCCGACCTTGGTGGAGGATGCCGAAGAGCAAGTTCGTGTGATCCGGGAACGACTTCGGACGACTCAATCTCGTTAGAAGTCATTTGCCGACCATCGCCGCTGTGAGTTGAGCTTTGAGGTGGATGATCATGTTTAATTTAAAGTCTCTCTGATGAAAGGAATTCATCGTTTCCAAATCAAAGGCAAGTTGGCACCTCGCTACATCAGGCCATAGCGAATTTTAACGAAACTAGGAGCGGTCGCCTACCAATTGAAGCTTCCACCATCACTTTCAGAGGTGCACAATGTTTTTCATGTCTCTCAATTGAAAAAGTGCCTTTGAGTCCCAACCGAAGCAACTGAGTTGAAAGAACTCGACTTGCAACCCGATCTTTGTTATCGTGAACACCCGATTCGCATTCTTGAAGAAACGGAGAGCAAGACGAGGAATCACAACATCAAGTTCTTAAAAATTTAGTGGAGCAACTATACTGGAGATGAAGCAACTTGGGAGTGCGAAGACCGGATGCGAACTGAATATCATGATCTTTTTCCTTCTCCTTGAAGTGCCTCCGAATCAAGAAAGGAAAAGGTAAACAAAGCAATAGAAAGGATAATGTAATAGAAATACTTTGTAACCTTCAATTAAATATCTTAGCACTATCCTTGAAGGAAATCAAGATGACAGTTGTTGTATCTTTCTCTAGTAGTCTTCTGATCCAAATTCCAAACTAGAGGAATCTCGGGGCAGGATTCTTTGTAAGAGGGGAGGTTTGTCATAGACCCAAGTTAATTAATGATAATTAGTATACATCTCATCAGCATGCATATTGTTTTTGAAGTATTGCATCATTTATTGTACTTGGAAAATCTTAAACAAAGATTAAACCTTAACCTAAATCAACTCCTCCAAAACAAATAGAAATAAGTCTGTACAAAGACCTATGTAAAATAATTTATTAAAATACTATAATATTTATCTTGAATAAATATGAATTTCCCAAATTTTTACAACATAAATCAACCATAAGAAAATTCAAAACCCATCTTAATAGTCCCTGTAGTTTTGAATTTAAAATAAGCAAATAAATCTTGAAAAGTGAGGTTTAAAAATTTATATGGGTACTAGGTCATCCCAGTAAGCTCTCTAATTAATTTCAAAATTTTAGGAATTTATTTATTAATTTTTGTAGCTCGATGAATGTAGAAACCAATGAAAATCAAACCAGTAAACTTTTCGACCATCTACTCGAATTCGACCACCTAGTCGTTTTGCGACCAACTACTCGAATTCGACCACCTAGTCAATTTTGGCCAGTCTACTCGAATTTGACCACCTTTTCGACCAGCTACTTGAATTCGACCACCTAGTCAGTTTTGATCAGCCTTCTTGAATTCGACCGCCTTTTCGACCAGCTACTCGAATTCGGCCACCTAGTCGAATTCGACCTTCAACAACCATTTCGACCAGCCTACTCGAATTCGATCACCTTTTTTACCAGCTACTCAATTTCAACCACCTAGTCGAATTCGACCGCATACTCAAATTCAACCACCATTTCGACCACCTAATCGCATTCGACCACGATTTCGACCACCTAGTCGATTTCGACCAGACCCCGACCTGGTCCGACGCAACCACCTAACATGAGTTCGACCTGAGCCACATGGTTTGATCAAACCAACTAGCCGCACCGACTGAGCTAAAGTCTGACTCGCCCTGCACTAAGTTGCTGCAACCCAGTCCCACCTGTCAAACTTTTCTCCCTCCTCTCGCTGGCTCGCACATAATATTATCTCCACGCGGCCACTGAGCTCTACTTCGCGCCAATCCACAATGTCAATCCGCTGCCCACATCCACCACTCTTGGAGCTCTGCCATCTCAAGCCTCCTCCACTCCGTCATCTTCGTGAGCTTAATACCCCACCTGTCCCTCTATTTCCCTCATTCTTCCTCTCTGTGGCTAAGGAAGAAGTCGCCCGCTCGAGCACCTCTGTCGGGTAAGCTTCAAGCCTCTGCGTCCCCCTTCATATTCGATTAATGTTGTTTCCATCTTGGCTAATGTCGAACCTTGCATTTGCCTATAGACTTCGAACCACCTTCGTGTCTGCACCAGCTCCAGAGTGCGCACCCGAAGCCGCCTCCGTGCAAACATCGCATCAGGTGAGCTTTCTCCTCGCTTTTGCACGTCATATTTTGTGCCTAAGCATAATTAAGAGAAGCCCTCAAACAATTATTGCTTTGATGCACAGGAGCTCGTGAATTTGGTTCTTATCGTTTTCGGACGAAGAACACTATTCTTCTTCCTCCACACCGACCCGGTAAGGCATTGCCCGATTCCTCCCTATACCACCATCCATTGGACCTCTTTGAGCTATTCCAATAGTTTTTGGTCTTTCTTCCTCACCAGGATCACCTCTCCTTGTAAAGTCAGTCGCCGCTGTCACCTTCCTCGACGTCGAGCTACGCCCGGCCATCCCCTACCGCTCTTCTTGCTCAGGTAGGATTCTAGTTCACCGTAGATGCTGTGGCACCCTCTAAAGTGGACAATGCAAAGCTTTTCTTTGCGCATGCGTGTTTACCATTTTTGCACCGCTGCCCCTCTCCGGCGAGATGCCGCTTCAGGCCACCCTAGTACTCGTGGTCGATAATGAGAGATGTGCACTGCTATTAGGAACCCATCCATATCCTTGGTCGGTGCCACCCTGGCCAGAGTTGTAATACCTCATAAATCCAGCTAGTTCGTATAGTTGGAAGTTAGTCGAAAACGAGATTTAAAAGTTCCGGAAATCGCATTCGGTAAAAAGAAAGAAGTCAGAGGGAGAAAAAGAAATAGTTTTCGTCTGAAATTCTATTTAGCGAGGGGGTTATCGTGATTTTCCGCAACTGGGCCGCAGTCCGCGACTCGGAGGCCCAAGAGGGGCCGGCCGCCCATGAAGTGGCCGCCATAAAGGGGCGCCACTCCCCAAACCCTAGCCGCCCCCATTCCTCCCCACCTAGCCGCCACCCCCCCTCTCCCTGGTTGGGCGCCGCCTCCCATGGTGGCGGCCTTTGGTGCTCCCGAGGTTGGTCTCCAAGATCCCCGGGCGTTTCTCCTCCGATCTGTCCTCCGGCGGGTCGTTTCTTCGCCGGTTGTTCGCTGTGGTGTGGCCGGCCAAGGAAGAAGAAGGGAGACCAGCGGGGAGTGGTTCTTCATCGTCCTACGGGTCTTCAAGGGTAACGATCACCCCGGTTAATTGTTTGATCAAGTTTTATTGCGGTAGAGATCATTTGAGTCACGTCGGTTTAGAGTTCCAGAATTTACAGAATTGATCAGAATGTTGCGCGGCTTGTTACAGTACTTTAGAGGCCGAATTTGGGGTTTTGCCCTTCTAGAGATTTGTTCCTGGTTTCGTTAGCTTTCTTTGGGCACCAAGATGAGCAAAATCCGACCAGTAGTTTGAGAGTTATGAATTTTTCAATACGAACTGTCCAATCTGTCTGAAGTCTGTGGTCAGTAGGTTTGTCCCACGTTTTTTTCAAAATAGAGGCCGAATCAGAAGATTCCCCCAACTAAGTTATTGTAGATCTTGAAATTATCTTTCCAAGTTGATAAAGATAATTCCATTTGGATCAGTAGGCTAAAAGTTACACTATTTTCTTTACTGCTGATCTGTTTTCTGGACTGACGTAGATGGGTTAGGTTTAGCAGTTAATTACCCCTCTGTTTTGGCCGAATCAGAAGATTCCGCCAACTAAGGTTTTGTAGACTGATCAGTTAAGAATCAGTGAGCACTGGTTTCAGGTCGTTTAGAGTTACAGATAATTATTGGCGAATTTTCTTGTGCAACTGCCCGTAGAACGATAATCTGGAATTTTGGTGTAGATGTCAAATTGAACCCTTGGGATGAGTGGGTTGATTAGAGAGCATCGTAGTACACTTGTAGCTGTGCCATATTCGATTATCCGTAATCGTGGTAATACTTGTGTAGGCGGTGAGACGGTGGGTGGAAGGACACCTTCGTTGTATCACAACACGTCACCACACGGAAGGCAAGTGCAAATGTTTAAATTGTGTGAATTCATTGTTTTCATGTTACCTTGGTAAATTATGAATATTCTTGTGATTTGAGTATGATGTGGTAGAGTTCAATACCTTATTCGATGATACATTGAGTTATATGCCAAGTTATGCTTTTCATTCCATGCATACATAATTGATTCTTTGTCCACGGAGTGAAACTTGATTAAGTCCCATTAATTCCAATATGGGCATGTAAGACCTACCATTCCAATGTAGGCGTTTGGACATTCCGTATGAAACGTTCTTCATACGGACTTGGATCCCGCTCTTTGTTAAGAGCGGGCTTAAGTGAACACCGACGGTGTGTCACTAGTTATCTGCAGTATAAACATGTGGAAAGTACATTCTCCTTCAATGCATTCATTCATTCATACCATGCTTTCTTAAGTTCATGAAGTCAATGATGTACTTGGAAAATTGTTCCGATTCAGTATTCTTTGGGAATGTATATGTTGTGCTTGCTGAGTTTCGACTCACTCTTGCTTTTATTTACTTTTAGGTGAATTCCAGTGAAACGGTTGCTAGCGGGAGGGTGTAGTCCAGCACGTTCCTTGCACATGAATAAAATAATCATTCGTTAAAGTTCTATTTTCATCTCTTCAGTTTTATTTATAATGTAATGGACTGTAATAATTGTCACTTGGAGGTTCATTAATATCGCTTTGGTTAATTCTCGTTTAAATTTATAGATGAACTGTGATTAAGCCATAGATTGTTATCATGGTTAATCGTTTCTTTAGCATTGAATGCGATGTTAATCTTATGAATTGAATAGTAGGTTGTCTTGTTAGGTGACATCTTGTCTTCCGAATAGACAGGGTGTTACAAGAGTCGCCGATGGGGCTCCGGCGAAGATAGAGCTCCATTGTCGGACGCTACGACCAGCACTGTAGTTTTGTCATTAGGGCAAATCTGCGATTAATTAGTGCTAATAATTGTTGAATAGTTAATTGCTATTTTAAGGTAGTTAATGAGTCACTTGCATGTTGTGTCGGGACACTTAAGTGCACAGTGGTGAACTCGTGGACCGGACTCGTAGACCCGCGGTCGATACACTATTTCGTGGACCTTGTCTATGACCTACGGGCCCCACCGGTCAACGCACAGTAAAATGGAATTTAAAATATAAAATATCACTATTCCCTGGACCCCACATGTCAGCGACTGAGGATAGGCTAGCTCAGGTAAGAAAAGTGTAACATGCATTTATAAATTCCGAAATGAATTATTGTTGCACTGAAAAATCCTTCAACTTCAAAAATGCATAACTAATTCATTTGAACTCCAAATGAAATGAACCAAGTTATTTTTGTCTTATAATTTTATTCTCTATCCATCCATATAATCCTTATATCCACCACTATTCTACATTTTTTTGTGAAAAAGATAAATTTGAATGAATAGTACCCAAGATGTGTTTTGAGCCTTTTTCAGAAAATTGATTTTCAAAATTCTATAACTCTCACATACTAAATCCAAATGAAATAATTCTTTTACCTAAATTCATATCAAAATCATCATATAGCTACTGTAGAAATTTTATGCATTTTTTAGCACTTTGAATTTTTCGTCATTTCTCGATGTTTATTCGCTGTCATAATTATATAGATTCCGAAGCGATCGACGTAGACTCCTACACTACTGAGAGTGAACAACTCGAGTACCAGCAAGACAAGCATCATTTAAATTTTCTTTTTGCATCATATTGATCCCATTTTTTGATACAGTAGTGTTTTGAAATGCAATGATAATTACTTGCATGCTATTTCGATATGTCAATATTTTTGTGGTGTGTAGTTAGTTATGTCCTACTCTTGATGTTATCCTTGTTAAATTCCAGTACATATATACTTAAAGATACATGGATGTGATGATATTCTATTTTGTTTATTGAGTGCTTAGCCATGCAAGTCTAGAAGGTACGTTAGTACGGTTGGCGGGACTAACCTGTCCATCATGGGAAACACCTCATACCTTTATTTTATGATTTGGTCCAGATCATCGCATCTGGTTATTTGCATCTAAACTTTGTTATTTCAAATGATTTTTGCTCTGAAAAAGAGGTTGCTAATGAGGGTGCTTTCGAGCACGAGATGGGGTATGTGGTAGACTTGTCCGGACCATTACAGACCGAGCCATGGGCTGTCATTCCATGTAACTATCGTACTACCACACGCGGGTTGGGAGCCGCTAAGTGAAGTAAGGGGAGGATTTTTTTGGGTTAAGTCTCAGGTTGTGTGAGGACATTTGTGTTTGATCATTTGTTCGTAGGAGCCGATGTAATTTTCTATAATATGCATAGGAGCACTATTTTTTTATTTACATTGTATCAGTATCTCCAGCACAACTTGTGAGCCCACTTAGCAAGCGCTATCAGTCGTTTGTACTAAGTTTGGGGTTCACCTTGCAAGGGGGACTTATCTCAATAGGACTTTCTTGCTAAAATGTACCAAATCTCGATTTCCCCAGCCGACACACCATAGGAAGTGTTTTAATTCTGGTGACTTACAGGCTAGTCGAGTCATGTGGGTAAAGTAGTACCCCCTGCAGGGATTAAACTATTCGAATAGCTGTGTCCACGGTTATCGACAACACTTGGTTTGGGAGACATCATCGTTAGACTTTCAACTAAAATTGGCATGATTACAACTTGGTATTCGGTATTACGGTTGTTCGTGCATTTAGTTTATCAAAGTAGGCTGCCACTTTGATATTTGTTTGATCTATTTGTGTTGGACCGAAAAGGCTACTAGAGGGGGTGAATAGGAGCACGCTCACTTTTTCACAAATAATTGATTCAATAATATTTCACTCCAATAGCTATGGAAGCTATGAAGATCAATATACCAGTACAGCAGAAGACTAGTATTGAATCCAACCTAACTCCTGAAGCAAAACAATCAAAGATCAACATAAGATAAAACAAATCAATGCACTGGCGGTCGGACCGCTGGATCAATGGTGGTCTGACCGATTGCTGGCGGTTCGACCGCGGCCTCAAGCGATCGACCGCCGCCTCGAAATGATCAAAACAACTGATGACGAAGTTGCAAATGGATAAAACTTTTGATCTACAACTCCAAACTTGATGAAACTTGGAACCCACTTTCTCTATGATGTCAGGAACCTATTCCAATCGAAGATTGTGATAATTATTGGAAGAATAGCGATCCTTTTCCGTTTGATTGAAGAAGGGTTCAAAACCGGGTCAAAACAAAAACTTGCTCGTGGGTGATTGATGATCCTAGATAGGTTCCCACATATCACAGCAAGCTAGATCACGTGGAGAATTCAATTAAAAACTCACGGATCAAAGAAAGACTCAAAATCATCAAATATAGAGAAAGAACGCAACGAGACAAGACGTGATCAAAACTTTCCTTTGATTGATTGATATGATATGGGTTTACAGCCTCTCCATCAATGGAGGACAATACTCAATCCAAGAGCACGAAAATCACAACAAACTATCAAGAACCCTAGCCTCCACAAAAACTCTCCCTAAGAAAATTAGGGTTTACAAAATAGCACAAGAGACGAAGCAGAGTTGCGGCCACCTCCCTCCCCTATTTATAGCGTTGGCTTAGACCTTCTAAAAGTTTGACTCGATTGGGCTCCCATTAAGGCCCACAACAAACAGGACATATACGCACGTATTTTGATGCGCCGTCTTTAACACCCCATGACCTAATTAGCTACACCTTGCGCCATCTTGCGCCTCGGATTAGCCAATAGGTCACCGTTGTCCATCTTGCGTCACGCTTGAGTACATTGACCTCACCCGACATCGTCGATCGTTCTGGACCTCAGCTCTCCAAGCCTAGTCCCGATCATCCTCGCCGTTGACCGTCGTTAACCACCAAGCAACCTGCACAATAATAGACAAGTAAACCAAATTTGGGAACAAGTTCTTCACAACTTGACCCACGTTACTCAAAACATTCATCATGCAACATATATGCCCTGAAACTCATGACTTTGACTTAACAACCGAATATCGCCGCCACGACGGGCGATGATCCAAGTGAAAAATGGTCAGACCGCCCCTAGAGCCGGTCTGATCGCCCACCCTGGCCGGTCTGACCGCCACCTATTGGCCGGTCAGACCGCCAGTAAAGTCTTAGCCGAATTTCCTCTCTGGAAAACCGAAACCTACTGGAATTTTCAAACCAATAGTACTTTTGAGTGGAGACTCCAAAAATTATGGGACCAAGTGCAATAGAATCTCCTCTCTTGCCTACACTCTCTATTTTTGGCCTAGCTCAATCCACACTTTCTGAAGTTGCCCGGTCCGACCGCCTTTGGACCGGTCAGACCGCCGCCCTGGCCGGTCAGACCGCCTGAGACCCGACAGTCCTAAAATTTTGCCGAAAACACGTGAACCGAAAAACCGTTAACGCCATTGCCAATTGTCACATCATCCTAAGATATGGAGCATATCCCCATGATATCCACAATCTGCCCCCTTGATGAACACATTGGCAATAATCCAGAAAATGTAATTTGGAGGTTTGAAAAGTAAAATACTTTCGTTTTCGCACAAAGACACAACTTGGTCTATAAGCAAGAGAAAGCAATGGAAATGACCAAGCTGGCATCAGAATAGCGTAGGCAAGTGAGATAAGGCAAAAGAAAGTATAAAAACTTTAAATTCCACAAAAGAGTCAAAAATCTCACTTAAGGTCCATATGAAAGAACAATTGTTCAATTGACCTTTGATCATCGTATGGGTTAAGAAATGCAATTCAAGTTCAGAAAAGCAATAAGACAATAAGAATGCAATTCAAAAGCTCCCCCCTCACTATGATCCACAGATTTCAGAAAATTTCAAATTCTCCAATTTCTCCCCCTTTTATCATTTTTATATTTCTCCCCCTTTGTACAACAATGATATATCTTCTCGCCCAACATTGAAATATCTTCTCCCCTTTTGACAATGGAGTCATCAAGGAATAACGCATTCCTCTCATCCAGAGATAACAAATGCATAATGAAGAAAGAAGCAAAAGAAGGAGTATGCATGAAGTGCACTGGAGTGGCTTCATTTTTGTATTTTTTTAAATTTTTTATTACAAAAAGCTTTGGAGATTACCCAAAAGAACAAGCTAGCATCTCTAATATTGCACAAACAGCATATCAAGCCTAACAACGCTAGCAAGATCATGATACAACATATATATCAAAGCTAAGCACGAAGGCTCAATATAAAGCAATAAATTTGATCAATTTAAGCAAAGCTTCAAATTCAGTAAGTTCATCAACAGGGATCCTAAAGTGAAACTGGCCATTTCAAAATGTCAAAGTAAGATCAAAAAGCTAACAAAGACCACATTAAGAGTCAATCAGGTCCTGTATTGAATCATTTTACTCAAATTTCTCAAACGCCCATTTTTCAATAATCTTTTATTTGCACTGAATATTGAAGTTGACAAATGATCTAACTTAGTGACAAGATCCTAGACTAGGATCCATCCACAAACTCATCCTAAGCTTCGATTAGAAGTTGACTAAAAGTATATCTTAGTGAAGAAGATCCTGGACTAGGAGTCATCCACAAACTCTTCCTACGTTTCTACCAGGGAGACAAATCTTGAGGTTCATGTCATTTCTGACAAGCAGTCCCCATGAGATCGTCTGGATCATCAAACTATCTCCAAGTTCATGTCTTTGACAAGCAGTCTCGTAAGAATAGTTTGGCACAATTTAAGTATAAGACAATCTTGATTTTTCATGTTTCACAAGAGCAGTTTTATAGTCTCAAGAACACAAAAAGCTCAAGTAATGGTCAATTTTAGATTCAAGAGCTAACAAAGCAATTCTAACAGGGCCAATGTCACAAAAGGAGCACTAATTGCGCAACTAGCTCAAACATGCACAATTTGTAATTTTTAGTTCGAGTTGTTTTAGAGTTCTAGCTCATACAGCAAAGACTTATCTGTATATGTGAAAGCATGATAATTCTAGCAAGTCAAGGAGCTAGACATGGCATTGAGCAAGAATTGAAATACTAAAGCTCCAAAGAGTAATAGGCAAAGCTTCATCAATTTTAAAAGATAAGCAGAAAATCTTATATTACAATGCATCTTTTTGGATACCACTTGTTGGATTTTTCATATGAATGCAATATGATACAATGAGATGCAATAAAAACCTAAAAAGTTCAAAAATATCAATAAGTTCAGAAAAGAACAAGAAAATATCAAAAGAACAAGGTAAGATCAGAAAAGATCGAACTCCCCCTCAAACCAACCCATAGGGATAAATTACCCCTAACTCGCTTCTCAAGGTGGCAAACCTAGTTGGGTCTAAAGGCTTGGTGAGGATATCGCCAGTTGAGCCTCGGACTCCACAAAGTGCAGCACAATATCACCTTTCTCGACATGGTCTCTAAGTAAGTGATAGCGAATGTCTATGTCCTTGGTCCTAGAGTGTTGCACAGGATTTTTAGCTATATTAATGGCAGAAGTATTATCACAAAAAAGAGAAACACTAGCAAGATTTAACCCATAATCCTTAAGAGTGGTTACCATCCATAAAATCTGATTCTGACAACTAGCAAAGATCTACATATCCAACTTCAAAGAAGGATTGTGCAATGAGGACTTTCCTAGAAAACCAAGATACAAGAGAAGTGCCTAGGAAGTGACAAGTGCCTGAGGTACTCTTCCTATCTAGCCGACAGCCCGTAAAATCAGAATCAGAAAACCCCCGAATAGACAAAGATGAAGAACATGAATACCAAATGCCACACAGAAGGGTAGAGTGTAAATACCTGAATATACGCTTAACGGCTTGGCGATGGGAAGATCTCAGAGACGCCTGAAACCTCGCACAGAGGTAGACTGTGATGTGGATGTCCGGTCTTGAGGCCGTAAGATACAAGAGGGAGCCGATTATGCTGTGGTACTTGCGTTGATCCACAGCTTCTCGTTCCTCATCTGGATCCAAAACAGTCAAAGTCGCCATGGGAGTGGAGATGGGCTTGCAGTCACCCATATCGAGGCGTTTGAGCAAGTCCTTAGTGTACTTCGTTTGATGGATGAAGATCTCTTCCTTGCATTGTTTGATTTGAAGCCCCAAAAAGTAATTGAGCTCTCCCATCATACTCATCTCAAATTCCCTGGACATAGTCTCAGAAAAGCTGGAAACAAGAGCATGAGAAGAACCACCAAAGATAATATCATCAACCTAAATTTGAGCAAGCAGGAAGTTATTATCACGCCTAAGAATGCACAAAGTCTTGTCTACCTTACCCATCTCAAAGTCATTCTTAAGCAAGAAGGTCTTAAGTCTATCATACCAGGCTCTAGGGGCTTGTTTAAGACCATATAATGCTTTGGATAGCTTGAATACATGATATGGGTACTTGGGATTCTGAAAGCCTAGGGGTTGCTTAACATAAACTTTCTCCTCTATGAAACCATTTAAAAATGCACTTTTAACATCCATCTGATATAATCTAAATCCCTTAGATGCAGCAAATGCAAGCAGAATGCGAATGGCTTCTAGTCTAGCAACAGGAGCAAAGGTCTCATCAAAATCCAACCCCTCAACTTGGCTAAAAGCCTGAGCTACCAACCTAGCCTTATTTCTAATTACAGAACCACCCTTATTTTGTTTGTTTTTGAAAACCCAGCGGGTTCCTATAACATTATGGCCACTAGGAGGTTCTACTAGGTTCCAAACCTTATTCCTCTCAAAATTCTCTAACTCCTCATGCATGGCATTAACCCAGCTAGAGTCCGATAAAGCATGTGATATATCGTGAGGTTCAAAAGAAGCAACAAATGCAGAATGAGAGTAGAGATTTGGATCATGATACCTGGAGCGAGTGACTCGCTCATGGAGATTACCTATTATCTGATCCGGAGGGTGTTGCCTTTGAATGTGTAGTGGCGCACTGAGAGAGGAAAACTTTTCTTCAACCTCTGCAGGTACTGCTGATGATGAAGATGCAGCAGGAACCTCATCTGAAGGCGAAGTAGTCACAGCAGGTTCTTGTGCTGGAATAGGAGCGTCAACAACCTCATCTGAAGGCGAAGTAGGCACAACAGGTTCTTGTGCTGGAATAGGAGAAGTCATTCATCATCTTCCTCTATGAATATGCTCTCTGTCACCTGTGTATCACCTAAAATATTTGATCTAGCACCTGGGCTCGTCTCATCAAAAGTGACATTGCATGTCTCCTGAACAAGGTTAGTTTCAACATTAAAAACCCGAAAACCCCTCGAATGTGCAGGATAACCCAGAAATAAACCATCAAAGGTTCTTGACTCAAATTTATCTAGATTTCCTGTCTTGAGAAAAAATTATTTATATCCAAAGACTCGAAAGTGCGAGACAGAGGGTTTTCTACAAAATCGAAGCTCATAAGCAGTCTTGCCCAAAGAAGGTCTCACAAAGACACGATTAGCAATATGGCAAGCAGTAGAAATAGCTTCGGCCCAAAACCTCCTCAGTGTGTATACTCATCTAACATCGTCCTAGCCATCTCGACTAAGGTCCTGTTTTTCCTTTCCACAACGTCATTTTGTTGAGGGACGTGTGGAGAAGAGAACTGATGCTCAATTCCACGCTCAGCACAAAAACAAGCAAATGAGACATTCTTGAACTCCGTGCCATTGTCAGTGCGGATCGCTCTCAAGGCACCCGGAAGTTCAGAAGCCAAGCGAAGAACAAGATTATGATAATAATCAAAAGCTTCATCCTTCGAAGCAAGAAAGAACACCCAAGTGTACCTAGAAAAATCGACGACTATGACAAGAATGTACCATTTTCCACCAACTAACCGAACCATAGCAGGACCAACAGTATCCATATGAAGCAACTGTCCCGCTCCGTCAGTCATGACCATAGTACTAAAGGGTGTGAGGCGGCAACTTGCTTGCCATGCCTACAGGGCGCACATACAGCATCCTTGACGACTTTGAGCTTGGGCAAACCTCTCATGAGCTCAAGATTGTCAACTCGCGTCAGATGATAAAAACCAATGTGCTCAAAACGACGGTGCCAAAACCAGAACTCAGAAGAAGAGGATGAAATCAAGCATTTGAGAGAACCAGCAAGAAATTTAGAAAAATCAGCTCCAAAAATACTAGCAACTCTAGTAATCCCAAAAACAAGCTCACCAGTTGAATCAAGCACCCGACAAGTATTTTTCTTAAATCTAGTCTCATAGCCATCATCAAAAAGTTGAGAGATAGAAAGCAAATTAAACCTTAGCCTGTCCACAAGGGCAACGTCCTTGAGGATGAAACTGTCGTTCACCCTGATCGATCCCGTTCCTTCAAGCCGCCCTTGTTTATCATCTTCAAAGGTGATGAAATCATCACCCGTCGACCGCGTGAAGGAGGTGAACCATCTTGAGTCTTCGGTCATGTGACGTGAACAGCCGGAGTCGACGAACCACGTGTCCTTCCTCTTTCCGCGGTAATCCTGAAAATCAAGGAAAAGAAGAAAGATGTGTCTCAATCCTGGGTTAGTTAAACAAGACTTAGGAACCCAGTACCGAGACACACATCTGCGAGTAGTATGCAAAGCGGAAGTGCTATGCTTGATTTTATTTCAAGTTCTGTTATGAGCAATGGTTAAAATAACATGAGAGTTATCCTATCTTGGAGCATGATGATGAGCATGTGACACAAATCTGTTGGACCGAAAAGGCGACTAAAGGGGGGTGAATAGGAGCACACTCACTTTTTTCCAAATTATGAATTCAACACAATTTCACTCCAATAGCTATTTGAAAGCTATGAAGATCAATGTACCGATCTGTGGAAGACTAGTATTGAATCAATAAAATCCCTAAGCAAAATAACAAAATCAACTAAGATTACAAAATCTCAAAAGCAGGCGGTCGACCTCTGGACCCGGCCGGTTGGACCGATTGCGGGCGGTCGACATTATTGTCTTTGGCGATCGGACCGCTCAAAATCGGTCGACCGGTGATGATGGGCGATCGATCGCCGACTCGAGCAGATCTGGAGCGAACAAAAATCACCGATGACGAAGTTGCAATTAGGTCAAACTTTTGATTCTCAACTGCAATCTTTATGAAACTTTGCACACACCTTCTATATGCTATTGAGGACCTATTCCAATCGAATATTATGATAATTCTTGGATAGATCCTTAGCAATTGCAAATTGAACAACAGAGGGTCTAAAACCGGGCAAGAACAAAAACTTGATCCTAATGCTTGTTCGTGAGTGATTGATGATCAAGATGATTCTAGATATATTCACACATATCACAGCAAGCTAATTTACGTGAAAGAATAAATCACAAACTCGCGGATCAAAGAAAGCCCTAAAATCACGAAATTGAAAGCAAGAACGAAAAGAGACTTATCTGAAGCAAACCTTGCATTGATTAACAACGTGATCGTTGCTGGATTACACCCACACCATCATGGATCAGTGGTCAATACAATATCACGAAATTCTCCTCAAACCATGAAAAGCCCTAGCCTCCACCTCAACTCCCCCTAAGCCAATTAGGGTTTTGCAAGCAACAAAAGAGGTGAAAAAAACAGCGAGAGAGAGGGTGCAGCCCCCACCTCCTCCTATTTATAGTGGAGGCCTAGAACTCTCTAGGGTTTGACTCAATTGGGCTCCCGTTAAGGCCCACTAACAAACGGGTCACACACGCACGCTTCGCAAAGCGTTGTCTTTAACCTGTTGACCTAAACCGCTTCACCATGCGTCATGGATTTGCCAATAGGTCACCCTTGTCCATCTTGCGTCACGCTTGAGTCGTTGACCTTACCCGGCATCGTCGATCGTTCTGGACCTCAACTCTCCAAGTCTAGTCCCGATCCTTCTCGCCGTTGACCGTCGTTGACCACCAAGCTACTTGCACAACCATAGACAAGCAAACACGAATTCGGGAACAAGTTCTTCACAACTTGACCCATGTTAGTCAAAACATGCATCATGCAAATCATATGCCATGAAACCAATGACTTTGACCTAACAAAACAATATCGCCACGAAGTTGGCGGACGTTCAAGTCAATACCGGTTTGACCGCTCCATGTGAGCCGGTCGGACCGCCCCTCTGGCCGGTCGGACCGCTCCCGGTGAGCCGGTCGGACCGCCCCTGGGGACTTAGCCGAAATTCAAGCCCTGAAATTCCGAAACCTTCTGGAAACTTAAAACGAATAGAACTTCTTACTGGAGACTCCAAAAATCATGAGACCAAGTGCATTGGGATCCCCTCACTTGCCTACAACACCTATTTTTGGCCCAGCTCGTTTTGACCAGTTTTAGATCACAGCCGGTCCGACCGTCGCACATGGCCGATCCGACCGATTTGGGACCGGTCGGACCGCCGTGCTAGGACCGGTCTGACCGCCCCTGTCCAGAATGCCTGTAGCTTTGTCGAAAACACGTGAAACGACAAACCGAAAAACCATTGCCAATTTTCACATCATCCTAAGATCTGGAACATATCCCCATGATATCCACAATCTCCCCCTTGATGAACACATTCGCAATTATCCAGAAAATGTAAGTAAGAGGTTTGAAAACGAGTTTACTCGCAGTTTTCGCACAAAGGCACAACTTGGTCCATAAGCAAGAAAAAGCAATGTAAATGACCAAGCTGGCATCAGAATAGTATAGGCATGTGAGACAAGGCAAGAGAAAGCATAAAAGCTTTGATTTCCAGAAAAGTGTCAAAATTCTGACATGAGGTCCATATGAAAGAACAATTGTTCAATTGACCTATGATCATTGTGAGGATAAAACAATGCAATTCAAGTTCAGAATATTCAATAAGACAATAAGAATACAACTCAAGAACTCCCCCTCACTATGATCCTCAAATTTCAGAAATTTTCAAATTTTCAGTTTCTCCCCCTTTGTATAATCTACTCCCCCAACAATGAAATATTTTCTCATTAACACATCTTCTCCCCCTTTGACAATGGATTCATCAAGGAATCACGCCTTCCTCTCATCCAGAGATAACAAATAGAGAATAAAGAGAAGCAGAAACAAAAGACACATAAAGAGGAGTATGCATGAAGTGCAATGGAGTGGCTTCATTTTTGTATTTTTCAATTTTTGATTACACGAAGCTTTGGAGATTACCCAAAAGAGCTAGCCAGTATTTCTAATATTGCACAAACAGCATATCAAGCCTGACAGCGCTAGCAAGATCATGGTAAGACATGTATAACAAAGCTAAGCACAAAGGCTCAAAAGTAAAGCAGTATATTTGATCAATTTAAGCAAAGCTTCAAATTCAGCAAGTTCATCAACAGGGATCCTAAAGTGAAGTTGGCTATGTCAAAATGTCAAAGTGAGATCAAAAATCTAACAAAGACCACATTAAGGGTCAATCAGGTCCCGTATTGAATCATTTTGCTCAATATTTTGTAAACGCCCATTTGTCAACATTTTTCTCATTTGCAATGAATATTGAAGTTGACTAATGATCTAACTTAGTGACAAGATCTTGGACTAGGAGCCATCCACAAACTCATCCTAAGCTTCGACCAGAAGTTGATTAAAGGTATATCTTAGTAAAGAAGATTCTGGACTAGGAGCCATCCACAAACTCTTTCTAAGCTTCTACAAGGGCGACAAATCTTGAGGTTCATGTCATTTCTGACAAGCAGTCCCCATGAGATCGTCTGGTTCATCAAACTATCTCCAAGTTAATGTCATTTGACAAGTAGTCTCGTAAGAATAGTTTGGCACAATTTAAGCATAAGACAATCTGTGGATTTCATGGGGATATGCTCCAGATCTTAGGATGATGTGACAATTGGCAATGGCGTTTACGGTTTGTAGTTTCACGTGTTTTCGACAAAGCTACAGTATTCGGGATGGGGGGTCGACCGGTCCTTGCACCAGCGATCCGTCCGAGGTCCCAAATCGGTCGGACCGGCCATGTGGGGCGGTCGGACGGCGATGACCAAAGTGGTCAAAATAAGTGGGCCAAAAATATGTGTTGTAGGCAAGTGAGGGATCCCAATGCACTTGGTCTCATAATTTTTGGAGTCTCGATGAAGTTCTATTGGTTTAAGTTTCGAAAGGTTTGGTTTTGAGGGTATGAATTTGGCTAAGTCCTTGGTGGCGGTCCGACCGGCTCACGAGGGAGCGGTCCGACCGCCATGGGCGGTCCGACCGCTCACTGAGCGGTCGACCGGTTTCTATGAACGTCGGCCAACCGTGGCGATGTTGTTTTGTTAGGTCAAAGTCATTGGTTTCATGGCATATGTTTTGCATGATGCATGTTTTGACTAACATGGGTCAAGTTGTGAAGAACTTGTTCCCGAATCGTGTTTTCTTATGCGTGGTTGTGCGGGTAGCTTGGTGGTCAACGACGGTCAACGGCGAGGAGAATCGGGACTAGACTTGAAGAGTTGAGGTCGAGCGATCGGCGATGCGGGTGAGGTCAACGACTCAAGCGTGACACAAGATGGACAAGGGTGACCTATTGGCGAATCCATGGCACATGGTGAAGCGGTTTAGGTCGAAAGTTAAAGACGGCGCTTCGCGAAGCGTGCGTGTGTGACCCGTTTGTTAGTGGGCCTTAACGGGAGCCCAATTAAGTCAAACCCTACGAGTTTTAGGCCTCCACTATAAATAGGAGGAGATGGCGGCTGCACCTCTCTCGCTCTCGCCTTTTTATGTTTCAAAACCCTAATTGTCTTTAGGGGAGTTGAGGTGGAGGCTAGGGCTTTTCATGGTTTGAGGAGAATTTCGTGATCCTTGATTGTCCACTGATCCATGATGGTGTGGATGTAATCCAGCTTCAATCACGAAATCAATCTATGCAAGGTTTGCTTGAGATAAATCTCTTTTCGTTCTTGCTTTCAATTTCGTGTTTTTAGGGCTTTCTTTGATCCGCGAGTTTGTGATTGATTCTTTCACGTGAATTAGCTTGCTGTGATATGTGTGAATCTATCTAGCATCATCTTGATCATCAATCACTCACGAACAAGCTTTAGGATCAAGTTTTCGTTCTTGCCCGGTTTTAGACCTTCTGTTAATCAATTGGCAATTGCTCAAGATCGTTCCAAGAATTATCATAATATTCGATTGGAATAGGTCCTCAATAGCATATAGAAGGTGTGTGCAAAGTTTCATAAAGATTGGAGTTGAGAATCAAAAGTTTCACCTAATTGCAACTTCGCCATCGGCCGATTTTATCATTGCGGATCGGTTCGAGTCGGCCGTCGGATCGCCCGTCATCACCGGTCGACCGATTTTGGAGCGGTCCGACCACCAAAGACTGCGCCGGTCAGACCGCCCGGCAATCGGTCCGACCGGTTGGGTACAGCGGTCAGACCGCCCGTGCTGTGAGTTTGCAATCTTAGTTGATTTTGTTATTTTGCTTAGGGGGTTTAATTGAATTCAATACTAGTCTTCCGCTGTACTGGTATATTAATCTTCATAGCTTTCTAATAGCTACTGGAGTGAAATTGTATTGAGTTCATAATTTGTGAAAAAGTGAGCGTGCTCCTATTCACCCCCCCCCCTCTAGTCGCCTTTACGGTCCAACACAATCTTGATTTTCATTTTTCACAAGAGCAGTTTTAGAATCTCAAGAACACAAAAGCTCAAGTAATGGTCAATTTTAGATCAAAGAGCTAACAAAGCAATTCTGACAGGGCCAATGTCACAAGAGGAGCTCTAATTGCGCAACTCGCTAAAACATCCACAAATTTCAATTTCTTAGTTCGAGTTGTTTTAAAGTTCTAGCTCATATAGCAAAGACTTAGCTACACATGTAAAAGCATGATAATTCTAGCAAGTCAAAGAACTGGACATGATATTGAGCACGAATTGAAGTACTAAAGCTCCAAAGGGTAATAGGCAAAGCTTCATCAATTTTAAAAGATAAGTAGAAAATCTTATATTACAATGCATCTTTTTGGATTTTTCATACCACTTGTTGTATTTTTCATATGAATGCAATAAGATACAATTAGATGCAATAAAAAGCCTAAAAACCTAAAAAGTTCAAAGAGATCACTAAGTTCAGAAAAAGAACAATAAAAGATCAAAAGAACAAGGAAAGATTAGAAAAGATCAACCTCCCCCTCAAACCAACCCATAGGGATAAATTACCCCTAACTCACTTCTCAAGGTTGCAAACCTGGTTTGATCTAAAGGCTTGGTGAGAATATCCGCCAATTGAGCATCGAGACTCACGAAGTGCATCACAATATCCTTTTTCGACATGATCTTTAAGGAAGTGAAAGCGAATGTCTATGTGCTTAGTCCTAGAATGTTGCCTTTGGGTTTTTAGCAATATTAATAGCGAAGTGTTATCACGTAAAAGAGGAACACTAGCAAAATTTAACCCATAATCTTTGAGTGGGCGTCATCCACAAAATCAAGCTCTGACAACTAGCGTGACTACATACTCCGCTTCAAAGAAGGGATTGTGCAATGTAAGACGCTTCCTAGAAGACCAAGATACAAGAAAAGTGCCTAGAAAGTGACAGGTGCCTGAGGTACTCTTCCTATCTAACCGACAGCCCGCAAATCAGAATCTGAAAAACCCCTAATGGACAAAGCTGAAGAGCATGAATACCAAATGAAGAGCATGAATACCAAATGCCATATAAGAGGGTAGAGTGTAAATACCTGAATATGCGCTTAACGGCTTGGCGATGGGAAGTTCTCGGAGATGCCTGAAATCTTGCACAAAGGCATACCGTGAAGTTGTCGAACCCGGGAACGAAGGATCCCGGATCCTCTGTGTTCATACGCTAGTCCAGGATTTCCAGCGTACACAGTTATAAAAGGGTATCACAAACATATCACGCATTTCATTAATAGAGAAATTCAAAGTTGGATACAAACGGGCCTAAAGGCCAAATAACAAATAAGTAAATAGCACAGCGGAAGTAAAGCAGTAGTGGTAGGCCAGAACGATTTGCCACAGGCAATCGTCTGGGGGCGCAGCCTAAACATCGGTGTCCTCACCGTCCTGGTAGAAGTCTTCTCCTGAATAAAGATATTCAGCAAGAGTGAGCACTACAACAGCGCTCGCAAGTCACACCCAATATTGAATGGTAATGCATGCATAAAGTAGTCAAGGGATAATGGCAGGGTTATTTGCATAAAATGGCATTTTGATTTTAAATAATCATATTAATTTCCAAGGCCATTTATATTTTACCTAAAATCTAATTTAGAAAGGACAAAGTTTCAATGTGGATAACCTCCATATTTGACTGGTGAAGGATACCCTCCTATGGCTATCCGCCCAATTTTTCCACAAGGATAAATCTTCACGAAACAAGCTGCTTAAAACATTTTAAAACCAAAAATAAGTCTAACTCGGAGTGGCTTTGCTAGCATGTCCATAACATGACGCCAGCTATTCGAATAGATTTTTACTCTGCGAGTTGGTACAACTTTACCCACAAGAGACAGTTTGCTTTATATGTCGGCCATTACACGCTTACAAGGCGTGCGACTAAGCAACTATCACAAGGTCATTACAATGTTCTACCCCAAAGTACTCATGCAGCTAAGGTTTAGCCTCCTTTGGACTAACCATCCTCAGGAGCCCCTCTTGCGCCGTGGGGCTCATTGTCTAATCGACACCCACTCATACACATGGCACGAATATCTATGGAATATCCCAAATTATTAAGCGAGTTACGCCCACACGAACAAGTGGAAATGCGATAAGGCGTAGCAAAATGCGCTCAAAGGCGGTCCTCAATTGACTTGGGCGACTTTCAAATCAAACCATGGGCTTTAATCCTAACAGATTAAACCGTGCATAAACTCGCACCCACCATTCCTCCGTTTAGCCCAAGTCCAAATCATTTTCATTTTGATTAAAACCATCTTTAATAAACCTCCATGGTAAGACAATACCATGGATTAAACTTTAAATCAAATTGAACCGATTTGGCTAAATTCCCAAAACTCAAATCATGACCTAAGCATTTGCTAAGCATATATACTTTGTATAAATTTTATCTAAGGGTGACAAGGAGTGACATCCAACTTTCAAATTGGCCATCTGAAAAGAATTGGTATAACTAAGCATTTAAAGCGGAAGTAAAATAATTGATTAAAACTATGCATGCAATAGTTATTTAGAAACTGAAATAAATAACTTTAAAATATTAGGGTCAACATGGTCAAAGTGTAACTTGCCTTCGTTGAAGTCTTGAAATTCTAAATCTTGATGAGGGTCCAAATCCGGAATCGTCAAGTCTAAGCGTGAAAATACAACAAATCACAAGAAATTCAACTCAATTCAAAAGGTAAATAAAATCAAATCAAAATGAAATTATTTTATTTTATTTGGCTAGATAATAATTTTCTAGAATTTTAGCAATTTGAATCACTCAATTTGGAGTTAAGATGCAAAAGATATGAATTTTACAAGTTTAATCCAAATTACGAAATTTTCGATTTAAATTTCTAAAGAAAAACATTTATTGCGCAATCCGACGTCGACCTTCGATTTTCGAAATTAAAATTTAATTCCGACCGGTGGGCCCCACGTGTCATAGACTTGGTTTACGTGGACCGGTTCACCCGCCGCGGTAGGGGGTGGCGCTGACTTGGGCGCCGCGTCAGATCCACGTCGGATCCGACGCTGAGATGGCGCCCACGAGATGCACGCGTGGCCAGGCCACGGTGGCAGAGACGGCGCCGGCGCGGGGACCAAAGGTCGCCGGCGCTTCTGGCCTTGCCGCGGCGGCCGTGTGTGCAAAAGAGGAGGAAGGCTGGCGGTCGATGCTCTCACCCACTCGGCGAGACGAGGACGGAGGCGGGCGGTGAGAGATAAGCGGCGCGAAGCCGGCGGCAGCGAGACGGCGGCTCGAGGTCCTCCGGCGAAGGCGAGTGCGCCAGCCAGCGGTGTCCGCAGCGATGCGATTGGTGGCGGCGGTGGGCGTGGCGTCCACGGCGGCGACAATCAAGCTCAAGCTCCGTGATCGTTGGCGAAAAATCCCATCGCGGCGAGCACACAGCGAGAGAGGGGAGAGCGGTGGCGGCGGAATGAGTGAGAAGGGGCGCCCGGGCTTGCTTTTATAGGGGCGAGGGTCCGAGGTGGCGTGCGACGTGGGGTCGTGGCGGCGGCGGTTGCGGGATCGTGGCGCCGCCGCGCGAGAAGGGGCAAGAGGGGGAAGTCGTGCGGAGGTGGCGCGGATCGTCTTGTGACAGCGGGAGGAGCGGAGGCGGTTGGAGGCGGCGGTTGGCGAGCTCGGCCGCGCGCTAATGGCGGTCGCGGCGGCGGCCATGGAGACGCAAGCGGCGGGGAAGAAGCGGCCTTGAGTGAAGCCGTCCGATTTTAATCGGACGGTTGAGGATGGAGGAGGCGCGAGAGAGCGGGGCCGTAGATGACAATCGGACGGCCAAGACACGCTGAGGAAAGGGTTGGGCATGAGAGAGGAATAGGAGCGCGGGCGTGGATTCATTAACAACATTGTAGATTTTAAATTGGTTTCTTAATTTATTTAATCCTTAATTCAAAAGGGCTTAGAAAATAGCAAATAAATCCCAAAATTCTAGAAAAATTAACGAAGTCTCTAGAATAATTACGGACTTAAATAAAATAGTTCCAAATTAAAGTTGTTAATATATTTTGAAATAAATTTATTTTAGCTTTAAACCAACTAAAGAAAAGCTTTTAAAATTTGAATAACCACAAAATCAAATAAGTTTTAAATTTTAACCAAATTGAAAATTTTGGGTCATTACAAACCTACCCCCCTTAAAGGGAATCTCGTCCCCGAGATTCATACTTGGTCGACCAAAAGGTGGGGATAATCGGCTTCAGATCTTCTTCTCGCTCCCGGTGGCTTCTTCTTGAGTGATTGCTCCATTGGACTTTGCATGAGCGGATGACCTTGCTCGGTATCGTTACGCCATATCGAGAATCTTGATCGGTATTCCACATAGGTGAGATCTTCACGAAGATCGATGCTTTCAATCAGTGTTTCTTGATTGGCACTCTGAGACACTTCTTGGTTGGGAAGCGTGAAAGACATTGTGAGCAGCGGACAAGGATCTTTGGTAGCTCGGTGATATGCCACTTCACCTCTTCTTGCCAAAATCTTGTAAGGTCCTACAAATCTAGGTGCGAGTTTTCCTTTTGTCTGGAATCTTCTTACTCCTCTAAGGGGAGTAACTCTGAGATAGACAAAATTTCCTACTTCAAATATCAACTCCTCAAGCGATTATCGGCATAACTCTTACATCAGTGCATGTGCATCTTTAGGCGTTCTTTTATTGTTTTAACTTTGCTTTCTGCTTCTTTGATCAACTCTGGTCCAAAGAATTGATGCTCTCCTACTTGATCCCAAAGGAGTGGAGTTCTGCATTTCCTACCATACAAAGCTTGAAGGAGACATCATAAAGCGGCTTGGTAGCTATTATTGTATGAGAATTCGCATAGGGTAGATTTTTGTCCCAACTTTTCCATAATCTATGGCACAGGCTCGAAGCATATCTTCAAGAATTTGGTTGACGCGTTCCGTCTGGCCATCTGTCTGGGGATGATAGGCTGTACTAAAGTTGAGTCTGGTTCCCAAAGCTTCGTGCAGGCTCTTCCAAAACCGAGAGGTGAGCTGGGAACCTCATCGGACACAATCTTCTTAGGTACACCGTGTAGACAAACTATCTTGGCCATGTACAGATTACGCTAACTTGTTACTTTGGTATGTTGTCTTGGTAGGGATGAAGTGAGCCACTTTAGTCAATCGGTCAATTATCACCCGGATGGAATCACATCTGATTGGGTCCTAGGAGTCCGGTGATGAAATCCATACCAACTTCCTCCCACTTCCATTCGGGAATTAGTAGCAGTTGTAGCAAACGGCGGGTCTTTGATGCTCTGCCTTGACTCGTGACAAACATCACAACAGCGCATTTAACTCAAGCAATTCCTCGCTTCATCTTGACCCACCAATATTTTCCTTCAAATCTTGGTACATTTTGGTATTCCGGGATGAATGGAGTACGGCGATTCATGAGCTTCCTTGAATCGACTCCTTTAACTCCGATCGGGTACACAAATGCGGTTTCCATACCACACTGTTCCTTGCTCATCTTCAGAAAAGCCTGGCGCTTTGCCCCTTCTCATATTCTTCTTAATTTCTTTGGTGTCCTCATCTTCTAACTGCTTCCCTCTGATCTGGCTCTGAAGAGTTGGTTAAACTTCCAAAGCGTTCACGCACCCTTGATCAACAATCTCCAAATTCAAATGTTTCAATTCTTCGTATAACTCGGGCTGATTCTTCTGAACCAAGATGGTGTTGCAATCGCCTTTACGCTTAGGGCATCTGCAACCACATTTGCTTTGCGGATGGTAATGAATCCCAAGGTCGTAATCCTTTATCAATTCCACCATCTTCTCTGCGGAGATTAAGGTCAGATTGGGTGAAAATGTACTTCAGACTCTTATGATCCGTGAACACCTCACATCGGTTGCCAATGAGATAATGCCGCGGATCTTCAAAGCATACACAATTGCGGCTAACTCAAGATCATGAGTCGGGTAATTCCCTTCATGAGGCCTCAATCGGCGAGATGCATAAGCTACAACCTTGCCATCTTGCATCAAAACACAACCGAGTCCTCGGCGAGATCGTCATGAAAATCACAAAATCCTTATGGATATCCGGTAGGACTAATACAGGGGCGGAGACTAGTCTCGTCTTCAGCTCTTGGAAACTTTTCTCACAGGTATCTGTCCATTCAAATTTCTTCTCCTTCTTCAGAAGTTGTGTCATTGGTTTTGCCGTTTTGGAGAATCCTTCAATGAATCGGCGGTAATACCCAGCTAATCCAAGGAAACTTCTCATCTGTGACAGAATATGGTTGTTTCCAATCCAATACTGCTTCAACTTTGGTGGATCTCTGCAACTCCTCCTACCGACACAATATGTCCAAGGAATGCCACTTGGCTTAGCCAAAATTCGCACTTCTTTGAATTTGGCATAAAGTCGTTCTCTCGAGTTTTCCCAAAATTATCATGAGATGGTTCTCATGTTCTTCTGCGGTCTTTGAATAAATAAGGATGTCATCGATGAAGACAACCACAAACTTATCCAAGAATTCCATGAACACTTTGTTCATCATATTCATGAAATAAGCAGGGGCGTTCGTCAAGCCGAAAGACATTCATCGTAAACTCGTCTGACCCATATCTAGTGGTGAAGGCGGTCTTGAACATCTTACGTGCGATCTTGATTGGTGATAGCGGATCTCAAGTCAATCTTGAAAAACACTTGCTCCTTTCAAGCTGGTCGAGCAGGTCATCAATCACAGGTAATGGTACTTATTCTTGATCGTCACCTCATTGAGTGATCGGTAATCCACACACATCCTCATACTATTGTCCTTCTTCTTGACAAATAGCACTGGTGCTCCCCAAGGTGATGTACTTGGTTGAATATACCCTTTGCTCTGTAACTCTTCAATTTGTTTCTTCATCTCTGCCAATTCATTTGCCGGCATTCTGTAAGGTCGCTTCGAGATTGGAGCGGTCCCTGGCACTAAGTCAATTAAGAACATTATATCCCTATCCGGTGGCATGCCAGGTAACTCGTCAGGAAAGACATCTGGAAAATCTTGCACTACTGGTATATCTTCAAGCTTCGACTCTTTCAAACTGGTCAGAAAAGATCTTCCTCCAGTACAGGTCTTGGGCCTGAATTCAACTGTGACTCCTTGCTCATTGGTGAGGATGATAGACCTGCTGGCGCAGTCTATTCGTCCTTGACTTTTGGCCAGCCAGTCCATACCAAGTATTACGTTCAGACCTTGAGATTGCAAGACTATCAAGTCTGCCGAGAAGGGGACTCCGGATATTTCCAAGGTAAGGTTTGGGCAGAAAGAACTGGTTCTCATTTCTGAACCCGGGGAATGGATTATCATAGGGTTGTCTAGAGGGGCGGTAAGTAACCCGTTTTTTTCCACAAAAGCAATGGATACAAAGGAATGCGAAGCTCCGAAATCAAACAAAGCGATCTTGGTAGCGAATTAATAAGGAACGTACCAAGGGCGACATCGGTCTTTGCTGAGCTTCCTCTGCTGTGACGTGGTTCACACGTCCTTTCGTGAACTGGTTTGCTGGCTTTGGGGTGGCGTTGGTGGTTGGAACTCCTGATGTTGATCTAGCTGGTGTTGCAGACTGCTGTCTCTTCGGGCATTTGTTGGCATAATGCCCAGTCTCGTTGCAATGGAAACATGTCACTCCTGTTGTTGAAGACGTTGGGTTCTTCTGCAAACCGCCTCTGAGTGCATTGTTGCGAAACCAAAAGAGTTGGGGCGTTGTGCGGTCTTTGAGGCTCTATGGGTAGAAGATGGAATCTTCCACGGCTGGGTGGCGGAGGTTGAACAAAGCGAGGCTTGGGTTGTCCTCGGAGTTGAATTTTAGGCGGCCATCCTCCGCTTGCGATTCTCCATCTCGATGTTTGGCCTCTGGCGAAAAGCTTTGTTCACCAGTTCTTTGGAAGTCGGTGTAGTCTGGGAGATCACCGACGGGGATTTCATCATTCGAGCCTTCCATGAACCTTTCACGCCTTTCTTCATCTCTAGCCACATCTGCTTGGGCGTGGCGAGCAAGTGGTTGAACCTATGCGGTACTCTCCTTTGTGCGGTTGCCTTGGCGAAGTCGTGAAACTCTCTTTTCTTTAAGGTCATTATTCCGCGGGAATATGTGCGTGTGAAAGCCCGCACAAACTCCTCCCAAGTGATAGCTGCGCATCGGCATGGGCGATGTTGAAGTTATCCCACCATTCGATCTGCGGGGCCATTGGTGATGAGAAGCGAGCGAGGACTCTCTCACGGTCAGTACATTGAGCTATATCTAGTTTCTTTCCGATAGCACGGATCCAGTCATCGGCGTCCATCGGCTCTGTGCTGCTGGAGAAAGTCGGTGGGCGCATACGCATGAACTCTGCCATGGTAAATCTCTGCGGAGGTGGAGGGGGTGGTGCAGTCCGAGTTGTTACCTGCACATTCTGCATGCTGTTGAGGGACTGGGCTAGGAGGCTAATCAGGTGGTTTTGGTTCTCCATCATCGGCGCCAATCGGTCCTCCGGTGGTGGCGGTGGTGGTTCTTTGCCGGGATTCTCCTGATAATCCACGTTCTCGTTGCTCTGTCCTCGGGCACTACCGCTGCCGGTACGAGTTGTCACCATCTTCTAGAACTCCAAGATTTAGACGAGCTAGAAGGAAGAGGAAGATCTAAAGGGGTAAATTCTAATAGCCCAAGAACACGCAAAGCACTCAGAATAAAGAACAATTTTGCAAGAAATTTCTTATTAAATACTTTTGTTCAACAGAAATTATGGCTACCACAAAGGAATTGATAGCTCATAATTCTCGTCTAATGATCGCACTACAGGAATAACAACTATGGGGTACTAGGGGTATAATCTAACTCACTAGAGCTAGCCTCGCTCGCCTTATAGCGAGCCAGCTCCTCTTCTGCGGCTTTTAACCTCTCCTCCGCTTCCTGTAGTCGATCTTGGGCAGTTCCCAAGTCTTCCAGGGTGTTTCCGTATGCATAGTCCATGGCCTTTGCTAGGTCCACTTGGTGCGTCAGCTCGGGAAGATCCTCGCCCAGGGCCGAGCGGAAAGTGCTATCAACTCTGGTCGAAATATACAGCGGGTGATAATGGAACCCGGTGCCTTGAAAGTAGGGGTCATAGATATAGCGGAGATGGCGGACTGCTTCTCTCGCTGCATCCTGGATGCCATCAGCGAAGGTATCGCGTTTGATCGGGGCATGGAAAACGTGGAAATGGGTGCGTCCTGCAAGGTCGGCGTAGAGCAGCACTTCGACTCTCCAAAGGGGTCGTCCTTCCATCTCGTCCCTGTAGCCTTGGTAGTCTAGCCTTTTATGGTACTCCAGGTGTTGCATCATCTCCCAAAGAATCTCGGCCCAATATCCAACAGAAACTCCATGGGAAGTAGCAGTGGGTCTTTCAGCCATCTAAACTTTTGAGAAAAAGGTAAGTCAGTAAGCTTTTTAGAAAGAAGGGTTGAGAAGGACTCTGGACAGACTCAAAATAGTTTTAGTTTTTGGAAATAAATCCTTAAGACAGTTCTAAGGCTACGACCTACAGTCGATATGGCTCTGATACCACTTTTGTCGAACCCGGGAACGAAGGATCCCGGATCCTCTGTGTTCATACGCTAGTCCAGGATTTCCAGCGTACACAGTTATAAAAGGGTATCACAAACATATCACGCATTTCATTAATAGAAATTCAAAGTTGGATACAAGCGGGCCTAAAGGCCAAATAACAAATAAGTAAATAGCACAATGAGTAAAGCGATAGTGGTAGGCGAGCGATTTGCCACGAGTAATCGTGCAGGGCGCGACCTAAACATCAGTGTCCTCACCGTCTGGTAGAAGTCTTCTCTGAATAAAGATATTGACAAGAGTGAGCACTACAACAGCTAGCATAAGTCACACCCAATATTGAATGGTAATGCATGCATAAAGTAGTCAAGGGATAATGGCGGGGTTATTTGCATAAAATGGCATTTTGATTTTAAATAATCATATTAATTTCCAAGGCCATTTATATTTTACCTAAAATCTAATTTAGAAAGGACAAAGTTTCAATGTGGATAACCTCCATATTTGGTAGTGAAGGATACCCTCCTATGGCTATCCGCCCAATTTTTCCACAAGGATAAATCTTCACAAACAAGCTATTTAAAACATTTTTAAAACCAAAAACAAGTCTAACTCGGAGTGGCTTTGCTAGCATGTCCATAATCATGACGCGCTATTCGAATAGATTTTTACTCTGCGAGTTGGTACAACTTTACCCACAAGAGACAGTTTGCTTTATATGTCGGCCATTACACGCCTCAAGGCGTGCGACTAAGCAACTATCACAAAGGTCATTACAATGTTCTACCCCAAAGTACTCATGCAGCTAAGGTTTCGCCTCCTTTGGACTAACCATCCTCAGGAGCCCCCTCTTGCGCCAGTGGGGCTATTGCATCTAATCGACACCCACTCATACACATGGCACGAATATCTATGGAATATCCCAAATTATTAAGCGAGTTACGCCCACACGTACAAGTGGAAATGCGATAAGGCGTAGCAAAATGCGCTCAAAGGCGGTCCTCAATTGACTTGGGCGACTTTCAAATCAAACCATGGGCTTTAATCCTAACAGATTAAACCGTGCATAAACTGCACCCACCATTCCTCCGTTTACCCAAGTCCAAATCATTTTCATTTTGATTAAAACCATCTTTAATAAACCTCCATGGTAAGACAATACCATGGATTAAACTTTAAATCAAATTGAACCGATTTGGCTAAATTCCCAAAACTCAAATCATGACCTAAGCATTTGCTAAGCATATATACTTTGTATAAATTTTATCTAAGGGTGACAAGGAGTGACATCCAACTTTCAAATTGGCCATACGAAAAGAATTGGTATAACTAAGCATTTAAAACGGGAAGTAAAATAATTGATTAAAACTATGCATGCAATAGTTATTTAGAAACTGAAATAAATAACTTTAAAATATTAGGGTCAACATGGTCAAAGTGTAACTTGCCTTCGTTGAAGTCTTGAAATTCTAAATCTTGATGAGGGTCCAAATCCGGAATCGTCAAGTCTAAGCGTGAAAATACAACAAATCACAAGAAATTCAACTCATTTCAAAAGGTAAATAAAATCAAATCAAAATGAAATTATTTTATTTTATTTGGCTAGATAATAATTTTCTAAATTTTAGCAATTTGAATCACTCAATTTGGAGTTAAGATGCAAAAGATATGAATTTTACAAGTTTAATCCAAATTAAAATTTTACGATTTAAATTTCTAAAGAAAAACATTTATTGCGCAATGCTGACGTCGACCTTCCGATTTTCGAAATTAAAATTTAATTCCGACCGGTGGGCCCCACGTGTCATAGACTTGGTTTACGTGGACCGGTTCACCCGCTTGGGGGAGGTGGCGCCGACTTGGCGCCAGCGTCGGATCCACGTCGGATCCGGCCGAGATGGCGCCACGAGATGCAGCGTGGCGAGCCACGGTGGCGAGACGGCGCCGTAGCGGGACCAAAGGTCGCCGGCGCTCTGAGTCTTGGCGGCGCGGTGTGTGCAAAGAGGAGGGGAAGTGGCGGACTCGATGCTCTCACCCACTCGGCGAATAAGCGGTGCGCGAGCTTGAGCGGCGACGAGGCGGCGGCTCGAGGGTCCTCCGGCGAAGGCGAGTGCGCCCAGCCAGCGGTGTCACAGCGATCACGGTTGGTGGCGGCGGTGGTGCGGCGTCCACGGCGGCGGCACAATCGAAGCTCAAGCTCCGTGATCGTTGGCGAAAAATCCCGAGTCGGCGAGCACACAGCGAGGGGGAGAGGCGGTGGCGGCGGAATGAGTGAGAAGAGGCGCCCGGGCTTGCTTTATAGGGGCCGAGGGGTCCGAGGTGGCGTAGCGACGTGGGGTCGTGGCGGCGGCGGTTGCGGATCGTGGCGCCGCCGCGGAGAAAGGGCAAGAGGTGGGGTCGTCGTGCGGAGGTGGCGCGGATCGTCTTGCGACGACGGGGAGGAGCGGAGGCGGTTGGAGGCGGCGGTTGGCGAGCTCGGCCGCGCGCGCTAATGGCGGTCGCGGGCGGCGGCTTCGCGGAGACGAAGGCGGCGGGGAAGAAGCAGGCGCGAGTGAAGCACCGTCCGATTTTAATCGGACGGTTGAGGGATGGAGGAGGTGCGAGAGAGCGGGAGCCGGTAGATGACAATCGGACGGCCAGCACACGCGGGGAAAGGGTTGGGCCGCAGAGAGGAATAGGAGCGGGCCGGCGCGGATTCAGCCCAACACTGTTGTAGATTTTTAAATTGGTTTCTTAATTTATTTAATCCGGTTAATTCAAAAAGGGCTTAGGAAATAGCAAATAAATCCCAAAAATTCTAGAAAAATTAACAGAAGTCTCTAGAATAATTCTGGACTTAAATAAAATAGTTCCAAATTAAAGTTGTTAATATATTTTGGAAATAAATTTATTTTAGCTTTAAACCAACTAAAGAAAAGCTTTTAAAATTTCAGAATAACCACAAAATCAAATAAGTTTTAAATTTTAACCAAATTGAAAATTTTGGGCTGTTACAAACCTACCCCCCTTAAAGGGAATCTCGTCCCCGAGATTCATACTTGGTCAGCCAAAAAGGTGGGGATAATCGGCTTTCAGATCTTCTTCTCGCTCCCAGGTGGCTTCTTCTTCGGAGTGATTGCTCCACTGGACTTTGCATGAACGGATGACCTTGCTCCGGGTAATACGTTCTGCCATATCGAGAATCTTGATCGGCTGTTCCACATAGGTGAGATCTTCCTGAAGATCGATGCTTTCAATCGGTGTTTCTTCAGTTGGCACTCTGAGACACTTCTTGATTGGGAAGCGTGAAAGACATTGTGAGCAGCGGACAAGGATCTTTGGTAGCTCGGTGATATGCCACTTCACCTCTTCTTGCCAAAATCTTGTAAGGTCCTACAAATCTAGGTGCGAGTTTTCCTTTTGTCTGGAATCTTCTTACTCCTCTAAGGGGAGTAACTCGGAGATAGACAAAATTTCCTACTTCAAATATCAACTCCCTCCGACGATTATCAGCATAACTCTTCTGTCGGGTCTGTGCCATCTTTAGGCGTTCTTTTATTGTTTTAACTTTGCTTTCTGCTTCTTTGATCAACTCTGGTCCAAAGAATTGATGCTCTCCTACTTGATCCCAAAGGAGTGGAGTTACGCATTTCCTACCATACAAAGCTTGAAGGAGACATCGCAAAGCGGCTTGGTAGCTATTATTGTATGAGAATTCGCATAGGGTAGATTTTTGTCCCAACTTTTCCATAATCTATGGCATGGACTCGAAGCATATCTTCAAGAATTTGGTTGACGCGTTAAGTCGGCCATCATGTCAGGGATGATAGGTCATACTAAAGTTGAGTCTGGTTCCCAAAGCTTCGTGCAGGCTCTTCCAAAACCGAGAGGTGAACTGGGAACCTCTGTCGGACACAATCTTGTTAGGTACACCGTGTAGACAAACTATCTTGGCCATGTATAGTTCTGCTAACTTGTTACTTTGGTATGTTGTCTTGACTGGGATGAAGTGAGCCACTTTAGTCAATCGGTCAATTATCACCCAGATGGAATCACATCCTGATTGGGTCCTAGGGAGTCCGGTGATGAAATCCATACCAACTTCCTCCCACTTCCATTCGGGAATTGGTAACGGTTGTAGCAAACCAGCGGGTCTTTGATGCTCTTCCTTGACTCGCTGACAAACATCACAACGGGCGACGAACTCAGCAATTCCTCGCTTCATACTGACCCACCAATATTTTTCCTTCAAATCTTGGTACATTTTGGTATTCCCGGGATGAATGGAGTACGGCGATTCATGAGCTTCCTTCAGAATCGACTCCTTTAACTCCATTGATCGGTACACAAATGCGGTTTCCATACCACCTTGTTCCTTGCTCATCTTGAAAAAGCCTGGCGCTTTGCCCCTTCTCATATTCTTCGTAATTTCTTTGATGTCCTCATCTTCTAACTGCTTCCCTCTGATCTGGCTCTGAAGAGTTGGTTGAACTTCCAAAGCGTTCACGATTTGGATACTTGGGATCCTCAAAACCAGGGGGTTGCTTAACATATACTTCCTCCTCTATGAAACCATTTAAAAAAGCACTTTTGACATCCATCTGATATAATTTAAAACCTTTTGATCACGACAAATGCAAGCGAGAATCGTGTATGACCCCAATTTTAATAAATGAGTAATTATATGCATTTTATATTATATTTGTTATTTCTTAAGCATTTGCATAATTTTTGCATTTGTAAATATCCTAATCAAAGTCTAATAGGTAACTCCACTCACAATTCCAAAGAGAGAGACAACAATAAATACTTAAGAAATTCTCTGGGAAATAATTTAATTAAAAACTTTACAATGTTTATCATAAATAACAATCTTCTCAATACAAGTAACTCAAGAATTTATTTACATCAGATCAGATTATGTTTTACAACTTTGAATAATTTACAAAAATATTAAAATAAAACTTGCATTGCATGTCGCCTAAAGCCTTCCTTGAAATCTTGCCGTCCATCGTTGTCCAGCCAAACCGTCTTCCTCGACACAATCCGAAATATCTTTCGCAGCTCCATAGTCCGCCAACCAATCAAAAGACCATTAGTTGTTCAAAAGCAGTATAATAGAGTTAGAACAAAATAAAGTGCCGTCAGTATACCATAGGAATCATTGCGGTTCCCTGATCTACCTAGATTAGTCGGCACCTTGAGTACCGCGACTACCCACACCAACACAGGTTAGCAGGCATCTTGACTTTTCAAGTCACCTAGGCTAACCAGTTAGTCGACACCGGATACCCAAGATACCTAGACTAACCTAAGTAAATCGGCACCGCCTTATTTCGTAGGTTCTCATCATTCGGCATTTAGGAAATCCAAAACCTCATTATCTTGAATTGCCTCAATTGTCACAAATCCATTGCATAATGAATTGCTTACCATTGGACCAAAAATGCCCCAGCCCAAAAATATCTGGAGCCATTTGGATAAGCACCAATGCATGAGCATCATTAGCAATTTGCAATGACAGCTCATTCATTTCACTAAGCCAAGCACCAGTCAAAGCACCGGCCCGACCACCAAGGCGGCAAGAGCGAGCCAAGAAAGCACCGTGGACGGCTAACCCCTTCCAGAGATTTCCCAACCCACGCAAAACCAGCGAAGCAACCCATTTCATTCTCGTGACCAATTCTCCTCAAGCGCACCTCATTTCTTTCTCTTCTCAGAAGCAAGAACCGAAGGCCAAACCAGTAAAGCCAACACACACAAACCCAACATCATTTAGTGCACCACCGAAGGGATCAAGAGCAAGACAATCGAAGCAAAGGCCAGGAGCAAATCACCATGCCAAGCCAAGCCAGCATCACCATCATCAATCGATCTTGCAACCACCAAGGCAAGCCAAGCCAGCAGCAGCCGACCGAGAGCAAGAGGAGGAAAGAAGCATCGAGAGCCAGGAAGCACGGGAGGAGGAGCACCAGCAGAAGGGCACGGAGGAGCACGGCACAAAGCCAAGATCGCCACCCTCTTCTTCCCAAACCCAAGTCCCAGTATGAGGTAACCCCAACCCATATCAGTTTGCACCACAAATACTCAGCATTCACATTTCACCATATCTCAGTAGAATCAACCCAGATATCAGTAGAACAATCAGTATAGCTCTCAGTTCATTTTCATCATCACGAGCAATAGGGGTAGGAGTAGAGAGGAGATCGGTAGAGGGCTTACCTCAGTGGCATCCGAACCCAACACCCACCTCCACCATCAGTAGCATTCACCACCTCAGATGGACCTCCATGAACATGCATTCATAAATAATCAATAAGCATTAATCCACAAATCAATGGTTTTGCTAAAATCAACATAGCTGAAATCAAATTAGAGCGGGAACCAAATCGCGATGACCGAGGTAGGATTAGGCGGTTCGGAGAGCCAAGGCAGCCGGCGACCGGGAGGCCGGCCGCCAAGCCAAACACTTTGGCAGCGGTAGTCGGGGCTGCGAGCTGAGTCGTGGCCGCGCAACGCGCAAGCCACCGAGGGGAGGAGAAGCGCAGAGGACCTTAAGCGCGCGCATGGCCTCGGCCGCCGAGGAGGAGGAGGTGTAGGGGACCGAGGCGTAAGTCGCCAAGGAGAGCGGCAAAGCCTTGAGGAGCGAAGGGGCCAAGGAGGCGGCGTGAGAGAGAGAGAACCGAGAGGCCGGATTCGGCGTCGGCAATCAGGCGCGATCATCCTTGGGAGCAGGAGGCGGGCGCCGTGAGGAGGCGAGAGAGAGCGAGAGGCGGAGAGGCAGAGAGATGAGGAAGGTAGGAGAGTCGGCCGAGAGGAGATAAGGGAGAGAGAGATGTTTCGGCCGAGAGAGAATCAGGAAGAGAGAGAGAGAGAGAAAGAGAGAGAGAGTTATGTGATTAGGGTTAAAAATGGATATTAGAGATTAAGTGATGAATAAAAATTTGGAATTAAAGGATTAGTGTAAATAAATTTTAGTATAGTAATGGCTATAGTTTTAGTTGTTTAAATTGATGTTAATTAGTAAGTATTATTAATACCATATCAATACTGCAATCGATCTAAGTTTTAGCAGCCCGCAAATAAATATCTGTAAATCGACTCTTAGAAAATAAATTCAAGCGTAGTGTAAATAAATTAATCTGAGCCTTTAGGGATGAATTGACCGCCATTAGTTTTCACCTGATTTAATGCAACGACCTGTTGTGTTATAAATTATTCAAAATAGATTAATCAAGTCCTGCGACTGTAGATAATAGATGTGCACACAATCACCATCATAGTCTGCCGAAAGAAGAGAGCATATTAGATGATTGATTTTGACTGTAGGATCATCGTGGTTGTATACCTAGAATACCCGGAGAGAGTGTTTGTGAGTACTAGGTGTCCTGTTAAGGAAAACAACATCACCTAAACTCTAGGTATCGTCAGTCATTATAATTCAACCAGAAATTGAATTAACTTTAACCAGTCCATAAGAAATTGAATTTTTATTAAATTAAAATCTATACTTAAATGCATCTAGAATCATAACCTCATTAAAATGTATTTATCATGCATTTTTGAGCATTTTGGATTTCTCAATTTTATCGGTGTTTATTCGTTATTGTATTTTCTTTTTAGATTCCGAATTGCGCGACGTGAACGATAATGCCTACAATAGTGAACAAGTGGACTTCTACCAAGGCAAGCATCCTCTCTGCACCATGTTGATCCCAATTTTTGAACTGTAGATTTACAAAACACAGTGATACTGTTGCATGCTAATTTTCTTAAAAAGTTAATTGTGATCTGTCAATAGGTAGTTACAACCTGACAATTGTGGTTTACCTTGAATTGATCATACACTCAACCTAAGGTAGTTTGTGGTGATATAATACTTAATTTCAATTTTGCTTAGCCATGCAGTCCATAGAACGGTAGTGTTTGGCAGGCTTATCTTGTCAAACCTGGGGAACAACAAATACATTTTTATTTTTGTTGATTCTTTGTTCAGTTTATTTAAATCTGAAATGAATCTAAATCTTGTTGTTAAACTTAATTCAAATCTGGACAAGTGGATGCTAGTGATGGTGCCTAGTGCACGAGAATGGGAACTGTGGATGTCTTGTCTGGATTGATTAAGGACTGAACTCTGACGGCCCAATTCAAGCCCCAGCGTACTTCCACACGCAGTGTATGGGCGCTGTTTGGTTAAGTAAAGGGTTAATATTATTGAGTTGGATCTGAGAGTAAGGACATGTGTATTGATTTCATATGGCATAGATGCTTAAGTCTTGGGCCGTGTCGTATGCCATGTGGAGCTTATATCGATATCGGATGTTCTTAGAAGGGTAAGGGCGTAGATGTGTTACATCGCATGTACGCATACCTTGAGGCCCGCTCATGGTGTAATATGTGTGGCTAACACGAGTTTGCATTTAATTGGTAGGGTCGGCATTCCTGTACAACATGTGAACCTCGGTTGAATATATGCTATCGATCGTTGTTTAATCGGGATCGGTTTCACATGGGTCATCCAACTCAATAGTGTTAACTTGTTGAAAAATACCAAATTTTAGTTTACGTACGGCATACCAAAGGAAGTGTGCTATTGTTCTAGATGGCTTACGGGCTAACTAAATCGTGTGGGTAAAGATGTACACCTGCGAGGTTAAAACTATTCGAATAGCCGTGTCCACGATTCTGGACAACGCTTGGATTGATGTCACTGTATAGAATTTGCTCTAATTTTGGGTTTTGGGAATTATTAATTTGGCATGATAGTGAGTCATGCAATTTATTGTTAGTGGTTGTAGCCACTTGATTTTGATACTAATTATGATCATACTTTCATTTAATTACTGTTTTAATCCAAATTGATTTATTAAATTGCTTTACTAAAACCTAGCAAGTGTAGGTTAAGATGTATTGCTTTCTGCAAAATTTAACCATTATAACCTTCTGTTGTTAACCTTATGCATCTATAAATTCTAATCCTTTGTATAGGACCTCTCAGACACTTTATTTTAAATAGTTTGTGTAAGTCTTCTTTGAGTACCTTCCGTACTCGGTGGAATTTTCCACTTGTTGCAGTAAAAACGCCTAGAAATATTTCAAGTTGAAGCGATTACGGGAAAACTTGGCTTTAATCGATCAAGTTGCCCTTGGGTTGTGGCGCTCCACCGGAGATTTTATTTTATTATACATTTCCATTTATGATTTACTTAATGTTTCATTGTAAATTTTTATTAATGTATTTCAATCGTGTATGCTTGTGATATCATGTTGCAAGGATATGTCTATGTTAGCAGCTCATCCTGGGAGCTAACATGAGAGGCATATCCGGGAACCTGAATATTGGAATTGTACCTTGTTAATGATTATACTTCTAGTATTATTTTTAATTGAGACTTGATTGTTCTTGATTAAAAATTTTGCTTTTGGTATGATTATTAATTTGGTATAAAACTCCAATATTCCGGGGTCCTCACAATGCGAATGGCTTCTAGTCTAGCAACAGGAGCAAATGTCTCATCAAAATCTAACCCCTCAACTTGGCTGAAATCCTGAGCTACCAATCTGGCCTTGTTTCTAACCACAGAACCATCCTCACCTTGTTTATTTTTGAAAACCCAACGGGTTCCTATAACATTATGACCACTAGGAGGTTCTACTAGGTTCCAAACTTTGTTTCTTTCAAAATTCTCTAACTCCTCATGCATGGCATTTACCCAGCTAGAATCAGATAAAGCATGTGATATATCGCGGGGTTCAAAAGAAGCAACAAAAGCTGAATGAGAGTAGAGATTTGGATCATTATACAGGCGAGTGACTCGCTCATGTAGATTACCTATTATCGATCCGGAGGATCTTTGTCTCTGAATCTGAAGTGGGCGCCGGGTGAGATATCGTTTCTTCGACCTCATGAGTCTGCGATGATGAAGATGCAGCAGAGCCTCAAGCGAAGGTGAAGTAGGCGTAGCGAGTTCTTGTATCAATATGGGCGCCTCGGCGAGATGAAGGAATAATATCAACCGTTCTCATGTTCCTCCACAAAATGCTCTCACACTGTGAATCATCAGTAACAATTGATCTAGCTCGGGGCTAGTCTCATCAAAAGTGACATTACAAGTCTCTGAATAAGGTTAGTCTCGATATTAAAAACCGAAAACCCCTCGAATGAGCAGGATAACCCAAAAATAACCCATCAAAAGTTCTTGATTCAAATTTATCTAAGTTACCTATCTTAAGAATAAAACATTTTGATCCAAAGATTCGAAAATGCGAAATAGAGGGTTTTCTACCAAAACGAAGCTCATAAGGAGTCTTGCCTAAAGATGGTCTCAAAAAGACACGATTTGCAATATGGCAAGTCAGAGCAATAGCTTCGGCCCAAAATCTCCTCGGTGTACTATACTCATCTAGCATCGTCCTAACCATTTCGACCAAGGTTCTATTCTTCCTTTCCACCACGCCATTTTGTTGAGGGACGTGTGGAGAGGAGAACTGATGCTCAATACCACGCTCAGCACAAAAGAAGCAAAAGAAGTATTTTGAACTCCATGCCATTATCGGTCACGAATCGCTCTCAAAGCACCAGAAGCTCGAAGCCAAGCGAAGAACAAGGTCATGAAAATAACCAAAAGCCTCATCTTTTGAAGTAAGAAAGAACACCCAAGTATATCTTGAAAGATCATCGACTATGACAAGAATATACCATTTTCCACCAACTGACCGGACTCTAGCAGGACCAACAGTATCCATATGAAGCAAGCTGTCACAGTCCGTCGGTCATAACCATAGTCCTGAGAAGGGTGTGGCGGCAACTTGTTTGCCATGCCTATAGGGCGCACATACAGCATCCTTGACAGCTTTGAGTTTGGGTAAACCTCTCATGAGATCAAGGTTGCTAACTCGTGTCAGATGATCAAAACCAATGTGCCCCAAACGTCGGTGCCAAAGCCAGAAATCAGAAGAAGATGTAAGCAAACATTTAAGAGATCCAGCAAGAGATTCTGAAAAATCAGCTCCAAAAAATCTACCAATTCTAGATATTCCAAACACAAGCTCACGAGTAGAATCAAGCACCACGACAAGTATTTTTCTTAAAAGCAGTCTCATAGCCATCATCAAGAAGTGAGATCTGAAAAGGAGATTATACCTAAGCTTGTCCACAAGAGCGACATCCTTTAGAATGAATTTATTGTTTACCTAATTGATCATGTTCCTTCAATTCGCCCTTGTGTATCATCTCCAAAGGTGATGAAGTCATCACCGATTGCCGCGTGAAAGAGGTGAACCATCTTGAGTTTACGGTCATGTGGCGTGAACACCGGAGTTAACGAACCACGTGTTCTTCCCTTTTCGCGGTAATCCACGAAAATCAAGGAGCGGAAGAGCGATGTGTCTCAATCTTTGAGGGTTAGATAAACAAGATTTAGGAATCGATCTTGAGACACGTCTGAAAGGAGTATACAAACCGAAGTACTATCCTTGATTTTATCTAGAATTACATTATGAGCAATGTTTAAATTAACATGGAAATTAAAGCTCATTCGATGGCGATCGACCCGGCGTTGTCTTTGGCGGTCCGACGGCGACCAAATCGGTCGGGCCGGTGACCACCAAATCGAGGCCCGCGACTGAAGAATATGAGAATTAGGATATGTAGAAACATAATGATTAGCATGTGAGAAAATCCTAATCGGGTTTATTCCTTTCGGTGTTATCATGTCTCATAAAAGCTCTAGGTTGCTGAATGAAATTCTATCAAGATTTTTCCTATCATTTTCAACCTCGCCAATGTAAATCAATCAAATGCCCACTTTTCTTGCAATAAGAGCAATGGTACTTGGTACCACTAGAGGATGCAACATTTGAATTAATACAAGGTTGGGCAAAACCTGCAGATTTAAAAGAGGTTTTTGCAGGTTGGGTTTTGAATTCAATTAAACCTTTTTCCAAGACTTGAATGACTTTTGGGTTTGCATTGTCTTGAAAAGAATTGAATCCTAAACCTTGCTTCTTATAAGGAGTTTTAGACTTGTCAAGAATCATGTCTAATTATTTCTTACCTTTAGAAAATTTCTCTAATGTATCATGAAGGTAAGCATTTTATTTTCTCAAGTTAACACAAGCATCACAAGTTTTATCCATAGATTTCTCCTTATATAAAGCAATTTCAAGCTTAAGAGCGGAACAAGAAGCACAAGTAGTATTTTCAATATTGTCCTTAAGCTTAGCATATTTGACTCTAACAGCTTCTAAGATATCTTTGATTTCACGTTCTTTTTCTAAACAAGAAGTGCAAGGACTAGAATCAAATACATCAAAAGCAATCAATTTACTAGATTCTAAACATTTTTCACAAGGAGCACTTTTAATTTCAGTTAGTTCAGATCTAGCATTCTCAAGTTGTTGTGCGAAATATTATGAGCAGATTGTAACTTGGTAATTTACAGATGCATAGCATGACAAGATAAACATTCATCGAGTTCAAGAGTCTTAGCATTTTTAAGCTCTACTTTCGGTTTGTTAATCTTTGACTCTAATTTCTTATTTTTGTCATGACAAATTCTAGCGCTTCATCTTGACTAAGCAATTGCTCAACTACGAGAATCATATTTAGCGAAAGCTCATCATAAGAAAAAGATACCTCATCATCATCAATGTCGTCTTCTATCGACCATGAAGCACATGCCGGTGAAGTCCTTGGCCTTCCCTTTATTTTTGCCTTGAGGATCTCCTCCTCCTTGTCCTCCTCACTCCCGAATTCACATCGCTCAAGGATTGATCCTCAAAGCGGCAAGGACCCGGTGGCGGCCTTCACAAGTTTATTAGCTTACATCCGGACCGGAGTAACACCCGAAATCCTCTATGCATTTACGAACTAGTCCCATGATCGGTAGCTAGTTCACACGATGAAATGAGATATGGTAACATCCATAAATCGCACAACTTTATTAATAAATATCGAGTTGATTACAAGAAAGGCTTACAAGCCAACATTAAACAAAACACGTGAAAGGCGAAGAAGTAGTGGAGTCGGTGATCTACCACGAGCAATCGGTAGGGTAGCGGCCTAGTCATCGAGATCAAAGTCCTTCTCCTCACGAAATTTATTTGCATGAAGCAAGGGTGAGCACAACTACAGTGCTCATAAGTTACACCAATAACGAGTTAATGCATGTATGGATATATCAAAGGAAGGCTTATTGGTTGAATTTGCATAAAGCAATGTTTTCTTTAAATATTTGTTACTAAGTTTCAAAGCGGATATTTAATAACTAAAATTCATTTTATAAATTCTCAAGTTTTATAGTAGGATAACCTCCATATGAAACATGGTGATGGATACCCTCCTATCACATGGCTAACCGAATTTTACCACAAGGATTAACCATCCTCAAATCATTTGCTAAAATAATTTTAAAACAAAATCAAAGTCTAACTTTGAGTGGCTTTGCTCGGCATGTCCATGACCATGGACACGGCTATTCGAATAGTTTTACACTCTGCGGAGGTTGTACAACTTTACCCACAAGACATGAATTCTCTAGTTTGTTTGGCATCCGTCGATCCCAGCTGCTCACTACCTTAGGTAAGCGATCTAGAGCACGTGTCAAGGCTTTTACAATCGCCATCCCACCGTAGCCTTGCCTCGCTAAGGTTTCGCTTCCATTGGGCTAACCACCATGGATTCAAGCCCCTCTTGCGCCATGTGGGAATCTTGTCTAGCAAACACCCACACACCAAAATGGCACAACTACTGATGGAATGTTACAAATTATTTAGCAGTCCCCGCCATACAGGGACATGTGGTAGTCTGATGTGGCTTAGCAAGATGCGGCTCGAAGACCGGTCCTTAATCGACTTGGCGACTTCAAAATAACCCCGGGCCTCAAACCTACCGGATTGAGCAGGTGCATAAACTCGCACCCACCAAGCATCCATTTCGCCCAAGTACAAACCAACTTTTCATTTTGTTTTTCAAAGTCATTTGTAAAATCTTCCATGACAAACCAATGTCATAGGCTTTTAAACAATAATTGATTATTTGGGCCAAATTCGGGCCGAGCATTTTGGTCTAAGCATGTCTAAGCATAATTTTTCCCAAAATGTTACGGTTCATACTCTTGCATATACCAGATTTTTATCTAATGTGTCAAGGTATGTTTCATTCAACAACAAAGTTGGCTATACAATGGCAATGGGAATAACTATAATTTAAAAACAGGTATTTAAATTACTTGAATAGAAATAGCATGCAATAATAATTTAAAACAGAATTTAAATAATTTGAAATATTGGGATCAAATATGATCAAAGGTATAACTTGCCTTGCTTGGTTAAATGATGTTCTCAAACGGTGTCGAAATCTGACTCTCCGAAGTCGTCGAAATCTATACGCGTACATAAGCCAAATTCAAACAAAATCCAAATAAAATCCAAAAATTATAAAATAAATACTATAAGGAATATATCTAATTTATATGAATAAAAGAATTTGAATCGATGGAATCGGAGTTCGTATGAAGAAGAACGAATTTTCGGAAGGTTGAAAGTCAAATGAAAAGATTAAATTCCGAATTTCAGAATTTAAGATATTGATTTTCCAAAGATAAAGAGGAAATATACACATGGTATGACGTGGCTATTGATTTGGAGAGAGAAAGTGAGGTGGCGCTTGGTGACGGTAGTATGTAGACTATGTGGTGATGTGGCGGTTACATGGCGATGATTTGGCGCCACATGGCACGACATAAGCGTTCTTTGAATTATTACGAAATTCAAAATTTTGTTTGAATAGAAAGGTAGATAATATTGAAAGGAACATGTAGGTAAAAGGGCTCATAATTACCCAACAGATGAAGAGATCGGGCTCGACGGAGTTCTCACCGGACTTGGGGAAGAAGATGTGACCGGTGGTGAAAAAGTTAGTGAATAAAAATTCCACTTGAATAGAAATATGGAGAATCTCAATATGAACTCACCAAAAAATTTTGGTACGGAGTGGATCAACGGATGAGGAGATCGGGCTCGACGGAGTTCTCGCCGGAGTTGGAGAAGAAGACCGTCGGTGCTTTTGTGGCCGAGGTGAAACAATATGTATATCAAAATTTGGCTTGAATAGAAATGTAGAGAATCTATATAGGAACGCACCGGTAAATTTTGGTGCACAACAATTCTGAGATGGAGAGATCGGGCTCATGGAGTTGTCACCGGAGTTGGAGAAGAAGACCGTCGGTACTTTTGTGGCTGAGGTGAAACAATAGGTAAATCAAAATTCGGTTTGAATAGAAATGTAGAGAATCTCGAGATGAACTCACTGGTAAAATTTGACGCACAACGGAGCACCGGATGGGAGATCGGGCTCACGGAGTTGTCGCCGAGTTGGAGAAGAAGAGCTAGCAGAGGAGCTCAGGAGGCTTTCGCGAATCTGGCGAGTGGGATGTGGGAATGAGGAGGAGGCTACGGTTGATTTATAAGCGCAAATGAGTAGCGGTTTGGCGGGAATTCTTCGTCAGTTATGGCCGGATTTTGAAATTTGAATTTTGGGCGCAGCAAGATGTGCAGCCAGAATATTCCGAGGAATATTCTTTTTTCCAAAATTCGAAAAGCATTAATTAATTCCGGAAAAATAGCAAATCAATTCCGAAAACTCCCAAATAAATCACAGATATTAAACACCAGATTCTGAACGTAAATAAAATAATAAAAGTAAAAATAATAATTTTATTATTATACAGTAATTATTTTTATATTGCTGAAAATTATTTTTAATCTTGAAAAATAGTAATATAGGTCTAAAAATTCTATAACTTTTTAGAGTAGTTCAATAGGGTATTTTATCTTAAATAAAATAGTTTCAACAAAAATTTCTCTTTTACTTGCGAACGGCAATTCATTTTTATGTGCTAGATAATACAAAAATCAAATAGAGATTTTTAGAAAATAACAAACAGTGTTCAAAAATTCTAGAAAAATTTAGAGAAATTACTTTATTTATTTTGAACTTAATAAAAAATAATTAATAATTAAATTTATATTTATTTTTGTACAGTAATTAAACTCATTTTCTGAAATATAGGAAAAGCATTTTTAAATACCAGGAAATTCCAGAAATTAATTAAAACTTTATTTTTCAATTTAAATCCAATTAAATAGCAGAAAACTCAATAAATTTTATTTTTAACTTTTAGAATTTAGGAAATTCAAGAAAAGCAATAAATCTCTTTTAAATTTCACAAAATCAAATAAAATAATAACTTTATTAATTTTATTTTGGTAACAGAACTTTGGGATGTTACAGCTTCATACCTTGATTTGTTGAAAGGAGGCTTCTTCCAAGTTGGCTTTCCTTCCTTATGATTGCTCTTACCTTTCAGCTTGGGGCAATTTGCCCGGATATGATTGAGCTCACAACATTCATAGCATGTCACCGGACCACCTCTCTTTTTGTTTCTCACATTATTGTAGGCCCGTGTGAATTTTTTAGCTAGGAGAGCTAACTCTGTCTCAGGAATACTCTCAAGCTCCTCCTCAGAAATCGTAGAGAAGCAAGTAAATAAAAAATCAGAAAATGATTCAAGAGTACCATCAGAAGACCTTTTGAGAGGATCAGCTATCAATGCCATGTTGTCTTTCTTAGGATGATCAACTCTTTTAATTTTATGACTCTTGAGTTTACTATAAAGCAATTCTAAAGTAAGACTTGAAAGATCAACATTTTCCTCTATAGCAGTAGCCTTCATCTCCCACTCCTTGGTGTTGATTGCAGCCAAGAGATGGGTGACATTTTCAGATTGAGAATATTCAATATCAACAGCTTTTATTTGATTAATTACTTTATTAAAGCGACTGAAAATGTCATCGATGCTCTCTCCAGGACGCATCTCGAATTTATTGTATTCACGCTTGTAAACTGTTTGGCGCACCTTTTTGATTTGGGACGAACCCTCATGATATGTTTCAAGAGTGTTCCAAATTTCATACGCAGTGGTAAGATTGCAAATGCGATCATATTCTTGTCTACCAAGCGCACCATATAAAAGATATTTAGCTTTGTTGTTGTTTGCCACAAGAATCGCTGAAGCAGGTGTTGCAATTTCACGAATAACAAGCGGGGCTCTAACAGCATCCCAAATAGCTTGTCCCTCGCTCTCAAGAAAGACTCGCGTACGATTCTTCCAATAGGCATAGTCGTACCCATCAAAGATATGCGGTTTAGTAGAAAACTTGTAGGACCGGAAAGACGACTAGGGGGGGTGAATAGGCGCTTTCACAACTTTCTCGCCTAAATAAAATTCAACACGAACTTTACTCCTTTAGCTATGAAAGCTAAGAAGATCGATGGCGCCTGATGGAAGCCTTGTCTTTGAATCGATAACCCCGACAACCACACGACACAAAAGTGGAGACTTAATCTCAAAGGCGATCTCTGAGCACAGAGCGGTCGGACCAAGCTACCAAGCGGTCGACCGACGGCCAACGAGCGGTCGGACCGGCTACTAACTGGCGGTCGGACCGGTGGACATCGGTTCGACCCGGCAGTACAAGCGGTCTGAAAACACGGGAGGTCGGACCGCCGTTATAAAATCGGTCAGACCGGTTCAGTCCAGTACTGAAAAAATCAAGCCCAAATCCAAAACGAAATTTGATCCAACTTTTGATTCAACCAATGAAACTTGACCAAATTTCGAGCACACCTCCCTAATGATATTAGAGACCTATTTCTAGCGACGATCCTTCAGATCCACTTCGCAGAATCGATCTCTCAAGGATTAAACAAAGAAGTGCACAAACCCTAGAAATATGAAAATCTTTGATTAAAGACTTGCTTGTGGGGGTTGATGGTCTAGATGATTCTAGGAGTACTCCCACACATCAAAGCAAGATAAAGTGGGTCAATAGACCAAGTTTAACCACTTGAATCAAGGAAGCACCAAATTCATCCAAATGAGAGAAGAACACAAAAGAGAGACAAAAGAACTCTCAAGCAAGCATCACAAGATTGATTGAACTCACAAGATGCTTACAAAGCCACTCCCTCAAGGAGAACAAGAGCTCACCAAGGAGCAACCACAATCTCTCCCTCTCTTCCTCTCCAAACCCTAACCCTAGAAAAGGCTAAGGAAAACCTAAATGAAAAGCTTCTAGGGGTTTTACATCTCCCCCTTCTCTATTTATAGGAGAGGCCTAGGGTTTCACTTTTGGGACCCACTCACACATGAGACCCACACACAACATCTGTTGAAGCAATCGCCTGCTTCACCACGTGTAGGTTGATCAGCGGTTCTCATCACGTCGCCAAGCCTCTCTTGTCCGAATCCCATCGGAACCTCCCGAGAGACTCGCGACCGATATCCGCACCGCTTTGATCCACGGTATGCACCAACTACCCGTTCGATCCATCTTGCCCATCCTGCACCATGCTTGAGTCACACGACCTCACCCGGTATCCATGATCGTTCTGGACCTCAGCTCTCCAAGCGTAGTCCCGATCCACTCACCGTTGACGTCGTTGACCTGCAAGCCACCTGCACAGCAATAGACAAACAAACCGTTTCCGGAACAAGTTCTTCACAACTTGACCCGTCGCCACTCCATAATGCAATATACATCAATAAAGCATTGATAACCAAACATAAAACACAATCAAAACACATCAAAGCAAACTTGGCTATCCTCCAAGTCACCCCCGGTCTGACCGCCCCACAAGGCCGGTCCGACCGATTTCAGGCCGGTCGGACCGATCCCACAACGGCGGTCGGACCGGTCAAAAAGACTTAGCCAAAATTCCAGCTTGAAAATCCGAAACCTTCTGGAATTTTCAACTCAATAGAACTTTTGGTGGGAGCTCCAAAATGATGCAACCACATCCGGAGACTCCCTCACTGCTGCACAACCTATTTTGGCTTAGCTCCAAAAGCCACTTTTCAGCACATCGGTCGGACCGGCCACCATGGCCGGTAGGACCTCTCCACGGGCGGTCTGACCGACCCACACCACCGGTCAGACCGCCTGTGGTCTGACAGCTTGAAGAAAACCCCGAAAACGCGAGATTTTGCAAACCAACAAAGCCATTGCCAATTGACTCATCATCCTGAGATCGTGCACATATCCTCACGATATCCACAATCTCCCCCTTGATGAACACATTGGCAATTTCCCAGAAAATATGGTTTTTCGAATTGAAAAGTAAAACAAATCGTCGTTTTCGCATAAAGGCACAACTTGGTCCATAAGCAAGAAAAAGCCTAGGAACCGACCAAGCTAGCTTCAGAATAGTATAGGCAAGTGAGATAAGGCAATGAAAGCACAAAAGGATTCAAATTCCAGAAAGTAGCCAAAAATCTCACTTAGGTCCATAAGAAAGACAAAATGTTCTATTTGACCTTTGATCATTGTGAGTCTTTTTCAATTGCAATTAAAGTCAGAAAAAGGCAATAAAACCCAGAGACTCAACTCACTATGATCACAAATTTTCAAAAGGCTCATTTTTTTTGTGTGTTCTTTTATGTAAAACCAGTATTTTCTTCAATCCTTCTCCCCCTTTGACAATGAATTCATCAAGATGCAAGGGAAAAGAAAAAAAGAAGATGAAATGACTTTATTTGAAATTTAGCAAAAAGGAGCCATGACCATTATCGAAGTAGACAGTACAAGAATTATACCAAGCCATATAAGGTGAAAAGGCTATATTCAATCATGGCGAAACATGTACTGCAAAGCTAAAACCAAGTTAGCAGAAATCTGAGATTAAAAGAATGAATACCATGTAAAGTTGCTCAATATCATAGTTTCACTAAAAGCAACCAAGAATGAGTCAAGCCATGTCTTATAAGTAAAAAGAGACTCAAAACAAGGACTGAGGCATTTTGAGCATTAAGAGTTCATTTTTGAAGCACAATTCAAGCACTTAGCATTTTGAGCATTTTCCTAAAAGGAATTTTTCAATGTGCTAGATCTCAAGCCTTGCCGCGACCATCTCAAGCGATAAGCTTAAAAGAGTGGTCTAGGTCATCCAAAACTCCCCCTGAGTTCATGCCTAGTGCAATGGCAAGCCGTCTCATGAGAAAGAATTGGTGAGATCAGTTTTTTCGTACAGAAAATCTCATTTTTCATTTGCTTGACTTAAGAAGATAAAAGCTCATTTTTCATCTCAAAATAAGTTCAAGACTCAATTCAACCTATATGACATGACAAGAATCATAAGAGGATCACTACAGCAAAGCTAGTCACAAGATCCAACAAGACATGATATGATTCAATTCGCTCACAGAAATACAGCTAGCAAGATAAAAGCTGAGCTAAACAAGAAGAGCCATAAAAGAAGTCTAGCAGACTATCACTTGATATGACAGGGTATAGAGAATGAAATCAAGTCATACAATTATAATAATCAAAGCTCCACAAGTTTTATTATGCAATGCAAGACATTTGAAATGAAAATGCATTATGATACAATGAATGCAATGCGAGACCCCGGTTTATCGGGCTTGTAATGCTTAACCATCCAGTCGGTCCTAGCATCACAAATCAGATAATCCGAGACTCGAGACATGTATACTTCCCAGAAATGCAGTATACACACCTCTTTACAAAGTTCATGCATCAATTCCATCCATTCTCATAGAACCGAAGCAAAACAACAACCAGAAGGTAGCATAAATAAAAGATAGATATTACAAAAGAGAGGCCGACCGGCCAAATACACATACATAGACAAAAGAAAGGAACAGCGGAAGCAAAAGTGCCATAAGATGACCATAAACAAAAGAGCCGACCAGTGTGCCCTTAACCCACAAGGCAACCGACCGGACCGCCAAGCTAGTCGTCGAAACCACAGCACATTTCACAAAAGTGAGGCCCTTGGGGCTCACCTTCTTCCCCAAACAAAAGCGTAGGCAAAAGCCGGTGAGTACTTTGAATGTACTCGCAAGACTTACAGATGGTGTAACAAACCTGTACATATGCTACATGCAAGCTCATAGAAGTGGAGGCTGTATGTTTTAGTTTTAGCATAAAGCAATTTTCCATTGGTAATAATGTAATAGATTGAAAGCAATTTTAACAAATCTGTTTTTAATGTTCAAATAATCGCAAAAGACAATAATATAACAAAGAGATAGGGAGCAGAACAATCACGGAGGTGACTACGACCAAGAGCCACCACAACAATAGCATGAATTACCCATTCATACCACCCATGTCAAATTTTAGTTTAAAAGGTTGAAGTCTAACTCTTGCAAAACCTAACCAAGCGTGTCCATAACCTAGGACGAGGCTATTCGAATAGTTTTATCCCTACAGGGTGTACCAATTTCCCCACACGCCAGACCGCCTTTTTGCCAAGCTATTAAGCACACTTCCTTAGGTATGCCGGCACGGCTAAGTCTTACGAGACATTTTCAATATTGTGAATTATTCATGAGCCGCCCGTATGGGTAGAAACCCATACGTTGTGTCGGAGTCATCGTAAAGCCTCGGTCAACTACCCTTCCCGGGTAAAGACTTGGACAACTACGACGCTCCTCGAGGTGGAGAGCCTACCCGGAATCTCCACCACCGCACACCCAACACAAGAACACGACCACATATCATGTTTCACACAACGCACACAACCCCCTCCTGCGACTCGGAGATAACCCACGCCAAAGTACTTAGTCAAGAGAGGTCCCATATCCCTCTCGCGTGGTTAGCACGCAAAAATGCTTGGAGTATGACACAAGATGTTCGGTCCTTGTTGACTTAGGCAAGACATCCACAAACCCAATAACCCACCATCCGACCAGTTGCCCAAGTCCAAATCAGTTTTCCATTTTCAGATTTTGACTTTACCAAAATAACAAAGCACAAGTGCTGGTCGTAATGACCTAATAAGTAATGTGATCAAGATCATCGACTATAATCGATGATCGCCCAGTACTACCAAAACTAAGCATTTCTAAGCAATTTTCAAATCGAAAGCTACTAAGTGACCAGAGTCCATCCATCGAACTCCGACCACAGCCAATAACCTAAGCTCAAGGTAGTAGAGGATAAACAAGTCCTACAGATTGTGCAACTATAGGACACTAACCGTATTTTAACAACAAAATAGCAATGCATACATACGAGTTGAAAGCAATATAGTAGACTTGAAAAATAATGGGATGAACATGATCAAACTGCTTGCCTGTTTGCTGCGGGTCAAGATACTGCTGAGGATCAACAGTATTGTCAATGTGCTCTTCGGATCCTAACGGGAAAAGCGAAAAGCAACCGATAAGAACGAATAAAACGCAAAGACTCAACAGCCAACTTTCTCCAAAAATTCTGAAAATGTTACAGTAACAGGAGCACAATCTATAAAGAATGTAGCAACAAGAACCAATTGATTTGGATTCTTAATGCCAAAGATACGACCGAGAGAAGGTCTTACGACCAGGTAGTGGTCGTAGAAGAAACCTACGACTATGGCGTAGTCGTAGCAAGTCTTACGACTAAGTTCCAGTCGTGGAAGAACTTACGACCGGTTAAGGGTCGTAGAAGAACTTATGACTAGGTACAAGTCGTAATGGAACTTACGACTGGGTACTAGTCGTAGAAGGACTCATGCCCCTGGCATAGTCGTAGTAAGACCTACGATCATTTATACGTCGTAGTAGAGCTTACGACTAAGCTAGGGTAACTGGTCGGAAATCCGACCACGAGGTAACGCCTCCCGCATGCTTTGCCAGCGGCTCGGCTTCTCAGACCACAAAGGCGCCCGGCCAAGGCGAGGATGAGTGTCTAAAAGTTCAATGGTCCTACCGGCGGCCAGTACTAGACGGAGTATGGCTGCGACGGCCGTATGACCACGGAGTGCGGCCGAGAAGGTACGGCTCGGGAGAACTCCCGAACGAACAATACCAAAAGAAAAACGAAAACACGCCTAAGCTCCTATAGGGCAATACGAACTTACCTGAGCCGAAGAACGAACAGAGACCCACGGAGTGGCTCCAGTGACGAGTAACCGAACAACGGCGGTAAGGTCCTCACTAGGCCACAGCGATCTGGGTCAAGAGAGAACCAAACCGAATGAGGGTTAAGCTCCAGAGAGTAAAGGGGGAGGGTTAAGCTCCAGAGAGTAAAGGGGGAGCAACAGGGCAAAGACTCGAAGAAGAAAACCCCCGCTGCACCGCCTCCACCGAAGCTCCACACGCAACAATGATGGTCGAAGAGAGTGCGAGGGACTGCAGCTCAAGCAAGAGGGTGAGTGCTAGCTGGAGTTGCAGAAGTGCTAAAGAAAGCTAAGGGTGAAGCAAAGGAGTTTAAATAGAGCAATGGCAGTGAGCAACGGCCGGGTTTTTCGATCGGTCAACAACGCCATGACAAAGACTTGAGAGCGATGGGAGCGGTTGAGTCATGGCCCTCGAGGATGATGAGCGACAGCATTTAATGCGCCGAGCTAGCCGTTTAAAGGTGGACATAGAGTGGACTGCACGCCACTGCTTTTCTCCTCTGCGCACGCCATGGCAGGGCTCACGCGCGCGCGGACAGAGGAAGGAGACGACTCGTTGGTCGTCGGATTGAAATCGAACAATGAAATTTGGATCGAGCGGATTGAAACGATCCCAGTGTTCGACTGGTCGAAGACCGTTCGATACCGATCCAACGGCTTAGTTAGATCGGGTGGTTTACAACGACTCCAGCGTTCGGCTGGTCGAAGACCGTTCGATGCCGATCCAACGGCTCACGACCCTAGCGCCTGAACGACCGAGTTGGTACAGTTAGTGGACTGGACCGCGTCTCGTGGCTCGAGCCCGAGTCCGACTTAAACCCAAGGAACAGTGAAAACCAGTTAGAGTTTGAATTTGAATAACTGATTTTTGGAGAATTATTTAAGGTAGCAAGCAAGCTCCAAAAATTACGAAATTTTAACTGGAGGTTGCTGACAGCAGGAGGAACCTCACATAAAATTTCCAGAGACTTCAATGTACTGAATTTTCCTCCAGAAATTCCGGAAGGTGAAAGCTAGGGTTTGACCAAGCTTTGACTCGCCTCCACAAATTATCAAATAATTGCTAAAAATCATGAGATAATTCAGAGGTCTTGCCAAGCCTCCCTAGAACTCAGGAGAAATATCTCCAAGGGTTAGGCACAAGATTAATGCCAAGGAGGTTTTGGATTAGATTCAAATGAGGATTTGAATTTGATTTTCCATAGTCCTCTTCACAAGAATTACAAAAATGACCAGGGGTTTCAAGATGCAAGAAAAGTTTTAATTTCTTCGTATTTTCTTACATTTGAAACACAAATCCCTTTCTGGGATGTTACATGCAAAAAGAGCAAATTCCCTCAAAACATCCATGCCTCAGTACTGGGATTTGAGATAAAAGATCTAGGTGTCCAGTACTGAGATGGACGATGCCTGGGAATAGCAAAAGAAGCAGCAGAAAAATGATTAGGCACAAAATCATAAGAATGCCAACGAGCACCGCCTGGACCTCTCCAAAACGATATACCAAAAGACCGATACTCCCCCTGTCTAGGTGCTACCCGTGGTCTATCCCCACGATATCCAAAACTAAACTGCTGTCTGGACCCACCAAAAGAGTCAACAAAGTTCTCTACAAACCTAGGCCTATATGAGGGAAGCTGAATAGGCTGCCTGGCTCTATAGACTACAGCTGAAGAAGAGACTCCTCTAATGGATCTCAAAGTACTCACTCTCTCTTTCCTCTCAATCTTTGCTCTCCGAAAGCAAAACTCAACAGTGTGGCCATCTTTCTTGCAGAAGGTGCAATGGTACTTGACCTTTTGAGGGGTCCGTACAGGTGAAACAGAAGCACCTTTCTTGCTAGAAAGAGTTTGAGCAGAACCTGCAGATTTAAGAACAACCTTTGAAGTCATAGGAGGTTCTTGCTCAACCAAACCACTTTTCACAACTCTAGCAATCTTTGGTGGGAGATTCTTGGAAAGCTCTAGGGACTTAAAACCTAGAACACTGTTTTTCACACTCATCTTGGATTGATCTAGAATCAAGTTGAGTTTCTTTTTTCCACTAGAAAACTTCTCAAGAGTCATTTTGAGGTAATCATTCTCTTTTGCCAAAACTCCACAATTAGAGCACTTTTTAGAATTGATTGCCTCAACATGTTTGCTCTTAAGAAGATCCACTTCCACTTTGAGAGCCTCACAAGACACACAATAGGACTCCCCAATCCTATCTAACTGCTCCTTAAATTTGACTCTAAATGCTTCTTGTATCTTACCAACAATAGTTTCAACTTCAGCATGCAACATACAAGAGGAAGAATCAATGACTTTCTTGGAAGTAGTAAGAGACATAGATCTTTCAATTTTAGCTTTCTCTTCAAGAGTCTTGTTTAAAGCTTCAATCTCAATTGTAAGCTTAGGACAATTTTCACATGATGCAGCTCTAGAGTAAACGACCATTTCGGTCAACTCTTGCATTTTAATACTATTGTTCTTACAATGAGAGCAAGTGTGACTAGCATCAAATTTTTGCAATTCTTTTAAAGAGCTATCCAGTTTTAATTCTAGCAAAGCACAGTTTGAGCAAGTTAACGGAATAGCATCTAAAGCAGTCACATCAAGCGGAATGACATTCATGCAAACAGAACTAGACTTGAGAGATTCTAGTTCAGAAAGAGCATTTTTCAATTATTTTTCAACAGAGGAATGAGCATTATTCAAGCTTGACAAATCATTAAGCAAGCTAGAGCATGAATCACAGAAATCATCAGGATTAATGGATTTGAGCCTAACCACTTCTAGGTTCAAATTATCAATCATAGTATCCTGTTTCTTAATCAATTTAGCTTGCTTATGCGCTTTTGTTCAAGCAAGCACTAAAGCCCTTTTCATGTCGAAAGTGAAGGGCATACCTCATCGAGGATCACTAAAAGGATCCTCATTTGTTGGAGGAGTCATTGTCGTGGGTGTTCTTAGCCATGAAGCACATGCCTGTGAAATCACCTGCCTTCTTCTTACCACGGGAGTCACTCTTGTCGTCCTCCGCCTCCGAGTCCACATCATCCATGCTCACATCCTCTAGAGCTTCAAGGACTCGGCTGACAAACTTGCGATAGTTTGTCTTCTTGGACTTAGCATCCCTCGCTTGAGGATACCTTTGTGACTCCTTCTCCTCCTTGCCCTTCAGCTTGGGGCATCTAGAACGAATGTGGTTTCGCTCACCACACTCGAAACAAGTGATAGGTCCACCTCTCCTCCTACTCCTCACATTGTTGTAAGCTCTCGTGAATTTTGTGGATAGGAGGGCTAAATCATCTTCAGGTAGTCTCTCAAGTTGCTCATCGCTCAAAGAATGCAAGTCTGACCGCTGTTGTGCTGGCGGTCGGACCGCTCCAAAATCGGTCTGACCGGTGATGACGGGCGGTCTGACCGGCCGACTCCAGAACAGATCTGGAACAGTAAAATCAGCCCGATGACGAAGTTGCAATTAGGTCAAACTTTTGATTCTCAACTCCAATCTTTATGAAACTTTGCACACACCTTCTATATGCTATTGAGGACCTATTCCAATCGAATATTATGATAATTCTTGGATATATCCTTAGCAATTGCAAATTGAACAACAGAGGGTCTAAAACCGGGCAAGAACAAAAACTTGATCCTAATGCTTGTTCGTGAGTGATTGATGATCAAGATGATTCTAGATAGATTCACACATATCACAGCAAGCTAATTTATGTGAAAGAATAAATCACAAACTCGCGGATCAAAGAAAGCCCTAAAATCACGAAATTGAAAGCAAGAACGAAAAGAGACTTATCTCAAGGAAACCTTGCATTGATTAAGAACGTGATCGTTGCTGGATTACACCCACACCATCATGGATCAGTGGTCAATCCAAGATCACGAAATTCTCCTCAAACCATGAAAAGCCCTAGCCTCCACCTCAACTCCCCCTAAGCCAATTAGGGTTTTGCAAGCAACAAAAGAGGTGAAAAAAACAGCGAGAGAGAGGGTGCAGCCCCCACCTCCTCCTATTTATAGTGGAGGCCTAGAACTCTCTAGGGTTTGACTCAATTGGGCTCCCGTTAAGGCCCACTAACAAACGGATCACACACGCACGCGCCATGGCGCCGTCTTTAACCTTTTGACCTAAACCGCTTCACCATGCGTCATGGATTTGCCAATAGGTCACCCTTGTCCATCTTGCGTCACGCTTGAGTCATTGACCTCACCCGGCATCGTCGATCGTTCTGGACCTCAACTCTCCAAGTCTAGTCCCGATCCTTCTCGCCGTTGACCGTCGTTGACCACCAAGCTACCTGCACAACCATAGACAAGCAAACACGAATTCGGGAACAAGTTCTTCACAACTTGACCCATGTTAGTCAAAACATGCATCATGCAAATCATATGCCATGAAACCAACGACTTTGACCTAACAAAACAATATCGCCACGAAGTTGGCGGACGTTCAAGTCAATACCGGTCTGACCGCTCCATGTGAGCCGGTCGGACCGCCCCTCTGGCCGGTCGGACCGCTCCCTGTGAGCCGGTCGGACCGCCCCTGGGGACTTAGCCGAAATTCAAGCCACAAATTCAAAACCTTTGGAAACTTAAAGCGAATAGAACTTCTTCTTGGAGACTCCAAAATCATGAGACCAAGCGCATTGGGATCCTCACTTGCCTACAACACTTATTTTTGGCCCACTCGTTTTGACCACTTTTAGGTCACAAATAGATCCGATCAGCCGATGGCCGGTCCGACCGATTTGGGACCGGTCGGACCGCCGTGCTAGGACCGGTCTGACCGCCCCTGTCCAGAATGCCTGTAGCTTTGTCGAAAACACGTGAAACGACAAACCGAAAACACCATTGCCAATTGTCACATCATCCTAAGATCTGGAACATATCCCCATGATATCCACAAAATCCTAAACCAGATTTCTTCTTTTCTATGTTATCATGTCTCATAAAAGGTCTAGGTTGATTAGATAAAATTCTAGCAAAAATTTTCTTATCATTTTTCAACCTATGCCAACAGAACTCAATCAAATGTCCATTCTTTTTGCAATAGGTGTAATGGTACTTGGTACCACTGGAAAAAGCACCCTTTGACTTAACAGAAGGTTGGGCAACACATGCAGATTTAAAGATAGTTTTTGCAAGTTGGGTTTTGAATTCAACTAACCCATTTTCCAAGACTTGAGTAACTTTTGGCTTAGAATTATCTTGGACAGAATTGTATCATAATCCTTGCCTCTTATAAGGAGTTTTAGACTTGTCCAGGATCATGTTTAATTGTTTCTTACCTTTTGAGAATTTTTCTAAGTTATCCTTAAGATAAGCATTTTCTTCTTTAAGATTAACACATGATTCACAGGTTTTACCCTTAATGGCTCTAGCATATTTTTCCTTATATAAAACAGTTTCAAGTTTAACAGCTGAACAGGAAGCACATGTAGCAAACTCAATACTGTCCTTAAACTTGACATATTTAGCTCTAACTGCTTCTAAGATATCTTTGATTTCATGTTCGCATTCTAAGCAGAAAGTGCAAAAGCTAGAATCAACTGCTACAGAAGCAACCAACTTACTAGACTCTAAGTATTTTTCACATAGAGCTGATTTAACCTCAACAAGCTCAGTTCTAGTATTTTCAAGTTGTTACAAAGCAATATCATGAGCAGATTGCAGTTTAGCAAATTCTGAGTGCATAGCATAGCAAGAAAAACATTCATCAGATTCAAAAGTCTTAGCATTTGTAAGTTCTAAAGTCAAACTGTCTATTTATGACTCTAAGTCCTTGTTCTTGGCCATGATATACTCTAACGCCTTATCCTGACTCATGAGTTGCTCAAACATATTTTCACATCTATCAGCAAGGACATCATAGGAAGGATGTACCTCATCGTTGTCGTCGTCAACGGAGTCGGCCATGAAGCACAATCCGGTGAAGTCCTTGGCCTTCCCCTTCTTCTTGTTTTGAGGGATCTCCTCCTCTTTGCCCTCCTCACTCCCGGAGTCCACATCGCTTAAGGATTGATCCTCAAAAGCGGTAAGCACCCGGTGAGCGGCCTTCGTCAGCTTGGCAGTGTCATACCTTGATTTGTTCCATTGAACCTTCTTCCAAGTTGGCTTTCCCTCTTTATGGTTGCTCTTACCTTTCAGTTTGGGGCAATTTGCCCGGATATGAAGCTCACCACACTCATAGCAAGTCACGGGACCTCCTCTATTTCTGTTTCTCATATTGTTATAGGCCCGTGTGACCTTTCTGACTATGAGGGCCAACTCAGCCTCAGGAAGACTCTCAAACTCCTCTTCATGGATTGCAGATAAACCAGCAAGCGAAAATCCAGAAGAAGACTCAAAAGACTCATCAGAAGCTCTCTTGAGCGGGTCTGCTACCAAAGCCATGTTTTCCTTTTTGGGATGATCAATCATCTTGATCTCATGAGTCTTGAGCTTGCTATAGAGCAGCTTCAAAGTCAGATCAGAGAGGTTGACGTTCTCCTCAATGGAAGTAGCCTTTATCTCCCACTCCTTGGTGTTGATTGCAACTAAGAGGTGGGTGGCATTTTCAGACTGTGAATATTCAATACCAACAGCTTTCATCTGATTAATCACTTTATTAAAGCGAGTAAAAATGTCATCGATGCTCTCTCCAGGATGCATCTTGAATTTGTTATATTCACGCTTATAGACTGTTTGGCGTACTTTCTTGACTTGGGACGAACCCTCATGGTAGGTTTCGAGAGTGTTCCAAATCTCATGCGCAGTCTCAAGATTGCAAATCCGATCATACTCCTGTCTACCAAGCCCACCATACAAGAGGTTTTTAGGCTTATTGTTGTTATCCAAGAGGGCTTCGGCCGCGTAGCAACCGGCACAACTGTGGCGGGACTCAAACAACCTCCCATATAGCGTGTCCTTCGCTCTCAAGGAAGACTCGCATGCGGTTCTTTCAATAGGCATAGTCGTACCGATCGAAGATATGCGGCTTTATGGAGTATCTATCCATCGCCAAGTTCAGTGACCGGTTAAGATCAAGATTGAACTAACCGAGCTCTGATACCACTTGTTGGACTGAAAAGGCGACTAGAGGGGGGTGAATAGGAGCACGCTCACTTTTTCACAAATAATTAATTCAATAATATTTCACTCCAGTAGCTATGGAAGCTACGAAGAACAATATACCAATACAGTGGAAGACTGGTATTGAATCCAACCTAACCCCCGAAGCAAAACAACCAAAGATCAACACAAGATAAAAACAAATCAATGCACTAGCGGTCGGACCGCTGGATCAATGGCGGTCGGACCGATTGCCTGGCGGTCTGTCCGGTGGCCTTGGGCGGTCTGACTGCTGGCCTCCAGAACAGATCAAAACAGCCCGATGACGAAGTTGCAAATAGATGAAACTTTTGATCTACAACTCCAAACTTGATGAAACTTGGAACACACGTTCTCTATAATATCAGGAACCTATTCCAATCGAAGATTATGATAATTCTTGTAAGAATAGTGATCCTTTTCTGTTTGATTGAAGAAGGGTTCAAAACCGGGTCAAAACAAAAACTTGATCGAAAAACTTGCTCATGGGTGATTGATGATCAAGATGATCCTAGATAGGTTCCCACATGTAACAACAAGCTAGATCACGTGGAGAATTCAATCAAAAACTCGCGGATCAAAGAAAGACTCAAAATCATCAAATATAGAGAAAGAACGCAATGAGACATGACGTGATCAAAACTTTCCTTTGATTGATTGATATGATATGGGCTTACAGACTCTCCATAAATGGAGGACAATACTCAATCCAAGAGCATAAAAATTACATCAAACTATCAAGAACCCTAGCCTCCACAAAAGCTCTCCCTAAGAAAATTAGGGTTTACAAAATAGCAAAAGAGACAAAGCAGAGGTGCAGCCATCTCCCTCCCCTATTTATAGTGGAGGCTTATACCTTCTAGAAGTTTGACTCAATTGGACTCCCGTTAAGGCCCAAAACAAGCGGGACACATACGCACATATTTTAATACGCCATCTTTAACACCCCTTAACCTAATTAGCTACACCTTGCGCCATCTTGCGCCTCGGATTAGCCAATAGGTCACCCTTGTCCATCTTGCACCACGCTTCAGTACAATGACCTCACCCGGCATCGTCGATCGTTCTGGACCTCAGCTCTCCAAGCCTAGTCCCGATCATCCTCGTCGTTGACCGTCGTTGACCACCAAGCAACATGCACAACAATAGACAAGTAAACCGAATTTAGGAACAAGTTTTTCACAACTTGACCCACGTTAGTCAAAACATGCATCGTGCAACATATATGCCCTGAAACTCATGACTTTAACCTAACAACCGAATATCGTCGCCAAGACGGGAGACGATGCAAGTGAAAACCGGTCAGACCGCCCCCAGGGCCGGTCTGACCGCCACCTATTGGCCGGTCTGATCGGTAGTAAAGACTTAGCCAAATTTCCTCTCTGGAAAACCGAAACCTACTGGAATTTTTAAACCCATAGAACTTTTGACTGGAGACTCCAAAAATTTTGGGACCAAGTGCAATAGAATCTCCTCTCTTGCCTACACCCTCTATTTTTGGCCCAGCTCAATCCACACTTTTTGAAGTTGGCCGGTCCGACCGCCGCTATGGCCGGTCAGACCGGTCCAAGGGTGGTCTGACCGCCGCCTTGGCCGGTCAGACCGCCTCAAAACTGTCAGTCCTGAAACTTTGCCGAAAACACGTGAAACGACAAACTGTTAACGCCATTACGAATGGTCACATCATCATAAGATCTGGAGCATATCCCCATGATATCCACAATTTGTTTAACAATTATAACTATGTCACATGTTTTATTTCTACTTCAAATCTGATTTCTAAATGGCAATTGTAAAACTAGTATGTGCAGGATGAAAATTGTTTCGTCTTTTGTAAAACTAAGCCACTAATGCCATCTTTTGATTGTCCTATATGCATAACTAATTTTTTTCCTTTGTGTAAGACTTGCAAATACATTTCGTACTTAACCCGATTGATGCAAATTCAGGTGAAGATGATCCTATGCCCGACGAGTTCGTTAGCGTCAATTTTGGCGACGCTAATAAATAGTGCTATTCTTTAACCCCCAGTTGCTTGCCATGGGTTATGGGGCATACCATTGTTGGACTTTTGTTTATTTTTTTACTTCCGCTACTACTTAATGATTTTACTTGAATTTGGCCGGTCGGCTCTATTGTAATAGTTGTAGACTTGAACTATTATATTGTATGTCTTTTGTTATGTCTATGTATGGATGTTGTATGACTGTAATTGACGTTGATGAGGGTATGGGCATGTTGGTTGTTGATCTTGGGAGCCAACACGGTCACATACCCATTGTTTTTTAATTCTCTTTTAACTCATTAAGTGTGAACTTGAACCGTTTGGAGAACCGGTTATCATATAGTGCTTGCAGAGGAGCAGTACGCATGATCATCGGCGCTCTAGTTTCGGTTGGGTCTTCTCACTTAGATGGAGTTAATATGTAATTCATTTACTTGAGCTCCAGAGTTATTTCCATAAGACCGAGAAAGCATCGGCCTTACGGAAATAACCCAGGGGTCATCATAGTTTACGCTTTACTAAACACATTCTAAAGTAAAGCAAAGCATGACAACCATTTTTTAAGGGATCATGAGACTAATCATTTGCAAGAACATGGATGTTGGATTTCCACAAGACTTGTACTTAACCACACTCCTAAAGCATCTTTAAAGTGGAGTGGATATTTCATTACCTGCCAATGCATTCCACTGGATGCTACAAAGTGATCTGCATGGACAATGTGATAGGAATATTACTGAACCTTCTCAAGGCTTTCATGGCCATCACTTTCTTGTATACAGTTCCGTGCCTAAAGCAAAAAGGTAAGGGGGGCTTTTCAGTTTTCAGATATGCCTTCGAATTGAGTTGGCCACTCACTTGAAATAAAAGGATACTTCCATATCGTCACAAAGGGTCGAACTAGGGTGTAATTTTTTCCCCTTAGTCAAACGTAGATCTAATAATAATAAAAAGTATTGTCTGGAAGAAATTTTATTTAGTTAGACGTTTATGTGACATAGCACGAGACACCTAATCTGATATGATCTAGGAAACATTATGCCCGCTCTGGATCTGACATATCATATCATATTACATAGTGACACCGCGTTGCCATTTCAGTTACTGTGTGGTTAGGTGTTTGCCCTAATCATGGTAGTGTCGGTCATGGCTCATGAATGATACCTCCCATCGTCACAAGCAGGCGTCCTTTTCATGCCATTGGTGCTCTTCCGACAATTCATGACAATCAGTTGCAATGTGGCCCTCGGAGAAGATGAGAGATGAATTGAGTTCAGAATGACATTTTCCTAGCTCCGCTTGAAATGTGATGCGTCTTAATCAGTATGTCATAGCCGAAATGTAGCTACTGACTACTGTAAATCACGGACAGTTCAGGAATGAATTGACTCGGCTTGCTTGTTCCTTTTGCGTTCAGCCTCCTTTACATCTGAAAATTCCTGGATGGATTCAGGGCTACATGCAGTTTCTCGCACTGGGTGTCTAGACATGTGGATAGCGTACAAGCATCTGATAGGGTCCACAGGGACAAGTGGCGACGTTGACTTGGGATAGAAGAATCCTAGGAAGGAACCAGAGAAAGATACACTGCAGGGTGTCCAAATAATTCGATTATTTTGTGATCCTTCTTGATATTTTTCTGTTTTATTGGATTTGGTTTCTTGGACAAAGAAACCTGAGTTTTTCTTCATTGAAATGTAAGTCCTCTCATTTGATGTGACAAACAATAATCTTGGACAGTTTTCAGCTTGGTTTCCTGAACTTTATTTTAGAGGAAACTGCAGCTGGAGAAAATTTTAAAAGAAAAAACAAGCTACAAGCCACCATTCAGGCAACAAACTCAGGTCTAATGCCTTGTTATTTGCAGATGTACAAAACTAGTGCTTTACTGCTTTCAGACTCCCCTGTACCTTTGACAAGAAAAGTAATCAGCTTTTGCAGTTAGCAGAAACAGCTGCAGCAAAGCTACATGCCTGATCAGTGTTTGACTGCACGATAGGAAAAATCACTAAAATCTTCTTGAGGTTTGATGATGAAGCCTCCAAGAGGAAGCAGCCTTTATGCAACAATGATGATGGCATGAGCTTTGATCATTCCTTTTAATTTAGTGATCTATTAACAGGAACATAGCAGCGACTGAAAATACAACAATCTACATGTACACCCCCAGCCTTTTGCTACTCAAATGAAAAATGTAGGCTCTATCGGCGGAAATAATGCTAAACTGTACCAAGACCTCACTAAAAAACTTCAAATTCCAGCTCCTCAGGGTCACTCTTGAAGTCGAGGCATCTGCCTTCTTTCTTCTTCCGCACTGTTGCAAGAGTCACGACGTCGCAAGATCGTGTCTCTGGTGGAGCAGCAGACCGTATCAAGGCCCAATTTAAGCCTTCAAAGAAAGGGTGTTGCTTGATCTCGGCTGCTCCTCGCAACGACCCCAGTCTGTTCTCTGGCTCCTTCACTAGCAAACCTCTGATGATATCTTTGGCGTTGCTGCTGACAACTGGATTGTCCGGGAACCGGAGATTCTGGGAAACCACATTTGCCAATGTTTCGTCATTTGTAGGACCTCTGAAGGGTGTCTTACCATACAAAAGTTCGTAAAGGAAGACACCAAAGGTCCACCAATCCACAGCACTCCCATGACCATCCCCTTTGATGATTTCTGGTGCGAGGTACTCATGTGTGCCTACAAAGGAATTGGAACGTGCGTCTGTAGGCTCTACAACAAGTTGAGGGAGCCTTTTCTGGGAAGATTTAGGCTTCCGAGGCCTTGGCACCGAGGGACGTGGTGTGAAACAAGGAGTTTGGGCACAAGAGGGCTGAAGGCATGACGAATTGATGCAGTAGCTCTCCGCACAAGGTCTTGCAAGCTTTCTTGGTTTGTAGTTTGATGTTATAGAGGATGACCTGAGGAGCACAGGGTTCACTGAGCACCTTAGTGAGAGATCAAAGTCCGATAACATGATGTGACCATCTTCACGGACTAGGATGTTCTCTGGCTTAAGATCACGGTATATGACGCCCAGCATGTGAAGATATTCCAGAGCAAGGAGAACTTCTGCAACATAAAACCTGCAAAGCAACAATTTTATCAGTACAGTGAAGTACAACAAACCAGCTGATGACTAAATGAAATAAACAACCGAAAGATTGAAATGTTGCAAAATATACAACAACAACATACTAAATACTCAACTGTGAATTGGTATACTAAAGAAAAAAAAAGAATCATGCACACTCATAGACGAAATGATAGTTGATAACATCATATGACTTGCTAAGGCTTGCCAACACTTAGAAGAAGGGATATAGCACATGATATGATCCATCGACACTGGACAAAATAAAAGCCGGTCATAGCAGATTAACAGGGACAAAAAAACTAGAGAAAATAGAAAAGAAAAAAATTGCCATACTGTTTATTTGTTGATGATATATAGAAGAACATTTCATTCAAGATTGTTCAACACATACGCAACCAAAAAAATGCCTTCATTGTTTCGTGGAGAAAAGATGAAGCATTTGATTCTGATTCCAGACAGATCCAAATTTAGCTATTTGTGCAGAAAAACAACAAGATGTGTTTACGTTGAAACTAAAAAAAGGGCTAAAATACTAGAAAACAAAAATACATCTTCAGTTTTTTTCGACGATATATTAATTTTTCAACGAGATATTAATTTGGGCAGAAGATATGTACACGCATCTCAATCTGGTTGTATTTGTATATTTTAGCATGCAGAATTTCTACGAAACAAGAAAATTGGAATATCACAGAACAAGTTTGGTAACCTAGCCAATGTAAAGTAATCTATTGGTAATCGGGTTGAGCTTGTAATCATTGGACAATTTAGCCTAGCAAGTTAATCAATAAAAGAAAGAAAAAGAAGTGCACAAACCATGGAGACTTCCAGAGAACTGAATGTTAATATGTCTTAAGTTCTATGTACTAAATGGAATTTACCTTGCAGCTGGTTCTGGAAAGCTTCTGCCAGGTTGTCTTTGACGAAGAACATGCAAATCACCACCTGGACAGTACTCCATGACCAGGCATGAGAGATTGTCTGTGGTAAAATGGGCATAAAGAGTCGGAAGAAATGGATGATCGAGCATTTCTAGTATCTCCCTCTCAGCCTGTGCTCGCAGCATCTTTTTTCTATTAATCAGGTACTCGATATCCATAACCTTCAAAGCAAACAAGCAATCTGAATCAACCAACTCAGCAAGATACACAGTACCGATGTCCCCACAACCAAGCCTCTTCAGAAGCTTGAAATTGTCGAGTCCTAAGGATCCCTGTTGCAATGCCAACTCACGAATGGTCAACCAACGCAGATCCTTCGCCATGTGAGGCCTGTTGCTATAGCCACACAATCCAATTTGGCTCTCGCCGCTGATACTTGTGCTACAGCCATACTCACTAATGCTGCTCTTCGAATTCTGGGAGCATTCCCCTTTTTCCTCTGATCTTAACCAGGCAGATGATTTCTCATCAGATTTTTCTGGGCCTGGATTTGTTTTCTCTTCTTCCGCACAGCTGGTGGGAATGGTAATGCTGGATGTTGAAGAGCAGCTGGTTGATGCAAGGGAGATGGACTCCTTTGAAGAGCAGAATTTAGTACTATTGGAGGAATTACCCAATGAAGATGGTTCTTCTTTCACTTTCTTCTTACTGATCGTCTTGCATCGAAAGACTGGCTTGACGAGTCGGGAAGTAGTGATGGGTTTGCTCAAAATAGGGACTCTAGGAGAGCTATCATCAGTAGCTGCAGAAACTTTCTTGCCTAACTTTCCATTTTCCACTATGGAGCTCTCGCTGTCTACAGGGTCACCACCGATGACATCTTGGATCCTGATCTTCCGTATCTCAACTGAGGTAGAAGATGCAGAATGCAGAGAGGTGACCGCACTTCCATCAGCTGTTTCGAAATCACAGTCTTCACTGAACTCGCTTGTTCCTCTAGATGAATTCTTATCAATCTTTTCCGGAGTGATTGATATTTCAATCAAGTTCATCTTTTCATCATCATGCAGGTGGCTTTCATCATTACTTTGGACCATCAAGGAGGCATAAAGCCTGTGGATAGTCCCTGCTTCAGATGAACTCGACGACCCAGGCGACATCGACAGCCTCTTCATCGCAGCCATTTCCGACGCCTGGGAAATGCAAAGCCTTCTCAGCGCCTGCTTCATATCAACAGGCTTGGAGGATATCCCGATGCCCGCAGTTTGAGAAGACCCTGATCTAGCTGGTTTCTTCTGACCATTCTTCCGCAGAGCATCCGCACCGGCCTGTCCAGGACAAAGCGCCCGACGAAAAGTCCTGCTATCGATCGCCTTAAGAAGCTGGTCAAGGTCATCTTCCACAGGATAATCACGACACCTCCCATCTTTCTCCTCGGTTTTCACTTTAATACGCAGCAAGCTGGAGCCCCTAACAGGCACACTATCGAATTCTTCAACTATCTCGGAGCTGCAACCGGACGACCCCATCCACCCCCAAGTAGACCAATTCAACAGACAGACAGATAGTGCGGCAACTTAGCCCATCGCCGGCAGAGACAACCAAGATTGGCAAGTCATATTTCTATGCTTGCAGCTTTCACAGAGACGTCATCCATGATGGAAGACTCAGAGAGCTCCCCAAAAAACAACTTTTATTCTTAACAAGTGCAGCCTGTGACCACCCTGCAAAGATCGTGAGATCCAGAATTAGTGATTGAGACATGGCAATAGCTACATCTCCCAACCTACTGAAAAATCCTTTTTTAAAAAAAGAGAGAAATCCAAAGGCAACTAGTAAGCCGGAGTCCAAGAAGAAAGATACAAACGTAATCACATCAAAGGGAGTGTTCCTGTCACAACTGGGAAGCAGAGGTAGCTCAAATCAAGAACTCGGGAGGCCAAATTTGGTGGGAGGAGAACGCCAGATTCCCCACCAAGAACCCATTTTTGCTCCCCATTTCGATTCAATTCTCCCGACAGATGATGAGACGCAAGCGACAACCAAAACGAGAAAAGATTTCGCGAACGGAGGCAGTTAAATCTACGAAAAATGTCAAAAAAGGAGGGAAAATCCTTTTTTTTTTGTTCCGGGAGGACAGGAAGCTAGCTCCCAGATCCCGCGCCGGTCGGGCACCTGCGACGCCACATTCCGCAGGAGCCTCCACGAACTCCACAACAGAAGCAAATTCGCGAGCCACCCGACAACAGGGCGCGCCCAAGAAACCGGATTTGGGAGCAGAAAAGCTAGCTTACCAAGAAATGCCAAGCCGGATCTCCAAGCGACGGCGAGAAGCAGAGCAGAGCGGGCGAGCTCAAGTACAGTGGGCTCTGGGGAGACGAGCTCGGCTGCCAATCTTGGGAATGGCAGCTTCCCAGAAGGTGGAGAGAGAGAGGATAGAGAAGGGGTTAGAGAGAGAGGAGAGAGAGGGTGCGCCCCACGAAGACGAATCGTCCTAAAAGAGAGGGAGGAGAGGGATCCCGGATCCTCCCTGCATCGGGCACGAAAGGCACGTTTCGGTGCCGATCGGCGCGTCGACAGCCGTCCAATGGCGATCTGGACGGCTGAGATTATTCTCTGCAGCGGGAGATGTTTCGGCTTTCGACCGTGTGGTTTTAGATTCTGGGCGCACTAATAAAAGGTTGCCAGCCACTGAGCTCGTACACGTAGTTTGATTTTTTGGATGATTTTGGACGAAGTACAAAATATGGAAAATAAAAATGTTTTTTCACTCCCGAAATCTTGCAAACTATTTTGTTATAAACATTCGTTGTGGTTCGGACTAAATCTATGTTTGCATTTTCGGAGTGGTTTGTGTTGTACTCAAAAATTGATCGGTGTTTTTAAACATTCTCGAATATAATAAAGTAGATGCTGAGATATCACGAATTCAGATATATATATATATATATACCCTAATATCTACATAAAAAAAAGAAAAATACAAATTCAGGCTCGTTTAGATCTCAAGGTTCTAGTTTTCTCCTTAGATTTACTTGTACACATCAAGAAAAGGAGACCATACCACCTAGATGGGGACACGAACATCACGCAAGATAGCAACCAAAATGCACATAAAACGCCTAGAAAAATAAATATGTACCTGCAAATGTCCAATCTTGCACCTAAAATTTTAAGAAGAATTCCAACAAATGAGGAGTTACTTAATCGTCATTTAGCTTGTGATCGATGAGTATCGGAAGCTACTTGCAAATGTCTCTTTCAAAAAAAAGAAGTAGAAGAAGTTACTTACGAATGGGGCAAAAGATCTGCACGAATTGTTGGATTTTGGGTAGACTTTGTAGGGAGGCTGCTGCTTACGAATGGGGCAAAGAAGGAGTTGAGGCGAAGAATTTGCGCATCTCACGAGGAAGGAGTGTATGTTACATGTGCCGAAAGTGACAGAAATAAATATTTTTTTTTTGGTTTTCTGAATTAATATACAAGGAGCAGAAAAAAGGAGGATTGAGTGCAGGTAGGGGATGAATAAAGACAGTGATTCTTTCCGTGATATTGATTTTATTACTTTAACTTGTTCTAAAAAGATCGGAATATATATATAATTCGCTAATAGTAGGTGTAATTAACATAATATTAACGGCAATGCTATGCTCCGTGCGTCCGACGCAAAGGAAAAAAAACCAGGCGCCTTGCTCCAACAGTCCGACTGTCCTGCACGCCCCACCCCACCACCACCACCATATATGCGCACACGTTTGCTCATCTCCTCCTCCCCATCTTTCTTCTTCCTGTTCTCCACTGCCACGATTCCTCTGTCCTCTGCTGACTCGGCACTAGGGGAGCTCGCCACCAGAGCCGTATTCCTCCCTCCCTACTCACCCCATCTCTCTTTCTCCCCCCCTCCCTCCCCCCTCAGGTTGTGGTGTGGGCAAGTCTTGCTCCCATCACATCTGGGCTTGTCAGCGACGAGGCTCCGATCGATCACCTCCTACTGTGATCTCACCCTTTTCGCCGCGGTTGCCTCCATCTTCTTAGGTGGGTTTTGTTTGCATATCTAGAAATTTGTTGCATCACATTTCCTCGATTTTTGTCGAAATTATTTTGTTTTGTTGCATTATGTCTACTCAAATCTGTTGCTGCAAGAGGTATTGTTGCGATATTGCTTTCTTTTTCTATTTTTGCGATGATTGGCCACATGAGATGAAATGTTTGCAGGTGTTATAATAATTTGTTGCAAGTGTCCTCTCAAATTGTTACATATGTATTTTTCAAATGTTACAAAGGTTATAACATCATCGATTAATGTTTTTCCAAACTTATGTGCTAATTTTTCAAATATATCTATGTATGTGAATGAGATCTATAAATTTTAAGTGAATTTTGATAAGAAATTAGATCCCCTCCCTATTTTTCGAGATCCAAGTACTTTTGCTGGATATGCTGAATTTTTTTTTTGTTGCACGTGTTATCAGACATGTTGCGTAGGAGCCCGGAATGTACACGTCCGAGCACTAGTTGCTCCCTAATATTAATGGATTTTTAGTCATTCTATTTCTAGAATAAAATAATAAAGCTATCCTTTTTTTTCTAAGATGGGGCATTGTTGTATTGGTAAACATGGTATATACAATCACACATTACTAGTTTTTTAGAAGTTTTAAATTATGGATATTCTGGCCTTTTGTTTATTGAATTCCCAATGCTTGAAAGTCGTACCAAACAATGTAAAAAAACTGGTTTTTCTAAGGTATTGATGAAAGAACTACGATGGGTTGGAAAATTATTAGTGAATTTGTGACATCATAGAAAATATGTTCATGGTGCCAAGCCCCCCCTCTCTCTCTCTCTCTCTCTCTCTCTCTCTCTACAATCGTATTACAAGCAGATTATTTGTGCTCTATGGGCAATATTTACCAACCTACACCATACTAAGAACACACATGAAAACCATTGAGGTGCACACGCCTTAAGTGCACATGAAAACCATTGAGGTGCACACGCGTTAAGTGCTTCGTGCCAAAAGTTTTATTTTCTTTTTCTGAAAGGAAAGAAGTTTTATTTTTGTAAGCTGTGAAGTTATTACTCCATGTCATAGGGATGGAGAAGAATTTGCTTACCTCACGAGAGAGGAGAGACTACTGCTTCTATGTCTACGTGCGGAGTGCGTGTACATAGAGTATTTGTCTGATTTGACCGCCTTTTGATATGTAGTAGCAAAAATTAGCATTTATTCATACGAAATTATAAAAATAATATTGTGAAAAGTTAAGCAGATGCAACATGTCATTTGTAATGCTCCTAGACCGCCACAAGACAGAGGCACCGTGGTAGGAGCCAAGGAGCGCCGGAGGTATGCATGTTGCCGCGACAGCGGAGATGCCACTCTCGGAGCATGGTGGAAAATTTACAGCGATCCCAGTCCGCGAAACATATGAGAATGCATTCATGCAAGGCTGTTTGTGCTTGGACTAGTTACTCCGGTGCTCCCCGTCCTACCGCGTTGCTACTCTCTTGTTGCGGTTTGAGAGTGCTAAAGTTCACATATGGCGCTCTGACCTAATTTTTTTATAGTGCTATTTTTATAATTTTGTACAAAAGAGGATTATTTCTGCTATTACGAGGTACCTCAAATCAGTTAAGGAAAACTCATGTACGCAGCTGCGTGCGAGTCAGCCAGAAAAAGGTGATGTGTGTAGAATTATTTAAGAAATGCAAGTACTACTGCTATATGTGAAAAGCGAATCTTAGTCGGTAACGGAACGGCTATGAATGATTGATTGATCGATTTGGTAGATTGGTTAGTTGCGCTGGTTCCCTTCGTTAGCTTAGCTAGGCCGGATAGTTTGTTAGCAACGCCAGTATGTGTGTATGTGTTGGTTGCGTGTCCTAATTAATTAACGGTGGTACTCGTTACTTAACCCATTGATTAGCATCCGTTTCTACGGGATAGGATTAATTTAGCCTTCTTAATTTGAGTTGATTAGTTCGGCGATCGATGGACGGTTTGCTTCAATCATGTCATTAGTCTCAAGTGTAAACACGGTAGTTTGCGGTATTATTTGAACAGTTAAAATGTTTGTAATCTGTTTTAGGGTTGTTTTTTTTTCCAAATTTTGAAACTTCTATTTCGAAGCTATACTCTAGATTCACCTCAGAAGGCGGTCAAAATCTTATTTTGTGTGAGAGTGCGTACAATGCAATTTGTTAATTTGAATAATTAATGTCGTTCTCGGGCTAAATCATCGTTACTGTTGCAGGGTTTGTCGTCCACACCGGTAGTTAATGATGACTTGACGCCTGCCTTGGGGATAATTTTTGAAGATGAGGATTAGGTGTAACACCCCAGCCCAACACTGAGCCTGGAATACCACTAAACTACCTTCCAACTAATAATTATTGACACACTTTATAAATACAGCAAGAAATCAATGATAATCAAATCCATGGACCACAAAAGAGCAATACATAATTATGGATCATGTGGTAATAAATAAGCAATGGGAATTATAACCAGGTAAATAATCCAAAGTAGCATCAACCAATGAATCCAAATTAATAAAGCAAATAGTCTAGTCCAAATGATGTCCTAAATTTTATTGAACCTCTAACATGTCCAGGAGTAAACCAATATTGAATGAAAAGATTATCATGGCGAATGATCATGTGATGTCCATGTGCTCTACTCGCTCTCAATTACGGCATCCTCGAAGGTCACCTAAAAACAACAATAGAGCAAGGGTGAGTCCACGACTCAGCAAACACATCCATAAACAACGAACAACAATAATCAACAGCATTCAATAACTTCATTATCATCACATGCACTTCTATTAACATTCTCATTCATTAATCTCAAATATCAATGCAACTCTATTCTATATGTCCACATGCACTTCTTTCGCGTATACCGGTATAGCGTGAGTGAATGCTCGCGACAACATTCACTCTCAAGCCCGTTCCTCCTCAAGGATCGGGGACCTCCTCCACTCCCGTGGAGTTGTGATCAATCATGACCACCTTCTCTTATGCAAAGATGCTTATGAATGCAAACATGCAAACTCCATCATAAACATCATATCCAACTTTCATCATGCTTGTCAACAAAGATATAAACATACCAATTCATTGTTTGCAATTAAACCAAATAAAAGCACAACAATAATGGTAATAGTAGATAAAGAAAACAGTGATCGATCATTGATCGCTGTCTACCATGCACTTGCCTTTACTAGTTGCGGCCTTGCGATTTGACTCGAAGATGGCAACAAGTACGACGCTTCTCCTACATTAAATACACACATCTCAATACAAGCTACAGCATCATAAGAACAACAATCAATCGACATCGCTCCTACACGTCCCCAAATATACCACATTACGCCGATATCGAAAAGTTACCCGTAGCTGTCCGGTTACTAAAAAGAGCGTAACTTTTGACTCGAAAGTCCGATCACCACAAACCACCCCATTCTGGATTCTTTATAAATTTATCCACATTTTCTTAGATTACGAAGACTTCTAATTAAATCATCTAACCCTCCGTATTTAGCCCAGAAAGTCGGTCTGTCCGTTTCGGAACAGCGGTCTTCCAAATTTCATAACTTTTGTTTTACTCAACCAAAATGCGCGTTCTCAGATTCTACAGAACCATTGGACAAATATCTACAACTTTCATGTAGATCAAAAACTCTAATTAAGCTATTTACTATTTTTAATCTACCGTCTACCAAAACAGCGTCGGGAGACGATAACCCTAAAACAACGGTCTTCCGAAAATCATAACTCCAATTATACTCGTCCGATTGACATGATAAAATATGCTAAAGAAAGCTATCGATATTATCTACAATTAACTAGTAGATGATATTTTCAAAATTTGTCATTAAGGTGACCGAATAAATCGTACAACAAAACAGCATAATAAACAAACTCATTATTCGGCCTCTCTAATAGAAAATTATAAAACCTCACTAATTAATCTAGATCATAATCTCTAATTAATCTAGAAAAACAGAGAGAATACAGAACTAAAATAGTTACCCACAAGAATAATCTCACGTGCGCACGAGTAGACGTCAAGCCGCGGCGTGATACTCGGCTTCATGGATCAAGTCGCGGCGAAGAAGATCTTCTGTGAGAGAAGACAACAAAACAATCGGCACTGGCGGTCGGCTGCTCGGCCCTGGCTCGCAACGCAGCGAGAAGCAGCGGCAAGTCAGACAAGCAGCGCCCATAACGCACGCAGCGATGTGGCCGGCTTCAGCGCGAGCAGGCGAGGACTCGGCGGACGGCAGCGCGAAAAGCGATCGGCGGCGACGTCAGAGGACCAAAGAAGAAGCAGACAGATCTGCAAGCAGGCGAGCATCCACGCCTTGTCGGCTCGGCGAGTTCCAATGGCCAGCCAGTCAAAGCGGTAGCAGTCGGCCGCGAGAAAAATGGAGACGGCGCAGCGTCAAAGAAAGAAAAAACAGCGCACAGGCGAGAGAATTGCTGGTGGCGGCGGCTAGCAGAAGAAAAGAATTGGCTGGGGCGGCGCGGCTTGAAAAATAGGATTAGGGTTTCTAAAAAAAAAGGTCCACCACTATTTATACAGCTCACAAAAATTCCGAAAATCTATTTTCCACGTACTAAATTCTTTAATTACGCGCAAACCCTAAATTCCTTAACTAATTAATTTAATTACTCTCCGACCCTTAATACGCGATTATTAATATTTATTTATTTTTCGGAGTATTACATTCTACCCCCCTTAACGGAATTCGACCCCGAATTCTACTCGCCGTTCTACTCAAATAAAAACTACACTGCTGAAATTAAACAATAAAACAACACGTACCCGACGTGAACAACTCCGGGTATTGCTCGCGCATGCGAGACTCCAACTCCCAAGTCGCCTCTCTCTCAGACTGATGCGTCCACAGCACCTTGACGTATACCAACGTTTTGTGCCTCAGCACTCGCTCCGACCTCTCCAGAATGCGCGCCGGACGCGACTCAACTGTGAGATCTTGCTCAATAGTCAATGGCTCTAAAGAAATCTTATGCTCTGGATCTCTCAAAAACTTTCTCAGCATCGAGACGTGAAACACATTGTGAACTCCACGCATGGACTCAGGAAGATCCAAACGATAGGCTAACTTACCAATTCTTGCAATAATTGAGAACGGTCCAACGTACCTCGGGCTAAGCTTTCCTTTGATGCCGAACAGAACAATACCTTTAGTGGGGACACTCTCAAGAGCACTGGTCACCCACCGCAAACTCAAAGTCACGCCTCCTCAAATCGGCATAACTTTTCTCATCTACTCGAGTACGCTAATGATTACGCCTCACCATGGCCACACGCTCAACGGTCTTCAATCGGTCCGGACCCAAAGCGCCTTCTCTCAATCGCATCCCAACAAAGTGGCGATCGCACTTCCGCCATAGAGAACCTCGAATGGCGCGCTCTAATCTTGGAATGGTAACTATTATTATAAGCAAACTCGCAAGTGGCAATGGTCCTCCCAACTACCCTTCCAAGACATAACGCAAGATCGCAACATGTCCTCTAAAGTCCGAATAATGCGCTCTGATCGCCCATCATGCGAGGTGAAACGCTGTACTAAGGCGGAGCTGTGTGCCCAATGCACTCTGCAGACTCTCCCAGAACTTGGAGACAAACTTCGCGTCCCTGTCAGAAATGATGGTCTTTGGCACACCATGCAGTCTTACTATCTCACGCACATAAATAGGAGCTAGATCACTCGCTGAATTTGTCGTGCGAATAGGAATGAAGTGTGCAGACTTGCTGAATCGATCCACCACTACCCAAACTGCATCCTTCCCTCGCGGCGAACGAGGTAACGCCACCACAAAGTCCATAGAGATATCATCCCAAGGCCACTGGGGTACCTCCAAAGGCTGCAATAACCCTGCAGGACGCTTGTGTTCGACTTTCACTGGCGACAAACACCGCAAGAAGCCACATAGTTAGCAATGTCCACCTTCATTCTTTTCCACCAAAAATTACATTTGAGATCTCGATACATCTTAGTCTCACCAGGATGAGCGATTATGCACGGTGCGATGTGCCTCCCTCAAAATATCATCCTTGACCTCCGCCTTTTGTGGCACACAAAGACGGCCTTTAAACCTCAAAGTACCAGAATCATCCATGCTAAAATCACCCTCTTTGCCCTCATCCAGACGCTTCCTAACCTCCTGTAATAACCAGTCACTCTGTTGTGCTTCCCGCACACGGTCTGGAATAGCTGACTCAAGAATCAACTGAGTCTCAACATGTGTTGTGCCCGCATAACAATAAGATATTCCCATGCGATCAAAATCAGCAATAAGGCAATCTAGAGTAGCGGGAGTCGCCTTGCGACTAAGGGCATCCGCAACTACATTGGCCTTGCCTGGATGATACTGAATAGTAAGATCATAGTCCTTGATCAATTCCAACCACCTCCTTTGCCTCAAATTTAGATCCTTCTGAGTGAAGATATATTTGAGACTCTTGTGATCTGTGAAAATATCACAAGGCTCACCGTATAGATAATGCCTCCAAATCTTGAGAGCAAAGACAACCGCAGCCAGCTCCAAATCATGAGTGGGATAATTTTGCTCGTGCTTCTTTAACTGTCTCGACGCATAAGCAATCACCTTACCGTCTTGCATGAGAACACAGCCAAGACCCACTCGTGACGCATCTGAAAAGACTGTGAACCGCTTCCCTGGCTCGGGAAGAGTGAGAATAGGAGAGGTCACCAACCTGTCCTTCAAAATGCAGAAACTGCGCTCACACTCATCGGTCCACTGGAATCTCACACCTTTTTGGGTAAGCTGAGACATCGGTTTGGCGATGATAGAGAAATCCTGCACAAAACGCCGATAATAACCAGCCAAACCCAGGAAACTCCTCACCTCCTTCACACTAGTCGGCCTCTTCCAATCCACCACTGTGGAGACCTTACTAGGATCAACAGCAATACCCTGAGGGTTAATCACATGACCCAGAAAACCCACTTCTGAAATCCAGAACTCACACTTCTTCAACTTAGCATAGAATTTGTGTTCTCTCAAAGTATATAAAACCAGCCTCAAATGACGCTCATGATCCTCATTGGTCTTGGAATAGATAAGAATGTCATCAATGAACACCACCACGAAGTCATCTAGATACTCGTGCAACATGTTGTTCATGGTCTCCATAAAAATAGCAGGTGCATTAGTCAATCCAAAGGACATAACTTTATACTCATAATGCCCATACCTGGTGGAGAAAGCAGTCTTCTCTACATCCTGCTCACGCACACGGATTTGATTATACCCTGACTGGAGATCAATCTTGGAGAACACTTGAGCTCCATTCAACCGATCAAACAAGTCCTCAATGCGGGCAATGGATATTTGTTCTTGATTGTGATCGCATTAAGCGCGCGTAATCAATACACATGCGCCAACTCCCATCCTTCTTCTCTGTGAGCGAGCAGAGCTCCCCACGGCGATACACTCGCTGATCAAACCTTTAGCCAACAAATCATCCAATGCTTCTTCAACTCGTCACGAAGCGGACGTGCTAATCGATATGGAGACATCGAGATGGGGCGAGTACCGGAACAAGATCAATGCGAAACTCCACGTCCCGCGCGGTGGCAAACCGGAAGCTCGGTGGGAACACATCCGGGTAATCATCGACCACGGAATCTCCTCAATCTGCGAAGCCACGCTCGGTTTCTCGGCAAGAGCTAAAAAGTCCGATTTTCACTTTGCGCACGCGACGAGGAACGATCCGGTAATCTATCGAAAGAGCGCGGGCGCACTCCTGAAAGGTCAACGTCTCTCGGGCGGGTGCGCACGAGACTGTTCTACAAAAGCGAGGATATCACGGCTCGATAAGAGTGCAACCAATCCATACCTAAGATAACGTCGAGCGGCTCCATTTGAATAACTATCAAATTCGCCGTGAACTCCTCTCCATCAATGACAATAGAGCACCGGGACAAGCAGTAGAGCTAGCAATAATACCCCGGAGAACTAACCAACACCGATGAAATCCATTTGCATACTCAAGTTCGCTCTCTAGCAAACGCGTCGAAACAAGCGAAAAGGTAGCCCCGAATCAAAAGGACTAAAGCATCAAGCGAATCCACAAGCAAAGTACTGTCACCACGTCGGGGCGACCCGCGAACTCCATTGTGGGCATGGCGTACCTCCTGTGGTGCCATGGCGAAAGAAGACGGCGGCGGGCGGCGAGCCCCAACAATCTGCTTGTGGCGGTGCGAGTAAAGCCGGTCGTGTAACTGAAGCGGTCTGCGAAGGTGGCGGCTGCCGATGGTACCTACTTTGGGCGCCCAAGTGAAGGAAATGGCATCGCCGGAGGAGCGATCATCATCTGGAAAGATCCTCGGCGGACCCATCAAGAAGAAGACGATGGCACGAGCTCCCACTTGATCACGCTAAGCGGGGTTACGGCGACACACCGCTCCTTGTGACCACATCGGCCACTGCGGCGGCAATCACCCGTCCAAGTGCACTCGGCGTGCCAGTGTCCATCACCGCACTTAAAGCAAAGCATGCCCCGCCTCGGGACAGACGAAGAGCCGAGTACTGCAAAGGGCGAGGCGTCGAGGAAGGAACGGCCTCGATGCTAGACACTGAAAGATGCGGTCCTCCTTGAATTTCTTGAAAGCGGTCATTGAACGCACCCACTTCCCTCACTAGAGCTCCTCTTACGGTCACCACCGAAACAACGATCCACCGAGGCTTGCGCCTTTGTGAGCTGCATCTCCAACTCCATGCCTCTAGCTTGCTCCACAACAGAGCTGTAGTCACGAGTGGAGTAGCTCCCAACACATGTCGGTACTCGGGTGAGACCCGACGGAACCTCTTGGCTTTCGAAGATCATCGTTCGCTCTTGAAGGAACAAGCGAACCAAGTTGTTGAACTCACCTCATACTCAAGAATAGACCTCTTCCCCGAGCAAAGGTCGTCAAGGCAACCTCCATCTTCTCAACAAAAGAATAGGGTAGAACTTCCCTTGAACGATCAACAAAGTCCTCCCAAGTGGTGGCCCTTGAGTGGCGGTCCTCGAAGACAACACGCCCTCCCACCAAATATCTGCTTGCCCTTTCAAATTAAGGCAACAAACGGACCCTCGATGTGAAGACATCTCCAAAGCTCAAAATCGCCTCTCCATGTAGCGCAACCAGTCCATTTGCTCGACCGGTGTGCCCGGCCGTCAAAAGAATCAAACCTCAATCCCATCCACTCTCGAAGTGTCATCCGCGCCTCGAGGAACCGGTGGGCATGCGGCAGAGCAACAACAGATGCCGCAGACAGAAGAGGCTGCCGGCGCTGTTGACGAAGAGCACGAATCTCTCCCACCAACTCTCTCGGCCAAGCGGGGTCTCATCTCGGACCCCAACCGAGGCGGGTCAACAGCAACCCCTCACTCTCGACTCATACTGCTCGGGAGGTGGCTCCACGGAACCTCGCCCGCGCCACGACCTCCACGACCGCGGCCAACACGACCACGTCCTCTACCCTCGGCATAGCTATCAACCACAATCAACAATACACAATGAGTTCAAAGCTCAAAATAAACTCATCCATCAATGAACAACATAGCAGGCGTAAAAACTATATTCGTACCTCTCTCTAACCTCATCATGCACTAGTGTGTCAAATTTTAGGTTAGTTAACCATTAGCAAATTTTAGTTGATTTACTAAACTAAAACAAATTTTAACAATTTTAGTTTGCCTAAGTTGTTAATCTATTCACCACGGACCTAAAGCCCGCTCGATACCAAGCTGTAACACCCATTAACACCGAGCACGGAATGCCACTAAACTACCTTCCAACTAATAATTATTGACACACTTTATAAATACAGCAAGAAATCAATGATAATCAAATCCATGGACCACAAAAGAGCAATACATAATTATGGATCATGTGGTAATAAATAAGCAATGGGAATTATAACCAGGTAAATAATCCAAAGTAGCATCAACCAATGAATCCAAATTAATAAAGCAAATAGTCTAGTCCAAATGATGTCCTAAATTTTATTGAACCTCTAACATGTCCAGGAGTAAACCAATATTGAATGAAAAGATTATCATGGCGAATGATCATGTGATGTCCATGTGCTCTACTCGCTCTCAATTACGGCATCCTCGAAGGTCACCTAAAAACAACAATAGAGCAAGGGTGAGTCCACGACTCAGCAAACACATCCATAAACAACGAACAACAATAATCAACAGCATTCAATAACTTCATTATCATCACATGCACTTCTATTAACATTCTCATTCATTAATCTCAAATATCAATGCAACTCTATTCTATATGTCCACATGCACTTCTTTCGCGTATACCGGTATAGCGTGAGTGAATGCTCGCGACAACATTCACTCTCAAGCCCGTTCCTCCTCAAGGATCGGGACCTCCTCCACTCCCGTGGAGTTGTGATCAATCATGACCACCTTCTCTTATGCAAAGATGCTTATGAATGCAAACATGCAAACTCCATCATAAACATCATATCCAACTTTCATCATGCTTGTCAACAAAGATATAAACATACCAATTCATTGTTTGCAATTAAACCAAATAAAAGCACAACAATAATGGTAATAGTAGATAAAGAAAACGATGATCGATCATTGATCATTGTCTACCATGCACTTGCCTTTACTAGTTGCGACCTTGCGATTTGACTCGAAGATGGCAACAAGTACGGCGCTTCTCCTACATTAAATACACACATCTCAATACAAGCTACAGCATCATAAGAACAACAATCAATCGACATCGCTCCTACCGTCCCCAAATATACCACATTACGCGATATCGAAAAGTTACCCGTAGCTGTCCGGTTACTAAAAAGAGCGTAACTTTTGACTCGAAAGTCCGATCACCACAAACCACCCCATTCTGGATTCTTTATAAATTTATCCACATTTTCTTAGATTACGAAGACTTCTAATTAAATCATCTAACCCTCCGTATTTAGCCCAGAAAGTCGGTCTGTCCGTTTCGGAACAGCGGTCTTCCAAATTTCATAACTTTTGTTTTACTCAACCAAAATGCGCGTTCTCAGATTCTACAGAACCATTGGACAAATATCTACAACTTTCATGTAGATCAAAAACTCTAATTAAGCTATTTACTATTTTTAATCTACCGTCTACCAAAACAGCGTCGGGAGACGATAACCCTAAAACAGCGGTCTTCCGAAAATCATAACTCCAATTATACTCGTCCGATTGACATGATAAAATATGCTAAAGAAAGCTATCGATATTATCTACAATTAACTAGTAGATGATATTTTCAAAATTTGTCATTAAGGTGACCGAATAAATCGTACAACAAAACAGCATAATAAACAAACTCATTATTCGGCCTCTCTAATAGAAAATTATAAAACCTCACTAATTAATCTAGATCATAATCTCTAATTAATCTAGAAAAACAGAGAGAATACAGAACTAAAATAGTTACCCACAAGAATAATCTCACGTGCGCACGAGTAGACGTCAAGCCGCGGCAGATGCTCGGCTTAATGGATCAAGTCAAGAAGCGGCGATCTTCTGCAAAGGCGAAGAACAAAACAATCGGCCAAGCGGTCAAATGCTCGCTGCTCGCGCAACGCAGCCAGAGCGAAGCGGCGGCGGTCACGGCAAGCAAATACCGCAACGCCGCAGCGATGCAAATGCGGCTTCAATAGCGAGGCGAGGACTCGGCGGCCAAGACGGCGAGGAAAGCGGCCGGCGGCGAAGACGTCACGAGGACCAAAGAAGCCAGAAGACAGATGCGCAGCGAGGCGAGCATCCACGCCGCAGTCGGCTCGGCGAGTTCCAATGGCAGCGATCCAAGCGGCGCAGTCGGCCCGCGAGAAAAATGGAGACAATGCGCGTCAAAGAAAGAAAAAGCAGCGCAAAGTGAGAGAATTCTTTGGTGGCGGCTAGCGAAGAAAAGAATTGGTCAGGCGTAGCGGCTTGAAAAATAGGATTTGGGTTTCTAAAAAAAAAAGGTCCACCACTATTTATACAGCTCACAAAAATTCCGAAAATCTATTTTCCACGTACTAAATTCTTTAATTACGCGCAAACCCTAAATTCCTTAACTAATTAATTTAATTACTCTCCGACCCTTAATACGCGATTATTAATATTTATTTATTTTTCGGAGTATTACATTAGGGATGGCAATTGTGCCCGATTACCCGTGTGCCCGCGGGCGAATACCCTAATGGAGGCGGGTATGGGCGTCTTTCTTTGCCTACGGGCATGAAAACATGCACAATTCCTTACCCATCGGGTAAACGGGCATGGGCATGGGTAAGCTCCACCCGTACCCGCTTCGCCCGATTACCCGTTAGCTACCCACATGTGTAAGAAACTATGTCAATTTGTATTTGTATTTTTTTGTTGAATTTGATTAGTTGTCTTGTCGAGCATGATATGTGAATTGTGATGAACTTTATTAGTTGTTAAATGTGTGATGCACCATTGATGTGTGAATTATGATGAACTTGAAGTATGCATTGCTCGCGGGTAACGAGCATGTCCGCGGGCGATGGGTACCCACAGGCGGCGATGCATTATTCGCGGGTAAACAGGTATGCCGTGAGCGGCAGGTATGGCGAGGTTTTCACCGTCGTCCTTGGCGGGTATGCCCATAGGGGGAACTCGGAGTCACGGTATGCCCATAGGGGGAATTTCATCCCTAATGAGGATGCAGCCCTCGAGTTTTGCAAAGCATATGCGTATGTTGTCGGCTTCTCCATTCGTATTGGATAGCAGACGACTACCAATTGTGTTTTACAATGGAGGTGATACTATTGTGGCAGACGTGGCTGGAAGGAAGAAAAAAGTAAGGACAAGTTGGAGGTCAAAATGAAGATCACATATGAGTCTAAATTGAGTAGATGCAGGTGTGAGGCTATGTTTGGTATCATACGGACTAAGGACAATAAGTTCATATTAGAGACATTTATGGAAGTGCATAACTATAGTTTTATCTCATGTAGTAAGCATCACTTGATACGTTCTAATAGACAAGTAAATGAGAAGGCTAAGACTACACTGTTTGCATGCCATCAAGTTTGCATTGGGACATCTAGGGCATTTAGATATCTTCATGTCAGTGAGGGTGGATTTTATAATATAGAATGCACAAGGAGGGACTTGTAAAATTATCATCGTACTTTGAGATAGAGAGTATAAAGTCATCATATGCTTAGTGTTCCTTGATAATCTAGCTAGAAAGAACGAGAATAATGTTGTATTTTATTTTGACTATGTTATTGATGGCAAAGGTAGGTTGGTGAATGTGTTTAGGGCAGATGCAACCTATAGGAAGAATTATGTTCATTTTGGCGGTTGCTCTCATTTGATACAACATATAATATAAACCAATATGACATGACTAACCATGGGGATGTGCTCTATTTGGGGCTGCATCGCCGCTCAATCAGACAATTGAAACATTCAAATGGTTGTTCTGTACTTTCTTAAGATGTATGGGAGATGTTGCACCTAGGCTTATATAATAATTGATGAAGATTCGGCCATGAAGAAGGCATTTGAGCATGTCTTCCCAACTAGCACGCATAGGTTATGTATGTGGCACATATTAATCAAACTTCCAACTAAGATAAAGCCATATTTGAGGGATAACCAAATCTTTTATAGTCGTGTCAATTCATGTGTGTATCCCTAAGAAACTTTAGAAGAATTTGAGTCACGGTGGGCATCTTGTGTACCAGCATACTTTATAGACATACCCTTAGTAGGAATTCTTAGAACAACTTCAAGGCCCGAAAGCATCAATTCTTTTTTCAATCGCTTTATTGATTACAAACATGCTTTGGTTGAGTTCTGGATCTGGTTCGACACTGTAGTGGATGAACAAAGACAAAAGGAGCTAAGAGAAAACCATTTCCACCTTTCACACGAAGGCTCAATCGAAGACACCATGAGCAACAGAGCTGCATGGCAGTGAAGTGTTCACACATGAGGTGTTCGCTAAATTTCAGAAGGAGGTTATTGCTGCCAAGGACAACTGTATTGTTGAGAGCACGACGCAAGTATGTGACTTTAAAGTAACAACGGTGAATAAGGATGACAAGAAGGTAAGAAAAGTCACATGTGACACTAACACCATGATTGCCCACTGCTCATGCATGTTGTTCGGCACTAATAGAATTCCTTGCCATCACATTATCCTCGTATTACAAGGTGCATTGCTGAATGAGCTTCCAAGTCATTATATTTTAAAAATGTGGACTTTAAATTGCAAGAGGGGGGTTGTATTAGATGAGAATGATAATGTTCTTGAGGAAAACCCAAAAGATCACATGGAGGAAGAAATTAAAAAGTTGGCTTCAGAGATGTGCAAGGACTTGGAAGATTTGATACATCGAACTAGACCTTCACTTCCGTACATGCAGAATGTGAGAGAGAAACTTAAAAAGTTTATGCATAAGATAAACCAAGAAATTCCTACCGACAACATAGTAGAGTGGAGGAGGTTAAAGCATATCTTGGGTGTGGAATCCCTGATCAGATCGATATATTACTGCGAACTGACAATCTCACTAGAGGGAAATGCAAGAGGAATTGGTGCGGGAGAGCACGAGAAGAAGTCAGGAAAGGTAGCTCGCATGTGCAGAACATGCAATGAGATCAACACCCATGACAGCCACAACTGACCTTTAAGGAAACAAACAAAATAATAATGTAATGTAGTAATTTAATTTATTTCACTTCACATGTGGTTCCTCTAATTAGATACTAACTCAAAATATGAAATGTATGTGTGTTTTGAATATGCAGGGCAATTAAGTGGGCACTTGCATTGAGGTCCGAGTGATGGAGGCTTGTTATTTGTAGACTACTCTATGTACTTAATTGTTGTTATTTACAGACTATTTGGCATGTAATTTTGTTTTCTGAATTATCTTGATGTACTGCACAACTAATTATCTAGTTGAGCCCATTGAACCTATGTTGTCCAGTGGTATTGAATGTATTGATGAACCATTGAACCTATCATGTTGACAATTCAAAAAGTGTTGTCATGTTAACATTTCATGAAAAGTCTGATCAGAAATCCTGCTGGTTTATTTCAGAAATACTATTGGTCTGAAATGTTGTCATGTTGACATTTGATGTGGTATATTTCTGCTGATTCTTGATTGATGTGAATAGCTAATACTTCTTTAAACTTGAAAACTAAATATCTACTGAGTTTTCAGTTGTCGGCCAAGAAGTAAAATTGTCTCCTGGCACTGTGCTAGCTTCTCTGCTGCTGCTGCCATCTAGAACCCTCGAAATCAGAAGTTGTAACATATTCTGCTATCTAGTTGTAACATATGATGCTGCTGCTACTTCTCTCCAATTTCAGTTGTCTCATGATGCACTTTGTTATTAGAAACAGAAGATGAATGAGTCATAAGTGAACAAACACCAGAAGGACAATCTTTAATTGGCTCGTTGTCGGGACCCAAAAATGTAATTATGGACTCTCTGTGTATAATACACTAGTCCAGTATCACGCTAATGCACACAATGTCAACATAGATAAATATCAATCCACAAGAAGAATAATAGCATAAACGAGTAATTTGAATAACATAATTGTTTTGACCTTATGATCGAGTTTACATTTATTAAGCCTCGTAGGTTGGCATCAAATAAAATAGCAGCAGCGGAACAAAATTAAAGTCCAACGGGATCCCATCAATTCACCACAGGCAACCAACTGGGATCAAGACCCTAATGATCAGCACCTTCGTAGAACTCTCCTACAATGTAGGCGAAGACTGCACTTGTGTTGAATGTCTGCAGCAAGCATGAGTACACAACCATACTCGTAAGTCATACAATAGAATGCAATTTATAAATGATGGCTTATTCCAAAGGAATGGCTTCTGTGGTTATTTTGCATAAATCAACATTTGCAATTGAATACAACCAATAGATTGAAAACATAATTCAAAATAAATAAATAATAATAGCACATTCGCCAACTACCATCTTTCTTAGGAACAAGAATAACTGGAACAGCACAAGGGCTAAGGCTTTCACGTACGTACCCCTTTTCGAGAAGCGCTTGTACTTGTCGTTGAATCTAATTTGTTTTGTTTGTATTGGTACGATATGGTGGACAATTCGGAAGAGATGCGCCTGGAATCAAGTCAATTTGATGTTAAATTCCGCGTACTGGAGGTAGTCCAGCTGGTATGTCCTCTGGAAATACGTTATCAAAAGCCTGCAAAAGATCATAAATGACACTAGGAAGAGATGTTTTGTCATTAGTAGAAAGTAATCCATCTTTGTACAAAAGTACAAAGTGCATCAAATTGGGATCATCACGCATCGCTCTCATCTCAGATTTTGTGGCTATCATGACTAGCTTTTTATCTCCCTCTCCCTTACTCGTTCTACTCAATTTAGGCGTGTGGCTCTCTCCTTTTGTGGAATGACACTCGCTTCCTTCTTCTGCATAGTTTCGTCTTTCTTACTTTTTATAGGACAAAAAGTAGAACTGCCACTAGAAGTTGTTCGATTGTTTGATTGAACCTTGGGCACAAACTTTCCTTCATTGGATGGTGTGCGGACAGCGAAGGAAGAATATCGCACGAACTTAGTATCTTCTTGAAGTTGGCGCTTCGCTTTTGTTGCTTGGTGTACCAACTCATAGATGTTGTTATAATGCTGAAAATTGACAATGCGTTTGATACCATGGTTCAAACCTGATAGAAATCGCGCCATGGTTTGTTCTTCTTGTTCATGAACTTGACCGCGAATCATGGCTTGTTCCATCTCTTTGTAGTATTCCTCCACAGATCGCATGCCTTGTCGCATAGTTTGTAGTTTGTCAAAAAGGTCATGTTTGTAATGTCGAGGTACAAAACGTGCTCTCATCTCGCGCTTCATTTCTTGCCATGTAGCAATTGGTGGTTCGCCATGCTCAGCCCTTTTAATGATGACTTGTTCCCACTAATCCAAAGCGTATGAATCAAATTCAACCGATGCCATGAGTACCTTATGGTCTTCAAAATAGTTGTGTAAACGAAAAATCTTATCGACCTTCAACTTCCAAGTAAGATATTCATCGGGATCCGTCCCTCCAACAAATTTGGGCATAGAATGCTTCAGTTTGACCAAGCCGTCATTGTTGTAATGATTTTGACGATGATAGTTGTCATTGCGGTGAACTTGATAAGGTGCACCGATATCCTGATGATATGCAGCACCATTCCCACGACCATCTTGACCATGTGCAAGACCTCTATTAGCTCCAACTTATTGTTGGAAATATGCCCTAGAGGTAATCATAGAGATGATGATATTTTGTCATGTTCATGATTTTGATAAAATGTTATCGTGTTCCTTGAATGAATCATTTGTTATAGATCAATAAGTAAGCGACTTGTTGGTGGAACTCTTTAACTTATATGATGTCATTATAAATGTATTCCTGGTTGGAGGTCATTGGTCGAACACCAGTGACTCTATGACTAGCACATGTATTGATTGATGATCTGGTTTCACTGGTCATGGATATGGGGATATCGAATGAATAATGTGAGCACATGTTAGAGAACATGGGGTTGGATAGACCCATCATTGAGACACTATTGAGATTGTTATGAATCTTTGTGTCATTAGTTGGTCTCAAGTAATGATGATGTATAATCATTAGACCTGAGATCAGCATGGTTCCCTACATGTGTAATATCACTCTTAGGGGTTGCCAAACGCTACTCGTAACTAGGTAGTTATAAAGGTAGCTTTCGGGTATGCTATGAAACATGCGGAGGGATATGGCTGGTCGAGATGGGATTTGCCCCTCCTAACATAACAGGAGAGATATCTCTGGGCCCCTCGTGCTGATCGGATAAAGAAAGTGCATGGCCATGCTACTAGTGGTCGAAGTGTCGACCACATGAAGTTACCCGACACTCGATCGAGAAAGTATTGAACAGTCCATGGATGACACTACATCTCACCTGAAGTTCAACCATACATCGTGTGGTGAAGGGAGAATGCATGACTAGGTCGCTTAGTTTGATCAGTTACGGACTGGTCGTATGGAGATACGATCTGGTCGTAGATTGATCGAACGTAATCACAGGATGGTAAGGACCTGGTCGTAAGGAGTTACGAACTTGTCGGGACCAAATACGATATAGTCTTATGGAGATATGAACTGATCGCAAGTGATGAGGACCTGGTAATAGATCATATTACATCAAAGTTCGTCTGATATATTCTATGTGTGTTCCGGAATTGTCATGTGCTGCTAGGTACCGGTAACAACTGGTGGTCGGAAAAGAGTTTCTGAATCATAACCGATTACACATGAACATGTAGGGTCGCACACTTAATGGGCTAGGATCTTTTTTGATGGTGATCCGAATTCGTATAGACCACGGGTTCCTAATGGGCCTCTAGGTCGAGACCCATCATGGATGCCTATATAAAGAGGGGCGGTGGCATGGGGTGGGGAGAGGATGATCTTTGGAAGAATTCCTGAAACCATAATAGCCACGCCTTCTCAACCACGCTGCCGGTGCTAGCACTCCAGCGCGTGGTGATCCTGCCCCGTACGTGTGGATACCTCGGAGGTGTTGTTGTGAAGTATCAGCACTAGGACGATCCGCGACTCGTGACGATCACCGGAGTCGGAGGAGATGTCGTGTGGTGAGTACGACCACTCGGAGGAGTAGACGCGCGTAGAGTACGACCACTCGAAGGAGGAGACGCGTCGTGAGTACGACTATGATTGCATCAACACGCTACGACGACTCTACTTCCGCTATGAGTCAGCGCGTCTAGCGGTAATCTCGTGATCTATTACTAGCGTTGGTTCCTTAGTTGCGTGGTAAATTTTTGTTTGTGCTATCGTAGCCTTGCCCGTAACCCAACAGTGGTATGAGAGTCATGCCGTCTAGTTTTAGATTCAGATTGGTCACATATTGTGATATGTGGCAGTTATAGATGTGATCTATTTCTATTTCTGCTGGTCGATTTGATCGTCCATGTTTTTTGGTGGTAAGATGGGTTTCTTATTCGTTATTTCGTGATCGTGCTTGCACGATCTTGCACCATCTTATCACGACGTGCCTCTACCGGTCGTTTCCCGCCATCGGGATAGGCAGTGATCGAAAATCTATTGGAGCACGCGAAGATCAATGTGGTTGATCGAATCGGAGTTACGATCGAATAGTACCGAATGTTTTATTGCGCTTGTTCACGATCACATTGCATGATACTCCTACTGGTCGGAATTCCGCCATCGGAATATGATGCAGTGTGTGGTCGTATTAAGGCAATGATCAGATCGGTTCGGAATAGGGTTAATATGATTAATCTGATGATTTCCAAGGCTCGGGACCGCCGTGCTGGGTAATCAGACCGCGCTTTTTGTAGTGTGTGTTCTTGTTGCCCGATAGAATGCGATTCTATGCTTAACTTATTTTTGCAGGTTTTTGTGAATAGTATGACCCATGATGTATGAGATGCATGCATGTGTGTAATGTTCATGACCTACGTGTCATGTTTATTGCAGCCCAAGGATGTCTATATTTGTATAACGGCCTGTGTGTCGACTTGTGGTGCTAATTTACTCCTTGTAATTTTATCCCTAGTGCTGTTAAGTGTAATGGCTTAGTGGGAGTACTTAGAGGTTTTGGCAACTTGGAGGCATGACGAACAGGATGCTTGGCGATGGAGATCACCGTAAGAAAGTGTCATATTATATCACAATGCAATTTGATTGTCTGTGAATGCCCTTATATTCATGTTCATTTATTTCTATGCATGTTATTTAATTGCTTGAAATACTTTTAACATGGTAGAAGTAAATTTCCCTGAGGTAATATTAAGTTAAATTGATGCCCTCCCAATTAGCTTCACCATCCATAGTCTTGTATTTTAATGGCAGGTCTTGCTAAAGCAGAGTTCCATTAATATTCCTTGACTAGATGGGTTTGTGTCGGACACTTACAAGCAAGCATTGGATTAACATGACAAGGTCATCATAACAGTTATGGAACTTGGGGCATAGGGTTGGGTGCTGGAGCATAGAGTTGCTGCCCAACAACAAGAGTCATATAGAGATATGATTAGCAAAGGGTTGCTTACCAAATTCACTAATCTTCTAGCAGTGATGCCAAAGCTCACTAGTAGATTAACTGATTACACGTCTTAAATCACTAAATGTCATATGAGGGATATGATATTCAGTGGGAGTATCTTCATTAAATTGTTTAATAGAAGTTACTTTTCTTGAACATATGTCTTAGTTTTGCATATTTCATGTTGTAGATCATGGCACCAACTGCTGTACCTACATCCAGTTTTGCTTTACGTTCGATTCTTGATAAGGAAAAACTGAATGGAATAAATTTTGCAGATTGATCCCGCAACCTGAGAATTGTTCTTAGGCAAGATAAAAAGGAACATGTTCTAGAGGAACAAATTCCTGATGTGCCTGCTGAGAATATTACTGCTGCTCTTAAAACAGCCTATAAAAAGGTATGTGATGAGTCTCTTGATGTTAGCTGTCTCATGCTTGCTGCAATGAACTCAGACCTTCAGAAGTAGTTTGAGAACATTGGGGCCTACGATATGATCGTGGCGCTCAAAGGCATGTTTAAGACACAAGGAATAACTGAGAGACATGAGATCTCAAAGAAACTGTTTGCGTGTAAGCTAGCTGAGGGTAGTCCGGTGAGCTCTCATGTGATCAAGATGGTTGGTTACACATAGAATTTGGAAAAACTTGGTTTTCCACTTAGTCAAGAGTTTACTACAGATTTGATTCTTGCTTTGCGTCCTGCAAGCTATGGGCAGTTCATTATGACTTTCCATATGAACGGCTTAGACAAGAATATCACCGAACTGCATAAGATGCTTAAGACTGCAGAGGACAGCATTAAGAAAAGCAACAATCATGTGATGATTGTGCAAAAGAGTACAAGCTTCAAGAAGAAGGCTAAAACTTGGGTAAAAGGTAAGGGCAAGGCCTCGGATGAGATCCAAGCTTTCAAGCCTAAACCCAAGACCAATTCCGGCTTGACTCAAGAGAATGAATGCTTTTACTGCAAGGAGACAGGCCACTGGAAGAGGAACTGCAAGAAATACCTGGCTGATCTAAAAAAGAATGGTGGGACTAAATCTTCCACTTCAGGTATTAATGTTATAGATATTTTTCTTGCTGATTCTTATGTTAACTCGTGGGTATTTGATACCGGATCAGTTGCTCATATTTGCAATTCGATTCAGAGTCTAATAAGGATTAGGAGATTAACATGGGGCGAGATGGATCTTCGCGTCGGGAATAAAGCAAGAGTTGTTGCATTAGCCGTCGGGACTTTGCCATTACTTTTGACTTCAGGATTTATTATTGTTCGTAGCAGCATAGATAGTGTACGATTCACCACCTCTGTTTATCCATCGGTTTGTGGGTGACAAGTTGTCGAGAATAACAACTTCGTCCCAAGCTTGGCCCACAAAGTCTTCCAAAAATAACTCATGAACTTGACATCGCGATCTGAAATAATCGTCTTGGGCATCCCATGCAATCGCATAATCTCTCTAAAAAACAAGTCAGCTACATGCGACGCATCGTCGCTCTTATGACAAGGGATAAAATATGCCATTTTAGAAAACCTATCCGTAATAACAAAAACAGAATCTCTACCCCTCCTAGTCCTAGGTAGTCCTAACACAAAATCCATGCTAATGTCCTCCCAAGTTGCATTAGGAACAGGAACTGGAGTATATAAACCATATGGATTAAGCTTAGACTTATCTTTATGACATGTTATACAACGTTGTACGTATCTTTCAACATCACGCCTCGTCTTTGGCCAATAGAAGTGATCGGTCAACATCATGAAGGTCTTTTCTCTCCCGAAATGTCCCGTCAATCCTCTAGCATGTGATTCCTGCAATAAGAGTAAATGAACGGACGATTCTGGAACACATAACTCGTTAGCACAAAATAAAAACCCATTATGAATATGAAACTTGTCCCATCCTTTTCCATTTGTGCATTTAGCATATGGTTGAGAAAACTGACTATTTGAAGCATAAGTCTTTCAAATTCTCTAATCCAGGAACTGTTACTTCCAGTTGAGTTAAAAGCACATTCTTACGAGATAAAGCATCGGCAACAACATTATCTTTGCCCTTCTTGTATTTGACAACATGTGGAAAAGATTCAATGAATTCTAACCATTTTGCATGTCGACGATTCAATTTAGCTTATCCTTTCAAGTACTTCAAAGATTCATGATTAGAATGTATGATGAACTCCTTAGGCCAAAGGTAATGTTGCCAAACTTCTAGAATACGAACCAAAGCATACAATTCTTTATCATAAACATGATAATTTAATTGAGCACCACCAAGTTTTTCACTAAAGAAAGCTATAGGTTTTCCTTCTTGCATTAAAACTCCTCCGATGCCTATTCCGCTAGCATCATATTCAATTGCAAAAGGTTTATCAAAATCAGGCAAAACCAGCAAAGGTGCTTCAGTTAAACATTTCTTCAATTCATTAAGAGCTTGATCTTGTGCTACCCCCCACACAAAGTCGACACCTTTCTTAGTTAATTCATTTAAAGGAGCAGCAATGGTACTAAAATATTTTACAAAATGACGGTAAAATCCAGCAAGACCATGAAAACTTTGAATTTGACTAACATTAATAGGAGTAGGCCAATTCCTTATAGCTTCTACCTTTGATTCATCTACTTCAATTCCATTAGCTGAAACCACATATCCTAAGAACACCACTTTACTAGTACAAAAACTACATTTCTCAAAATAAGCATATAGCTTTTTAGTTCGAAGTACTTCTAGCACTTGTCTAATGTGTTTGACATGTTCATGTAAAGTGCGGCTATATATCAAAATATTATCAAAGCAGACTACAATGAATTGACCTATGAAAGATCGCAAAACATGATTCATTAAGCGCATAAAAGTACTAGGAGCTCTGGTTAAACCAAAAGGCATAACTAACCATTCATACAAGCTAAATTTGGTTTTGAAAGCAGTTTTCCATTCATCTCCATGATTCATCTTGATTTGATGATATCCACTACGTAAATCAATTTTAGAAAAAATAGTAAAGGCACTTAGTTCATCGAGCATATCATCTAACTTAGGAATAGGATGATGATATCTAACAGTTATGTTGTTAATAGCTCTACAATCTACGTACATTCGTCAACTACCATCTTTCTTAGGAACAAGAATAACTAGAACAACAAAGGGCTAATGCTTTCACGTCACGCACCCTTTTGAGAAGCGCTTGTACTTGTCGATGAATCTCCTTTGTTTCCTTTGGATTGGTGCGATATGGTGGGCGATTAGGAAGAGATGCACACGGAATCAAGTCAATTTGATGTTCAATTCTGCGTCTTGGAGGTAGTCCGGTGGTATGTCCTCCGGAAATACGTCATCAAAAGCCTGCAAAAGATCAGAAATGGCACTAGGAAGAGATGTTTTGCCGTTAGTAGAAAGTAATGCATCTTTGTACAAAAGTACAAAGTGCATCAAATTGGGATCATCACGCATCGCTCTCATCTCAGATTTTGTGGCTATCATGACTAGCTTTTTATCTCCGCTCCTTACTCATTCTACTCAATTTAGGCTTGTGGCTCTCACTTTCCTTTTGTGGAATGACACTCGCTTCCTTCTTCTGCATAGTTTCGTTATTCTTACTTTTTATAGGACAGAAAGTAGAACCACCACTAGAAGTTATTCAATTGTTTGGTTGAACCTTGGGCACAAACTTTCCTTCATTGGATGGTGTACGGGCAGCGAAGGAAGAATATCGTGTGAACTTAGTATCTTCTTGAAGTTGGCACTCCGCTTTTGTTGCTTGGTGTACCAACTCATAGATGTTGTTATAAGGCTAAAAATTGACAATGCATTTGATACCATGGTTCAAACCTGATAGAAATTGCGCCATGGTTTGTTCTTCTTGTTCATGAACTTGACCGCGAATCATGGCTTGCTCCATCTCTTTGTAGTATTCCTCCACATAACGCATGCCTTGTCGCATAGTTTGTAGTTTTTCAAAAAGGTCACGTTTGTAATGTCGAGGTACAAAATGTGCTCTCATCTCGCGCTTCATTTCTTGCCATGTAGCAATTGGTGGTTAACCATGCTCAGCCCTTTGAATGGTGACTTGTTCCCACCAATCCAAAGCGTATGAATCAAATTCAACCGAGGCCATGAGTACCTTATGGTCTTCAGAATAGTTGTGTAAACGAAAAATCTTATCGACCTTCTACTCCCAAGTAAGATATTCATCGGGATCCGTTCCTCCAATAAATTTGGGCATAGAAAGCTTCAGTTTTCCCAAGCCGTCATTATTGTAATGATTTTGACAATGTTAGTTGTCATTGTGGTGAACTTGATAAGGTGCACCGATATCTTGATGATATGCACATGCACACATGGCACTGATGAGGACGCCACGCATGCTGCCTTGCAAGCACGGAGCTGACTTGGCGGCTGACGTGGGTGATAGAGACGCGGTAGCGCTCAGATCTCGACGGTCTCTGGCGAACGGCGGGGCTCCACCAATGACGAGTGGTACTGGCATGAAGCTGTCGCTATTGCACACTCGTGGGTGCACTCACTGGTGGTCGAAGGCATCGGTGGTGGCTGGCGGCAAGGTTTGAGCGGAGAAGAAGACACGACTATTGTCGGCGACGAGCTCCAGTGACGCTCTGGCAGCAGGGATGGGTGCGCGAGGGAGCTCCGGTGATGGCAAACTCAGCGGTGCAGTCGACGTCAACGAGGCGGCGATGATGGCGGTGCAATTCGAAAAATGAAAAGTTTCAGCCGAAAACCTAAAACTTGGATTATGGCAGTGCTAGGGTCCTCGGGATGATGAGGGTGGGGGCTTTGGATTGCGGAGGCAAGGGCGATCCTCGGGGTGGCTTTTATAGGGTGAGGGCGAATCCAGGGTGGCGTGTTAGCGGCAGAGTCCAATTCAGAACCGAAAGGATATAAGGAAATTCAAATGGAAAACGGAGAAGATAAGGGATGAGATTTGATACGGGGAGATAGAACTTTTAGATGGCGGTAGCAAATAAAAAATCTTGAGCTTTTTGTGTCGTTGTCGGACGAAGTTCACACGTGGCAACAATGGCGAATGAACCCAGCTCACGCGGAGACGACGACGCAACAGGGACTGTGACATGGCGAGGTCCACCGGTCAACGGAAGAAGGAGGTGCAGCTCACGCGTCGTGAACATCGCCTTGATCGTACGGCGAGGCGGGGGTTGCACGAACGCACGATTGGGCGCTTCGAGCCACGCGTGGGAATAGGAGGCTGGTAGGAGAGATTTGACCGATTCGTTACGAGATTTTAAATAGGTTTTCTATTTTTGGAAAATACAGAAAATCCAAATGGCAATTAGAAAATAGCAAATAAACTTGAAAAATTTCTAGAAAAATCTAAAAAATATATCCAAGCCCATAGTTCTGAGCCACTGGACGAGGTGCTGAAGTTGGTGCAAGCGTCTTGAAAGAGTTCTGTGGGAAAAAAATGGTTAAACTGTTGTGGAACTATTCTTGCCTTCTGCTGCAACTGGTGACTCCCTTGCTAAGCCATCCTGCATTTGCGGCTGTCTTCCAATTCTCTGCGCTTGTCTTTCAGAATCATAGCTTTGTTGACTAGCTCCTGGAAGTTTGGGAAAGTATGGACAATCATGTTAACTTGAAATCAACAATTCAGTCCCTTCAAAAAACGACTCTGACGGTCCTTATCTGTGGCGACATCTTTCGCGGCATAACGGGCAAGCTGAGAAAATTTATTCAGATAGTCAGTTACTGACATCCCTCCTTGCTTGAGAGCGTGAAACTCATCCTTCTTTAGATCAATGATTCCTTCTGGTTCATGGTACTGACGAAAAGCAGCTGAAAACTCTTCCTAGGTAATGTTTTGCGGTGTCTCATGCACTGTATACAAGTTTTCCCACCATTCAGTAGCTATGCCTTCCATTTGGTAACTGGCATATAGAACCTTTTGATGATCGCTGCATTGGGTGATCATCAGCTTCAACCGGTGAGACATGCTTGGAAAATGTTGGTGGACAAGTTCTCATGAACTCGGCTAGCTTAGATGGTCCATGGTGACCATGAGCGACTAGGGTTTCGTTGTGGTGATTGTTGTTGCTATTCTGATTGTTCATATTCTAAATCTGATTCATCATGATGTACATCATTTGGGTCTGAGCTACCATGAAAGCTGCAAAATTCTATAGGTCGATTGGGGGTGCTTGAGGTGGAACTACTCCTGCGAGGGTCTGCTCATTTCCTTTTGACACAAGGTGCTAGAACTACTTGCAGTAGCATGACGAGTCTAAACCATCTGGTGAAGCTCCATGGGTTAGATAAGGTAGCAAGCACAAGATGAGTTAGGAACTAGGCAAGGGTAGGTTAAACCCAACAAACACAGCTCAAGAAAACTCAACTAAAATAGTTATATTAATTTAGATCTTAGCATGGTCGCAACAAATTCCTAAGGGCCTTTGCACTCATACTCACACACAAGAAAATAAGAATGAACCTAAACACACAATCTACTGCCTAAAGGGCGACTCTCCTAACCTTAAAATGGTTAAGCCTAAAAACTCAAGTAGACTACTTGATGAGATAGCCTCCATAGCCTTGACGGTGCTCCCGTCTCATCAGACTTGGGCGCACTAGCATCCTTGTGAACAGGTCTTGGTGCCCTGAGACTTGTGCAACAGGAACAGGTGTCTCTGGTGCAGGCACAGTTGGCTCCTTCGGCTCTACGGCCTATGATGGCTCCTCAGCTTACTCTGGGTCTTCTTCTTTGTGATCCTCCTCGTGCTCATGCTGACCATAGAGGGCTTCCTCTAAGGTGGTGATCCTTTCTTCTACCATCTACAAGGTCTCGTAGATGCACTCCAGCTCTGTGGCGGCCAACTCCAGTGACTCCTCCTGAGCAGCGACGAACTGGGCAAGATGTACAACGGTGATGTTGCTCTCTCCATTTGTTGGCGGGTAACATGCAGGAAGATTCACTGCAGAGGTACGAGGTGGTAGTGAAAGACAAGATCTTGAAGCTCACGGCGTAGATGTTGCGAGATCCTTAGGATAGCGAGGCGTGAAGACTCTTGAATCGCTTTGATCCAAACCATCCTTCACGCTGAGATGTTCAGGGGTTGGTTTGCTTTGGTATCCCTCCTGACGTAGATAGTCAAACGGCAGACCACTCCACGGCCTCAGCCGTTTACTACCCAGTTGCTGCCACGGTACATTGGACGGTCGAATCCTCCAAGCACTTGCAATAGCTTCCAGAGCTCAACGACGAGCCCTCTCTTGCGCTCACTATAGTTCTAAAGATGAGGCATCTAACAGCACAGACTACTAGAGGGTAAGAACAACTTAAAAACAACGGGGAGATGAAGAATTTCAGCAATAGTTGAGTCAAGAAAGACATGAGAGAAGTTAAGCAGTTCGATTAATCTTGCAAGTTAATTTTACTTTAGAAAATAGTTTGGACACTCTAAGACGGCCAATGTAACAAATGTCAAAACCTACAGTTAGTATGACTCTGATACCACCTCTGTCGGGACCCAAAACTGCAATTCTGGATCCTCTACGTATAATGCACTAGTCCAGGATCAGCTACTACACATAGTGTCAATATAGATAAAGATCGATCCACATATGACGAATAATAGCATAAATGAGTAATTTTAATAACATAATGGTTTTGACCTTATGGCCGAGTTTACATTTATTAAGCCTCATACGTTGGCAAAAAATAAAATAGCAACAGCGGAACAAAATTAAACTCCAGTGGAATCACATGAATTCACCACAGGCAACCAACTGGGATCAAGACCCTAACAATCAGCACCTTCGTAGAACTCCTCAAATGCAGGCGAAGACTCCTTCACTTCTGTTGAATGTTTGCAGCAAGCATGAGTACACAACCGTACTCGTAAGTCATACCACATAATGCAATTTATAGATGATGGCTTATTCCAAAGGAATGGATTATGTGGTTATTTTGCATAAAGCAATATTTGCAACAGAATACACCTAATAGATTGAAAACATAATTCAAAATAAATAAACAATAATAGTTTAACATTTGTTTTCACAAAGGACACAAAGCCTAATCAAATTCTTTCACACAGCCATATGGATTAAGTCACACAACTGTCGCTTCCCAAATGTTTAATGAAAATTTAACCCTCATGTGAAATCCCCGAGTATGTCCATGACTGCGGACGCGGCTATTCGAATAGATTGATTAACACTCTGTAGAGGTTGTACACTTTACCCACACTATATAATCTGTGTAGTTAGCACTAATTATAACAAAACCTTTCAGAAACTTCATCTCAAGTATTGACACTCCCGATGTGCTTTACCGCCGTCCAATTTATACACACAGCTCTTGGTACGACACACATCGTTGGACACAAAAACGGTGAACCGTCCCGTGATGTGAGGCTCACACCTCCACCTTGGCACACAACCTAACCTACAACCTGAGTTGTCAATATCAAGACTCCATAACCTACTAAGTTAGGCCCGTCCCATCTGGCATTTGATTGTACGGAAGACACAGTTCAATGACGCACAAAGTTAAGTCCTTCATTAACTAAGGCAAGACTTCCAATTTCTAACTAATGTCATACATACCAATATTCCCATGCACACTGCCTCCAACATATCACACAGTATCCACCATTTGTCTCAGTCTAAATTTTTTCCCACCCTATTTATTAAGTGCAGCACATGCCATCAACGAGTAACAGCACACAATGCATATAGTTTTATCACACAGTTCCATAATCACTTAGTCAAGTTTATATTTGCAACTCACATGAGAAGATGACTCGTAGCATGACTAAGCAATCTATATCAAACCAACCCACGTTGGTGCTACGATAATACCAACTAATAATAAACCAACCTAGAGTGACAAAAGATTATATCATAACAATAGACAAGGTGGATATAACAAATTGGATTAATAACTAAACCCAAAAGCATTTAAATAAATACTTAAAATAGAATGCAATAATTTGAATCAAAGTTATTTGATAACTAGGTTCAATATGATCAAAGGTGTAACTTTCCTTGGAATAGGTCTAGGTACTGGACTTGATCTTGGTGCACTCCTTCTCCTTCAAAAGTCCCCAACGTATTAACATCTACTCGCAAACGAAATAAATAAAATAAATAAATAAATAATAGAGGAGAAAAAACTCCAAAAATTAAATAAAAATCTGAAATAAATAGATCTTGAATTTATATGAATTTAGGAATTTGAATGGGCCCAATCGGAGTTTGGATGAAGAAGATATGACTTCTGGAAGATCAAAACTAAAGAAATAACCTAAATTAGAATTTCTACAATATCCCAAATTATTTTTCTACTTAAAAATTGGATTATGACGCAAGCATGATGTCAGCACTGATTTCGGATTTAAAATAAATTTAGGGAAATGGTTGTTGAGGCTGACATATGAGACCCACAGTCTATAGACTGAATCTACGAAACTGATCTATTGGTCCACGGGCTCACTGGTCTATGGAATAGTGCACCAGACAACGGGGCCCACAAGGCATTGGCTTGGTCTACGGTGTATTGGGTTCATGGAAGATTGAATCTGGGGTTCGAATGAACCGCCCACGCACACGCGCACGTGGCGCTGACGAGGGCACCACGCAAGTTGCCACACATGCATGAAACTGATATGGCGGCTGATGTGGGTGATAGAGACTCGGTGGTGCTCAAATCCAGACTGTCTCCGACGAACGGCGGGACTTCACCGATGGCGAGTGGTATTTGCGTAAAGCTGGCGCTATTGCGCACTCGTGGGTGCACTCACTGGTGGTCGAAGGCATCGGTGGTGGCCGGCGGCAAGGTTTGAGCGAAGAAGAAGACACCACTATTGTCGACGATGAGATCCAGTGATGTTTCAGTAGTGGGGATGGGTGCGTGAGGGAGCTCCGGTGACGGCGGACTCAGCGGTGCAGTCGACGTCGACGAGGCAGTGACGACGGCGGTGCAATTTGAAAAATGAAAAACTTCGGCCGAAAACCTAAAACTTGGATTGCGGCGGTGCTAGGGTTCCTGGGATGATGAGGGTAGGTGCTTTGGGTTGCGGTGGCAAGGGAGATCCTCGGGGTGACCTTTATAGGGAGAGGGCGAGCACAGGGAGGCGTCTTGGCGGCGGAGTCCAATTCGGAACCGAAAGGAAATAAGGAAATTCAAGTGGAAAGCGGAGAAGATAAGGGATGAGATTTGATGCGGGGAGATAGAGCTTCTTGATGGCGGCATCAAATCAGAAATCCTGGGCCGTTTGTACTGTTGTCGGACAAAGCTCGCACGCGGCAACAATGGCGAATAAACCCGGCTCACGCGGAGACGACGACGTGATAGGGACGATGACATAGCGGGGTCCACCGACCAGCGGAAGAAGGAGGCGCGGCCCACGCTTCAGTGGACGCGAGCACGATCGCACGCGTGGGCGGCGCGCGACGAGCGAGCGATCGTGCCGCTTCACGTGCCACTGCGAGAATAGGAGCTGGGCCGAAGTGATTCGGCCCGGTTACTGTTCTAAGATTTTAAATAGGTTTTCTATTTTTGAAAAATACAGAAAATCCAAATGGCAATTAGAAAATAGCAAATGAACTCGAAAAAATTCTAGAAAATATATCCAAGCCCACAGAATCCAAATAAAATAGTTTTGACAATTGTTTATTTTGGAATTAATCATATTAAATTATTTTGATGCTAAAATTCCATATTAAGCTTTAATTAAAATTTAAATAAAATCCAAATGGTGAATTTTTCCAACTACTAACTAATAAAAATGTTTTTAAAACTCAAAAAATTGGGATGTTGCACTCATGATGCACTTTGTTTTCCAATAAGGTCACTTTATCAACACAATCTAGATTATTGCCTTTGCCTCATTGACACTTGTCTCTTGACAATGTGAGTTTAATCTCACCACTTTCTAACAAGATATTTGGATAATGCAATCATAATCTCTCTTAGACATATTCTTAGATTAAAGTGGAGACTACTGTATTTTCTGAGAGATTGCAGGACTCATTGAACCTGACATATTCATAGACCATTATGGATGTGGGCATTTCTTTAGTTCTAGATGCGAGCATTTCTTTAGTTCTGGATGTGAGTCGCAATCGTAACCATGCAATCACCGCCCCTTCTAGATGTGAGCATTTCTTTAGTTTTGGATGTGAGCAGAATCAGAACCATGCCTAGTCCATTGGGAATAAAATGGAAAAGGAGTTTCTCAAGCAGTAATTACAGAGTAGATTCAGGCATCCTGTATTTACACGTCCAGAATTTTCTTCCCGTGATTGTATTCGAAGTGCATACATCCAGAATTCAACACTCAATTTATTGAGTTTTCAGGCAGTAATTACAGAGCAGATTTAGGCATTCTATAACCCAGATTGCAGCTACCTGGATGTATATTATATAGCCGTTACATAGCTATAACACAAAACCATGCAACACTCAATTAGCATTTCTCACTCAATTTCTCATAGCCATTACATAGATATAACACAGAGCCATTACAATCAGAACTTAACACTCAATTTCTCACAGCCATTGCATCTCAAGTCAGGTATAACACAAAGCCATTACAAATCAACAACAACCAAGTCTCAAAGTCACATCTCAAGTCAGGTATTCAGCATTCAAGTCAAGTTTTCAACTCCAAGTTTCAGGAGGCACATAACACAGTACAAACAAAAGATGATTACACAGTACAATACTACATTTAGTTACCAATCTTCCTAATGCAAATTCCTAGCAGCAAGAATAAAAAACAACAACAACCACTTTAAACTTGTCATCTGCAGTAGCTAATTTCGTGATTGATTTGTTAATCTGGTCCAATGAAGTTCTCATCTCAGCTAAATGTGCCAATACATGGTGGTCGACATGGAAAACCATTTCCTTTCCATTGCTGAACTTCATAGGAGAATCATCTTTTTTTCTCTTGTTCCACCAAATGCATCCCAAATAGATGCCTCGCGTATTGGTATTTCCACATGAAAGTGTCACAACCATTGGAATAAATCTGGACCAAAATAAAGCACCAAATTTCATCATCAAAATGCACTGGATAGCAAAACAAAATATCAAATTTCAACATCAAAATCAAATCAAAGGAAAGTTTCTTACACTATCGTTTTTAGGGCATTTCTAGTACTCTTTTCCTTGATTCTTCGAGCTCCTAGACAGAGCCCAGATCATCTTTGTGTCGCACTTTGGGCATGGCACAAGTGGTAGCCCCACACTAGACGCTGTCGCTGACCACTCGGAGTGTGCCTTCTCACAATCTTTCTTCTTCTCCATGGCGCGGCAACTCGAGAAAGTCGAAGAACAAGGGGGCTGCTGGTTTGTGCAGGTGGAGCACAAGGCCTAACCCTAGACTCAATTTGGGGTAGGGGAGCCCTGGTGGGAGCACTATTTGGAGGCGAAGGAGCAGAGGGCCGATGGCCACAGGTGGTAGAGGGGTGCTCAAGGGCAGGGGACGTGAAGGGTACTAAACCTAAATGCCACCATGGTCACCTCTGATGATTTGGGACAAGGGCGTTAGGAATTGGGGAACGGGGATCGAGGGCAATTGGGGGCGAATTCAAAAGGAAATTTGTGGGGGGGGGTTCGCAAATATGGTGTTAAGTGGGAGATGTGGGTTGTCTCGGCCGTTGATTTCGTGATGGATGGCTCAGATGGTCCATGTCCATATGTGCACAATTCAATCTATGTGCAGCAGATATGCAAGCGTACATTGGTAAATAGATGTCTAATTGTGTGTCCAATTATTGCCATCAAGGATTGTGATCCATTCAATATGATTCTTCAATATCAATCATAATAGCACAATCTTTCTAATTGCTATTGTATTTTACAATGTTTCTGTTCAATATCAAAACATTTTTTAGCTCACTTTTATACCACTGTTACTCTAACTGACATTACATGCCACTAGTGTAACTGAATTATTGGATATAATGAAGAAAAAATAGTTGTTATCCTATAATGTTTCAGAATTTGAGTAAAGACAAATTATATGTTGCAAAATAGACATGGGGGATCCTTGGAAACTCTTGTTTGACTCGTAGCGGTAAGCAAGACATACATTTATTAATTTCCCTGTTAGAACACTCTATTAAAAAATGCATGTAACACCCCAGCCCAACATGAGCCTGGGATGCTACTAAAATAACAATATCACAAATACAAATCCAAGACACTACAAAAAAATTCGGCAGAACCTCCTTTGTATAACTAAGTTTACCAGAGATTCCAATAGATGCTTATAAAATTATCACTATTTCAACATCCAAAGTTCATCGAAGCATTCATAAATAATCTACTCAGCTAAAACATAAGCAAGCATAATTAAAATTTACCACTCTCATTATTACAAATAAACTAATGCATTCAAGTATAGCCAAAGTTAATCCTTAAGCAGTTTTCTTGTTATAAAGGTACGGTCTAAATGATAATTATCTTTTCAAGAGTATGTGGTAGTGAGTGCGACCAAAGCAACCCTACTCCCTCCCATGCATGCCGTCCGCAAACGAGATACCTAAAAACACAACATCAGTAAGAGTGAGTACAAGACTCAGCAAAGTACAAATAGCAAGACAATAGCCAACACAACTGTAATTAACAACATCCATCCACGTAACCCAATAAGAAATATGTCTCATGCTTATGCGATGCAAACTGTTCAAATGCACTTTTCTTTCTCTCTTTTGCATATACCGGTATTGTGGAGTGTGCATCCGTCGATGCACACCCATGCCTGTGCCTTCTAGCACAGGGACCTTAGCCCATACTCCACAAGTATGGGGACCCAAAAGCCCATCATATTCATGATGGGGACCTCAATTAATGCTTGGTCACCACGTGACCATGCCTCCAATATGATATCATGATGCACATGGTCAATTCTTTAAATCATCATGCATACATGAAACTTACGCATACTTCTAGCATTTACGGGCATTATTGTCCATAACATTCGAGCATCCATGATTAACATAATATACTTATAGCATAGTACACATAAACAAATGATCACACACAATTTACTACTACTGTACTTGCCTTAACCACGAGAGAATGAGGGATGTACAGAATGAGTACGCTCCACACCGGTCCACCACCTGAATAACAGTTATAACACATGCTAAGACACAGCAGCGGATCAAAACAACCTATATAACAACAACCATGGACTTGCAAAACTCCTAACTCAATCCCGACCCCAAACTCCTAAACGTCGATCTGTCCCCTCGGTGGATAGTCAACTTCAAAAATCCATATCTATTAGTACAGGGGTCCAAATAAGATGTTCTTAGACTTTATGGAAAGATAATTAAATTCTCCAACTAAGTTTAGTTGGTGAGCCTTTCTGAATCGGCGAAATAATACCCCTACCAGGCCAATTAAAAAAACATCAACTTCACATCGGGTTTTCTGGACAGAGTACTAAAACCACCATAACTTTTGCTACACAACTCAGAATGGGGTGATCTTGGACTCTATGGAATTATGACAAAACCAGCTACAATAGTCGAGTTGGACAAATCTCCTGATTCGACCTCCTACTAATTCTTATATTCAGGTATAGTTTTCCTAAGTTTTCTGTCTCTGCAATCTGACAGTTAGCAAAACAGCGACGGTAAAAACTTCATAACTTTTGATTGACAACTCTAAAAATTGTGTTCTTTATCAGCTTGGAAATATTTCGGACTCTTCTATAATATTAATTTTGGGTGGATTTTCTAATTCGGCCTATAAAAATTCATAATAACAAGACAATGCAATCTGCCACAACTCGTCAGCTCTCCTGGTCAGTCGCAGTAAAACTACCGTAACTCCTAAACCGTTGGTCCAAATCAGGTGATCTCGGTGCCCAAAGAAAGCTAAAACCGAGATATACAACTTTCTAAGAGGTGATCAGGTCAGAAAATGAACATAACATACCCAAATCTGACAAGGCGGCGCACAGCAGGGAGAGGTGGGGAGAGGCGGCGGCTCAAAGTGGGGAGGAGGAGGGAGAGTGGGGAGTTTAGGTTTTGGGGGGTGGGAACCCCCCCCTTTTTGGCCGGCCACCACATGGGCCCCTCCTGGGCTGCGGCCCAGGCCCAGGTTGTCGAGGATTTACGAAAAACCCTTCTCTTTTCAGGAATTTCTACTCATTTAATTGTCTTTTCTTCTCCCGGCTATTTTCTAATTACCCGATTCAATTCCGGGATATTACAATGCATATTGGAACTTTCGAATGAATTTAGTATGCCAACTTTTTCCATGTATACATCATGTTTTCATTGGTTGAGATTCTTTTCAATCACCTATAGGGACAAACAAGTCAAACTCATGTTTACAACATACCTTATATTCATTCTGGAATAGTCCTATGTTAGTGTTATAGTAATTTGGCTAATAACAACAAAGATAGTAGCAAAATATTGTGTTGCTGGCTAATAATAACAATCATTTTGGATATTAGTTGGATCTTGTTGCAACCTCATTGGCTCATTGCTGCTTTTGAATTGGTACTAAATCCAAAGCTGTCACGAACCTATTTCATGACAGGGATAAACATCATCGAGGGAGATCGGTCGGCGATGACTTGAGGTAGAACGGTGCTAGATGAAAGAGAGCACCGATTGGGGGAGAGGAACGGGTCTAGAGTAGCTAGCCTAGGGAGAGATGAGAGCTAGGAATTATAATGGAGGATAACTCTCAATTTGGACAGAGTAAGCTGGTAAAGGGAAAATGTGAAATTGGAAATCTGAAAGAGTGAAGGCGATAAATGCTAACTAACTTGATTTCCTTATCTTACTTGATCATGAAAAAATGTTTTGCTTTCTGTGTTTGCACTTTGGACTAAACCATCCTTCTAAATGATCTAACTAGATAGTTCAGATAAATTAGTCGAACTTGTAGTTGTGAACTTGTGATCATGTACGTTGTGTATAGAAAATATATTGGATCGTACTTCTTTTCTATGCCATGTACAAAATGCATTTTGATCTCAGAACAGGTGATACAACTATGCACACTTTGTACAGAGAACAAGTAATACTGTGTATAGGGCAGTTATATTTGAGTTCTTTGATTTGAAACTTACAATTTGTATGCAAATAATTCAAGTCACTTTTTTTGGAAGAGGTTGTATCGTTTATTTACGAATATTGTAATGTATGAACACTTGATTAAATATTATTATTTTGGTTCATGTTTCATATGTTAGTTTGTCATCAAAAGTAATCGTATCCTATTGCTCAAGCTTTTCAAAGAAATAGGGTGACATTTTGTTGTCGTGCATTTTTCCTAGAGGAGAACTTTACTGTATGTTAAGTATCATATTTTACTGGAATTGTTCTGCATGTTAAGTTCAGAATAACGTGAAAGCACTTATGTATACACACGGTAACCGGCTTTAGAGTTTAAAAACATATAATATATTTTTTATTCCGTTGCAACGTATGAACATTCATCTAGTGTAGTTAAAACCGAAATCACTCCTTGCTATCCAAGTTGTAGCCCATACTGGTTTTTGATTTAGGTAGGACACAGTCCCACTTGGCAGGAATTTGCTTCCGTCACCTTACGATAGACGTGATAACCAACTGTTGTCCTTTTCTAAGAAAAGAAACTCAAAATACTTCTCATTGTAACTAAGTACCAACTTATAAATTACCAGCAATTCAGCAAATGAAATCCCAGCTTTCAGAATTTGTACAATTCTCGAAGTATATAAAACGAAAACGGGTCAGTAAATTGCATCACGAAGTATATACGCTGAATTTTTCAGTCGGTCTAACTAAAACCATAAGCAACATCACCTGATGTGCATGGCAATAATTGTCTCCACGCGCGCGCAGCCTGCAGGCACATGCAAACAAGGGCCGACACGCCATGCTACCACCACGACGACGACGACGACGACGACACGCATGACACACCAACCATGGCCGCAGAGAAACGGAAACGCAGTTGCTCGATCATGGCTGTGGTCACAAGGCGGGCCCCACCCCACGCCGTGCCCGTTGTTCGGTGCGTCGCATTATTGGCCTCAGCGGCAGCGCACCGCTGGAGGGATCAGATTCGCCTTCCGGACCAAACCTCATACCAACAAATTTACTAGCGCCGATCTTGTCCCTTCCCTTGCTTGCAACCTTTTTTTTTATCTACAAAATTATGCCCTTTTTCTATTTATAAATAATCGCGAGCTTAAGCAGGTTTTGTTTATTGTTTGCATTGGCTAGTTCGTATGGTACAGGACTATGGCCATGTTTGGGGAGCTTTAAGTTGGTTTCTAGGCTTATTGCTGAGCAAGCCAAAGCCAAAGCCAAAGCAACTCAGATCAGCTTTCTAGGCTTATTGCTGGAGGGGTATATGTACTTGCCACTAAAAGTTCAACAAAACTATCCACCAAATGCCAATGGTTAAAAGGGCATTCCTGTTCAAGCCCGTCACCATCTTGAATCTATTCGCTCCCACTCGATTCCCTTCGCCCCTAGGGTGACTCCACTTGGCCTACCCAAACTGGTGCCGCCGCCGCTTAGACTCGAGGAGCACCACGGCCTGGACCGGGGGAATGCCCCCGTTGCTAGCCCTCTCCTCCACCTCCCTGTGTTCTTTATGTGCATATACACATCACAAATCTGGTCAGACAACACACTTAGAATGCACCCGATAAATATTGTCGTAGCCGTGTCGTACTCTGTTTGTTGTGCAGCAGTACGAGATCCTGCAGGACCTAGTATCACAACCCAAAATACATTCATGGCCGAGAGCCACAATGGACCCTTGTTTGCCATATCTTGAAATTCACACTAGTGAATTTCTTCAGTTTCATTGCCTCGATAAAACCAGCCATCACAAAGTGCCTATTAGGTTTTTGGATTGTTATGTATATGCGTACTTTTGTGATTATTATAATTCCAAAACAATAATTGAATCAACAATAGCATATATACTAGGCATATTTGTGACTATGAACAATAACATGATCATCAACTCAAATATATATATCCCATATATACGCACTAACAAGCCAAAGCCTAGAACAAGAACACTACTAACAGAAGTAGGCATCAACATCATCACATGACAAATATCTTGGAAGCAAGGTCTACCCATATCAAATGATATCACCATGACTTGTAGAGAATCGCTCCGATGAAGGTCACAGTAGCGTCTGATACGAAGAAGACGACACACAGAGGATGATGAAGAAGGATGAAGCCGTGAGTAGTTGCGCGAACGCTTTCCAAAACCCTGATTCGCTCCAACCCGTGTAGGATCACGAGGGACGCTGGCTTCGGAGACACTGCTCTCCCCACATCGGTGCATGCCGAAGAAGGGATGGACAGTCAAGGTTGCGCAGCATAGAGGAAACGGGAAACAAGACGATATAGAGTCAGCCACAAAAAACAAACTGAAGCAACAACTCTGTATTAAACACAGTTAAAGTGTGCCATAAAAGCCCCAATGAAACAGTGTATGCAGTTTTCAGTTTCTAATTTGTATGCATGGTTTTGAGGTGCAAAAAGAAGTTGCAGGTCCACAGCCAACTGGATACGAAATCCCTTGACCATTCACGCAGACATTGCGTGTGGGCGGGCGATGGTGTCGAGTGGCGTGGCGAGGTGAGCGAGCGAGCGAGCCCGTGCATGCATTCTTCTTTTGCTTGCTTCAACTGGGTAAGACCAACTCCACATTATGTACTGGTCTCCTCCTACCTAGACTAGCAATATGGTAGTAAACTTCCCACCTCAACCTGCATGAGTGGACCTTTGTGATTTTTCTAGGATTTAATTAGGATATTGAATAGTCCAAGTCCAAAAAGTCCAACAATCTCCCACTAGATCCCAAAAGCACCACGAATTTGCCCATAATTCCAAAGTGATGTTGATATACTAGTTTTTCGGTAGAGACCGGTTAAGGTTGAACATCCACCTAGAACCTCAAGCTACACTTGCCCACAACTACACAATGGACTAAGACTTGAATTGACTGTTTTGTGCAGACAAGTTTCACATAAGGCCTTTATTAATACTTGGCTACCGATAGGCTACTACTCAGGTAGAGCATATAGGTCATACTCCTGTGTCTCTTCTTAAGCTTCTTAGAGATCACCCACATCTCATGGACTGCGACCAACAGTCAGGCTTATATAGGTGTGTTCTTACACGAATACCATGTTGGATGGTATTTTGATGTTAAGCCTCGGAACACATTAAGAGAAAGTTATCTTGCCTTATAGTAATTAAAGTATTGCATCTCCAACGGAGTGAGATGTAAAGTAAGAATGTACTTTACTGTTACCCAAACAGTTTGTTCTTCCTAAGGCCTATTTCATGGGATCTCTAATTACATAGGTTTGGGTTACAACTGTGTGTAACTCATATGGGTCTCATTCCCATCTCCTTCGATGCATTTTCAATTACATTCTGTGATAGTCCCCTTTTAAAGGGATATGCTATATTTTTAGCTATTTGGATATAACTCACAGCTATCACTCTCGAGTTTCTCAATTTTCTGACAGAGTTCAACCGCCTTTTCACATGTCTTGAGGATTTCATATTATCTGTTGCACATGTCACCTTTATGATAACTGTTTGGTTATCACAGTACATAAGGATAGCTATAATTGGTTTTTCAACCACCGGTAAATCCATCAAGAGTTCTCGTAGCTATTCTGCCTCAGCAATGGCTGTGTCTAATGTTTTGAGTTCTACCTCCATGGTTGACCTTGTTAGTATGGTCTGTTTGCAAGACCTCCAAGAGAGAGCAGCACCGTCGAGAGTGAATACATATCCACTAATAACATTTATCTCATTAGCATCAGAAATCCAATTGGAATCACTATATCCCTCAAGTACAGTTGGATACCCAGTATAGTGAATTCTGTAACTCATTCTACCTTTCAAATAGCGCATAACCCGCTCAAATGTGCGTCGATGATCATCTCCCATATTAGCGGTAAACCGGTCTTACTGCAAAAGAGATGTCAGGACGGGTAGCACTAGCAAAGTACATGACTGAACCAATAATCCGAGAGTACCTTAATTGATCCTTTCCTAGTATTCGATTATTTAGAAGTATTAGACTAGGATCATAGGGTGTTAGAGAGGGCTTGCTTTCCATATAGTTAAAACGACTCAAGACCTTTTCCACATAATGATATTGTAGCAAGGTAATCCCATTCTCATCCTTGATCAACTTGATGTTTAAAACAACATCAACCTCTACTAGATCTTTCATGTCAAAAACTTTGGGATAAAAATGACTTAACCTCGTCAATCACATCAATGTTTGTCCCAAATATAAGTATGTCACCAATATACAAACATAGTATTACTCCTTAACCCCCAACATAGTGGTGGTATACACATTTATCGGCTTCATTTACCGTAAACTCCGCAGATGTCAAAATTCTATCGAACTTCTCATGCCATTGCTTAGGTACTTATTTGAGGCCGTACAAAGATTTCAATAACTTACAAACCTTGCCCTCTTGTCCAGGTACTACAAATCCATCGGGCTGATTCATGTAAATTGTCTCATCCAACTCTCCCTTGAGGAAAGCCATCTTTACGCTCATTTAACGAACAATATGACCATGTGAGGCAACCAAAGATAGTAGTACTCGAATTGTGGTTGATCTAGCAATAGATGAGTAAGTATCAAAGAAATCATCACCTTCTTTTTTAGTATAATATTTATCCACAAGCCGAGTCTTGTACTTTTTTTTAATTGTACCATCAAGCCTAAGCTTCTTCTTAAACATCCACTTGCATCCAACTGACTTGCAAGCAAATGGACAATCGGTGATTTTCCAAGTTCCATTAGCGATAATGTAATCTATTTCACTATGAACCGCATCCTTTCAGCACTCTGCATCAGGAGATGCATATGCCTCTGAAATAGATTTGGGAACATCATCCACAAGATACACAATGAAGTCATCACCAAAAGATCTTGCAATCCTTTGTCTCTTGCTCCTTCGAGAAGCTACAACACTGTCATCCTTCTCATGTACGTGTTCATGTGTGTGTGTTGAAAATACTTAATTAAAGCGGTAGGTTCAGGAGTTAAATCATTTGCTTGACTAGAAGAGCTATGCAAATTCTTCATAGGAAATATATTTTTAAAGAAAATAGCATCTCAGGATTCCATTATCATATTGATTGGCATGTCAGATATCCCAGATTGTACTACTAGAAACCTATAGGTTGTACTATGATGAGTATATCCTAGACAGATACAATCCACTATTTTAGGTCCAAGTTTGTGCTTTTTAGTTATTGGAACATTGACTTTCACCAAGCACCCCCAAGTACGCAAATATGAGAGTGATGGTTTTCTCTCTTTCCAACCTTCGTACGGAGTTACCTTACTATTTTTAGTGAGGACTCTATTTAGGATGTGACATGTGTTGGACCAAAACGACGACTAGAGGGGGAGTGAATAGGAGCATGATCTCTTTTTTACCTTGATCGGATTCAACACGTTTTTCACTCCAATAGCTATGAGAGCTATGAAGATCAACATACAAGTATAGCAGAAGACTTATATTGAATCCAATCGAAATCCCGAAGCAAAACAACTAAAATCACCAAAAACACAATTCACAATAAGTTGGGCGGTCAAACCTCTTAGCCCAGCGGTCTGACATCTCCAAGGGGCGGTCTGACCTCCAGCACGATGAACAGTAAAATCAGCCCGAACTCGAAATGACAAAGTGAACTTTTGATCCACAACTCCAAACTTCACGAAACTTGAAACATACCTTCTTTCGGATGTCAAGAACCTATTCCAATTAAGGATTGTGAAGATCATTAACAAAGTTTCGACATTTTTCCGTGTGAGTGAAGGTTACTTCAAAACCGAGTCAAAACCAAAATATGATCCAAAAACTTGCTCGTGAGTGATAGATAATCCTAGATGCATTCCCACATGTCACAGTAAGCAAGATCCAGGCCATAAACTAAAGGAAAACAGAAGGATCAAAGAAAGCCCCAAAATTACAAAAGAGAGAGCAAGAACAAGAAGAGACTCATTTTGAGAAATCTTGCTTAGATTGATTCGAGATTAATGTTGGTTTATAGACACTCCATCCTAGAGGACAAAGGCTCAACACTTGAGCACACAATCAATCCAACTTTCTAAAACCCTAACCTCTCCACTTTCCTCTCCCTAAACACAAATTAGGGTTTCTTCAAAACAAGGGTTGGGAGTTGCACAACCAGCACCCTCTACTATTTATAGTGGAGGCTAGCTTCTAGCTTCTAGAATGATATTCCTAATGGGCACACGTTAAGCCTACACATAAACAGATTTAACTCATGCACGTATGTGGATATCGTGAGGATATGTGCACGATCTCAGGATGATGAGTCAATTGGCAATGGCTTTGTTGGTTTGCAAAATCTCGCATTTTCGGGGTTTGCTTCAAGCTGTCAGACCACAGCGCGATCCGACCGGGTGGTGTCAGGGGCGGTCGATCCACTGGAGAGGTCCGACCGGCCATGGTGGCCGGTCCGACCGGTGTGCTGAAAAGTGGCTTTTGGAGCTAAGCCAAAAATAAGTTGTGTAGGCAGGTGAGGGGAGTCTCCTGGATGTGGTTGCATCATTTTTGGAGCTCCCATTCAAAAGTTCTATTGAGTTGAAAATTCCAGAAGGTTTCGGATTTTCACGCTGGAAATTTGGCTAAGTCTTTTTGACCGGTCCGACCGCCGTTGTGGGAGCGGTCCGACCGGCCTGAAATCGGTCGGACCGGCCTTGTGGGGCGGCCAGACCGGCATTGACTTGGAGGTTAGCCAACTTTGCATGGATGTGTTTTGATTGTGGTTTATGTTTGGTTATCAATGCTTTATTGATGTATATTGCATTGCGGAGCTGACGTGGGTCAAGTTGTGAAGAACTTGTTCCCAGAAACGGTTTGTTTGTCTATTGTTTGCGGTGTGGCTTGCGTGTCAACGACGTCAATGGTGAGTGGATCAGGACTACGCTTGGAGAGCTGAGGTCCAGAACGGTCATGGATACCGGGTGAGGTCGTGTGACTCAAGCATGGTGCAGGATGGGCAAGATGGATTGAACGGGTAGTTCGGTGCAGCTGGTTGGATTAGGCGGTGCGGATATCGGTGCGAGTCTCTAGGAGGTTCCGATGGGATTCGGACAAGAGAGGCTTGGCGACGTGATGAGAACCGCTGATCAACCTATACGTGGTGAAGCAGGCGATTGCTTCAATGGTTATGTTGTGTGTGGGTCCCATGTGTGAGTGGGTCCCAAAAGTGAAACCCTAGGCCTCTCTATAAATAGAGAAGGGGAGATGTAAAACCCCTTGAAGCTTCCATTTGGATTCCTTAGCCTTTTTCTAGGGTTAGGGTTTGGAGAGGAAGAGAGGGAGAGATTGTGGTTGCTCCTTGGTGAGCTCTTGTCCTCCTTGAGGGAGTGGCTTTGTAAGCATCTTGTGAGATCAATCAATCTTGTGATGCTTGCTTGAGAGTTCATTTGTCTCTCTTTTGTGTTCTTCTCTCATTTGGATGAATTTGGTGCTTCCTTGATTCAAGTGGTTAAACTTGGTCTATTGACCCACTTTGTCTTGCTTTGATGTGTGGGAGTACTCCTAGAATCATCTAGACCATCAACCCCCGCAAGCAAGTCTTGAATCAAAGATTTTCATTTTTCTAGGGTTTGTGCACTTCTTTGTTAAATCCTTGAGAGATCGATTCTGCGAAGTGGATCTGAAGGATGGTCGCTAGAAATAGGTCTCTAATATCATTAGAGAGGTGTGCTCGAAATTTGGTCAAGTTTCATTGGTTGAATCAAAAGTTGGATCAAATTTCGTTTTGGATTTGGGATTGGTTTTTCAGTTCTGGATCGAACCGTCGACCGGTGTTACAACGGCGGTCCGACCGCCTGTGTTCAGAGACATTTGTCTTCTGGTCGAACCGCTGTCCACCGGTCCGACCGCCAGTTAGTAGCCTGTTCGACCGCTCGTTAGCCGTCGGTCAGACCGCCCCTGGTAGCCGGTCAGACCGCCTGTGCCCAGATCTTCCCTTTGAGATTAAGTCTCCATTTTTATGTCGTGTGGTTATCGGGGTTATCGAATTCAGCACAAGGCTTCCACTGTGCGCTTACTGATCTTCTTAGCTTTCATAGCTAAAGGAGTAAAGTTCGTGTTGAATTTGATTTAGGCGAGAAAGTTGAGAAAGCGCCTATTCACCCCCCCTAGTCGCCTTTCCGGTCCTACAAGTGGTATCAGAGCCGGTTAGCTCTTTTCATAGATCTTAACCGGTCTTTGGAGCCATGGCGACTGACAGATATTCAATCAGGCCACATGTTTTGATGGAGTTGATTTTGCTTATTGGAAGGCCGAATGCAGGCCTACATCGAGGCTCAAGGGCACGCAATTTGGCTTAAGGTGAAAAACTCTTATGTCGTGCCAGCCGATGACAATTTGATCACTCCAGATATGGAGAACAACAGCAGGGCTCGGAATTTCTTGATTCAAGGCCTTAGTCGATCGGAGTTTGAGCGTGTTGCTCATTTGCTGTCTGCTCATGAGATCTGGCGGACTCTTTGTGATTATCACGAGGGGTCCACTGCGATCAAGGAAGTGAGATGAACCAAATGAAGAAAGCATACTCTAAGATCGAGCAAAGGCCCGTGAATCTTTAGATGAGTGTGGGGAGATTTTCTAAAATTCTTCATGATCTCCGCTATTGTTGATCTTGTTTTTTCTGAGTCTGAAAATGCACGCCAGCTTTTGGGTGCTTTGGATGTGAAGGTCTGGGGGATGAAGATCACTGCCATAAATGACAACACTGTCATGAGTGAGTTTACCATGGATAAGCTTTACTTGAGGTTGAAGACGCATGAGATTGATTTCATCTCGCGTCTCCCCACGACAGAGCCGATGGCTTTAGTGGTCGACCAATCTAAGGGTAGATACTCTGATTCTTTTGATGTTAGCTCATCTGGCTTTTCTTTATCTGCTTTACATTCTTTGAGCGATGAGCAACTTGAGAGACTACCTGAAGATAATTTAGCCCTCCTATCCACCAAATTCACAAGAGCGTACAACAATGTGAGAAATAGGAGGAGAGGTGGACCTATCACTTGCTTCGAGTGTGGTGAGCCAAACCACATTCGCTCTAGGTACCCCAAGCTGAAGGGCAAGGAGGAGAAGGAGTCACAAAGGCATCCTCAAGCGAGGGATGCTAAGTCCAAGAAGACAAACTATCGCAAGTTTGTCAGCCGAGTCCTTGAAGCTCTAGAGGATGTGAGCATGGATGATGTTGACTCGGAGGCGGAGGACGACAGGAGTGACTCCCGTGGCAAGAAGAAGGCACGTGATTTTACATGCATATGCTTCATTGTCGGGACCCAAATATGCAAATCTGGACCCTCTGTGTATTCTGCACTAGTCCAGGATCACGCTAGTGCACACAGTGTCAACATTGATGAAATATCACATCCATACAACGAATATAAGAATAAACGAGTACATTTAAATAACAAATAACTGTTGGGACCTTATGGTCGAGTTTTACATTTATTAAGCCATGCAAGGCTGACAATAAAGAAATAAACTGCAGCGGAAACGAAATAAACTCCGGTGGCTCCCATCAATTTACCACAGGCAACCGACTGGGATCAAGACCCTAACGTTCAACCTTCGTAGAACTCTTCTTCAAAAGCAAAGACGACTCCTCCACTTCTGTTGATTTGTTTAGCAAGAGTGAGTACACACCGTACTCGCAAGTCATACCACAGAATGCATTTATACATGATGGCTTATTCCAAAGGAATGGCTTCTGTGGTTATTTTGCAGAAATGCAACATTTGCAATTGAATACAAATAATAGATTGAAAGCGTAATTCAAAACAAATAGACAATAATAAGTTAACAATTGATTTCACAAAGGACACACACCTAATCAAGTTCTTTCACAATTTGAACAAGTTATCTCACACAGCTGACCCTTCCCAATTGTTTTATGAAAAACTACCCCTCGTGTGAAATTCCCGAGCATGTCCATAACCGAGGACGCGGCTATTCGAATAGATTGGTTTAAACACTCTGCAGAGGTTGTACACTTTACCCACACGATGAAACCAACCGGATCGAGTTGATCACAACAAAACCTTTCGAGACTTCATCTCAAACAATGACACTCTGGTGTGCTTTGCCGTCAATTTGTACACACCCTTGGAACGACACACACCATTGGACGGGGATGCAATGGACCGTCCCGCGATGTGACATATCACACCTCCACCCATCACATAGCTTAAATACAACTGAGTTGTCAATGTCAAGACTCCATAACTTACTAAGTCAGCCCCGGCCATACTAGGCATGTGGTCGTACAGTAAGGCCCAGTTCAATGGCGCACAAAGTTAAGTCCTTAATTGACCAAGGCAAGACTTCCAGTTTTAACCCAAATCACAAAGTTTAATAAGCACACAGCTCCACCATTCACACAGAATCCACCACTTGCCTCAGTCTAAATCTTTTCCCACCCTGTTGATTAAGTGCAACACATGCCATCAACGAGTAATAGCACACAACACACACAGATTCATCACACAGTTCCATAATCACTTAGTCAAATTTATAATTGCAACTCTCATATGAAATGATGACTCGTGGCATGGCTAAGCAGTCTAATCGTATCTAACCAACCCACGTTGGTGCTACGATAATACCAACTAATAGTGAACCAACCTAGGGTGACAAAAGATCATGACATATAATAGACAAGGTGGCATAACAAATTGGATTAATAACTATCCCAAAAGCATTTAAATAAATACTTGAAATAGAATGCAATACATTGAAACAAAGTATTTTGAAAACTGGGTTCAAAATGATCAAAGGTATAACTTGCCTTGGAATAGATCTAGATATTGGTCTTGGTCTTGAGGTGCTCCTTCTTCTCCAAAATTCCCCGAAGTATCGACGTCTACTCGCAAACGAGACAAAAGAAACAAAACAAATAAATAACGGAGGCAAAACAAACTCCAAAAATTAAATAAAATTCATAAATAAATAGATCTGAATTTTATATGAATTTACAAATTTGAATGGGCTCAATTGGACTTCGGATGCAAAAGATATGGGCTTTGGAAGATTGGAAAATCAATAAAACCCTAAATTGGATTTTCTCGAATTTCCCGAATTATTTTTATAAAGGAAAATCGAATTATTGCGCAATGCTTGCGTCAGCCGAGGAAAAAGAAATAATTTTAAACCGGCTCGACAGTGGGCCCCACTGTCGACCTCTTAACTCACGGTGGACCAAATCCACGAGCCGAGTGCGAGGATCGGTGGATCGCGCCATGGTCACTGACGAGGGCTTCCACGCGGCGACAGAACTAGGTGGCGGCTCGACCGGCATCGCTACCGCTTCCACGCTCGCATGGAGAGAGCGGCGGAGGGAAGCAAGAATGAGGGCTTGCCGCGGCGCGCGACGGCGGACGGCGGCGAAGCCTCGGCGGCGGCACAAAAATGAGATGATGAGGATGGTGCGAAGGCTTGCCGCGGTGGGTGGCGAAGGTGCTTGGCGGCAAGGTTTACCGACAAGGTCAGAGAGACGGCGGTGGCGGCGGTGTTTTGTCGGACGAGTCGACAACGGAGGAGAGGCACCGGCGAGGGTTGGCGAGGCACGGCACCGTAGCCGAGGTTATTGCGATCCCAAGGCGCTCGGTTGCTGCCGAGGAAGCTCTGGACTCGGAGGATTTCGCCGGCGACGAGGTTGCGGCCGAGGTTGGTCCTTGCGGCAATGCGGCGCAACTGCGGCGAAGTAGGGGGCGGCGGCTTAGGGCTTCGGTGGAGGGAGATGGGGCGGAGCTTTGGGTACGAGGCTCGGCCTTAAATAGCCGGGGCGAGGGCGAATCCGCGGAAGAAACGGCGGCGGCACGGGAGATCCGGAAGTCGGGCGCGGGGAGAGTCCCTGAGGGAGACGATGCAGACGTGGCATCGGCGGGGTCCACCGGTCAGCGGAAGGAGGCGAGGCGAGGCGCGGGCGAGCGTGCTGCGCGGTGCGATGGCGATCCAACGGCGCAGAGCGAGCAAGAAGCGATGCGAGCGCGGAAGCGTGCGATCGCGCAAGGGGACACGCGGCGGAGATCCAGGCTCAAGGCGGAATGGGTCATGGAAGTTGGGCGGATTGGAATAGTGTTGGGCTTCGCCCAAGATCGTTCAAGGATTTTCATATGATTTTTCTTTTAAATAAATCCAAAATGCAAATGGCAATTAGAAAATAGCAAATGACTTTGGAAAAATTCCGAAAATTCTATAAAATATAACCAAGCATATAGAATCTAAATAAAATAATTTTGACAATTGTTGATGTTGGGATTAAGCACATTAAATCAATTTGTCCTTAAAGTCCATTTAAGCTTTTTAAATTAATATTCAAATAAATCCAAATGATGAATTTTCTTGCTACCAATATTTAAAAGATTTTAAAGCTCAAAATTGGGATGTTACAAACCTCCCCTTAAACGAATCTCGTCCCGAGATTCCTAGGCTAGCTAGAGAAAAGGCTAGGAACTCGGATTTCAACTCTTCTTCACGCTCCCACGTTGCTTCTCCTTCGAGTGGTTACTCCATCGACTTTGCGTAAACGAACGGTCTTGCTTCTGGTGCGGCGCTCTGCGACATCCAAAATCCTAACAGGCTGCTCTTTGTATGTGAGATCTTCCTTCAGTTCAATTGACTCCAACGGGGTCTGCTCTTCTGGCACACGAAGACACTTCTTCAGCTGAGAGACATGAAAGATATGATGCACTCTCGCTAACGATCGCAGTAGCTCCAACTGATACGCAACTTCTCCACGGCGCCCAAAACCTTGAATGGACCCACATACCTTGGAGCAAGCTTCCTTTGGTGTGGAATCTCTTAACACCTCTGAGCGGAGTAACTCGAAGATACACAAAATCCTCTGGTTCAAAGCTGAGGTCACGACGACGATTATCGGCATAACTCTTTTGCCTGGACTGGGCTATCTTTAACCTCTCTCTGATCATAGCAACTTGTTCTTCGGCTTCCTGAATAATATCTGGCCCGAACACTACACGTTCAGCTGTCTCTGACCAATTCAACGGAGTTCTGCAGGCACGACCATACAAAGCTTCAAATGGTGACATCTGCAAACTGGCTTGATAACTGTTGTTGTATGAGAATTCTGCATACGGTAAACTTTTATCCCAACTGGTAGCATTAGCTAAGTCACATGCTCTCAACATATCTTCTAATATCTGTTGACTCTTTCATCATCCATCATGTCTGTGGATGATAAGCGATCTTGAAATTGGATGAGTTCCTGTGGCTTCATGTAGACTTTGCGTAAACGAGAGGTGAATTGAGATCCTCGATCTGACACTATCTTCTTAGGCACACCGTGCAGACTGACGATTTTTGACATATACAATTCCGCCAAGCGGTCTCCTGAGTAAGTGGTTTTGACTGGCAAGAAATGGGCAACCTTAGTCAAACGATCCACTATTACCCAAATCGAATCATAACCTGATTGAGTCTTGGGTAATCCGGTAATAAAATCCATACCGATCTCTTCCCACTTCCATTCTGGTATCTTCAGCGGTTGTAGCAATCCTGCTGGTCTCTGATGTTCGGCCTTTACTTTCGACACACGCCGCATAAGGCAACGAACTCGCGACGCCTCGCTTTAAGTTTGGCCACCAAAACTTATTCTTAACATCCCGATACATCTTAGTGCTTCCAGGTGAATTGAATACTTTGAGTCATGGGCTTCCTTGAATCACCGTCTTAATCCATCAATATCCGTACACGAATCGCCCATTGATCCACAAGATATCCCGATCATCCACGGTGAAGTCTTTAAATTTTCCTTCCGCCATCTTCTTCTTGAGGTCGGCAAACTCGTAATCCTTGGGTTGGGCTTCACGAACTGCTTTCTCCGAGTAGACTGTACTTCCAAATTGGCCACAAATCCTTCCTAACAACTTCTAGTCAGTAGCTTCGGAATTCCTCCCAAGTTCCGGCAAATCTCTTTGCTTCGAGCATTGCAATAGCTCTTGCGACTCGGTGCATCTGCAACTACATTGGCCTTACCAGATGGTAATGGATTCCAAGATTATAATCCTTTATTAATTCCAACCATCTTCTCTGCCTCATGTTCAAATCGATGAGTGAATATGTACTTCGAGCTCTTATGATCTCAGTAGACTTCACAATGATTCTGGATGAGATAATGACGCCAAATCTTCAAGGCATGCACTACGGCAGCCTAATTCCAAATCATGGGTAGGATAGTTCTCTTCATGAGGCCTTAATTGCCTTGACGCATAGCGGCGGCTCTTCCTTCTTGCATAAGGACACATCCTAATCCTTGACGCGAAGCATCACAAGAGATATCAAAATCCTTACTAATATCCCAAGCAAAACTAGCATCAATGAAGTCGACGCTTCTTCAATTCTTGAAAACTTTCTTCACAAGTCAGTCCAAATAAACTTCTTCTCTTTCTTCAACAATTGCGTAAGAGGTTTAGCAATCGTTGAGAACCCTTCAATGAAACGACGATAGTATCCCGCCATTCCCAAGAAACTACGAATTTGAGTAACCGCCTTGGCCGTTCCCAATTCATTACTGACTTTAACCTTTCCGGTCAATCACTACTCCTTCGGCTGTCATTACATGACCGAGAAAATCAACTTTCTTCTTCCAAAAGTCACACTTGCTAAACTTGGCATACAACTGATGTCCTCTGAGCTTCTCTAGGATTAATCTCAAATGTTCTGTATGTTCTTCTTCCGACTTTGAGTATACCAAAATATCATCAATAAACACTACCACGAACTTATCCAAATATTCCATGAATACTTTGTTCATCATGTTCATGAAATAGGCAGGGGCATTAGTCAATCCAAAAGACATGACTAAAAATTCATAATGTCCATACCGGGTTGAGAAAGCGGTCTTTGGTACATCCTTAGGACAAATCTTTAATCGATGGTAACTTTGATCGTAGATCGATCTTGGAGAATACTCCGCTCCTTTCATCCGGTCGAACAAATCATCTATTCGGGCAATGGGTACTTGTTCTTGATGGTGACTTCGTTGAGAGAACGATAATCGATACACATTCTCATACTTCCATCTTTCTTCTTGACGAACAAAACAGTGCTCCCCATGGCGGCGAACTAGGTCTTACAAAACCTTTCTCCAAGAGTTCCTCTATCCGCTTCTTCATTTCCACAAGTTCATCGACCGCATCCGATAGGGTCTCTTGAAATTGGTGCTGTTCTCGGCACTAGATCGATGACAAACTCAATGTCACGGTCCGTGGCATTCCCGTAACTCTTCCGAAATACATCCGGTAATCTCGACTACGTGTCGTCTTCCAAAGAAACCGTCTTCGATCGTTGACTACCAAATGTCCATCACGCATCGAGGTGGCTAGAAATTCAACTTTCTTTCTGTGGTATCCTCTGTTGTCACGGCTCTTGACCACAATCTAGCATCGCTTATGTTTGGATAACCAATCCATACCAAGGATGACATCTATGGTCTGAGTGTCTAGAACTATTAGGTTGGCTAGAAACTCAACTCCAGCTATGAGTAGCCTAGCTCCTAAACATCCAACTTTAGAACTTAGCTCTGCTCCAGGCGACTGGACTAACAGAGTATGCTTAAGATGTATAACTTCCAATTTGTTCTTAGTTGCAAAAATTCCAGAAACAAACGAATGCGAAGCTCCGTAATCAAATGCAATCGATGCAGTCTTCGAATTTACTAGGAACTTACCCAGTACAACGTCAGGTGCTTCTTGGGCTCCTTCTAGAGTGACGTGGTTGACACGGCCTCTGACCACTGATGGCGGTGCTCCTCCAGATTGACCGGTAGCTTGAGAAGTTCCTTGATGGTTGCCTTGTACTGGCGTCTTGGCTGGTGTGTTCCCAAGGTTGAAGCGTACTGGAGTGATAGTCCCATTCTGCGGACATCGGTTGGCGAAATGCCCTGGCTGACGACAGGTAAAGCAAACTCTGGTTGTATTCGTGGGTTGCTTCTTGGATTGGGGTTGGTAGTGCGGGGTTGCGGAAGTTACGAGCAATCGGGCGAGTCTTGAAGTTGGTGCGGTGGTCCGCAGAATTCGTGGTGGAAAACGGCTAAATCTGCGGTGGAATCATTCTTGCCTTCACCGGGTTGGTGACTTCCTTCTTTGAGCCATTCTGCGCTTCGATGATCTTCCAATTCCTTGCGCTTATCCTCTAAAATCAAAGCCTTGTTGATCAACTCTTGAAAATCGTGAAAGGTGTGGGCGATCAAGTTGACTTGAAGTCCGTGTTCAATCCTTTCGTAAAACTACTGACGAGCCTTGTCGATGGCGACATCTTCTGCAAAGATATCGAGCAAGTTGAGAGAATTTGTTGAGGTAGTCGATCATCGACATTCCTCCTTGCTTGAGAGCACGAATTCATCTTTCTTTAGATCCATGATTCCTTCGGTACATGATCGGGCGAAAAGCGCCAGTGAACTCTTCCCAAGTAATGTCTTGCGGCGTTCCATGCGCAAGCACAAAGTTTTCCCACCATTCGGCAATACCTTCCATCCGTGAGAGGCGTGAGAACTTTTCATGATCGCGCATTGAGTGATCGCAGTTTTCTCTCAATAACACGAAGCCAATCATCGCCTTCTCTTGGTGAGACATGTCCGTAAAAGGTTGGTGGACGGGTCCTCATAAACTCCGCCAACTTGATGATCCATTGTGACCATGAGCAACTGGGGCTCCATTGTGATGCTGATTGTTGTTGCTCTGGTTATTCATAGCTTGCATCTGATTCATCATGGTGTACATCAGCTGGGTCTGAGCTGTCATGAATGCTCCAAAATTCTGCAGATCAACTGAAGGTGCTTGTGGTGGAACTACTTCTGCGGGGATTTGTTCCTGTCCTTCTGATACCGGAGTATCGGAACCACTTGCGCAGACTTGACGAGTTTGAACCATCCGTGAATCTCGGGGTTAGATAAGGTAGCAAGCACGAGATAAGTTGTAGAACTAAGCGGGAGGTAAAACCCAACAACATATTTTAAGAAAGCTCAACTGAAACTCTTATATTGATTAAGATAATAGTATGGCTTGCAACAAATGCCTAAGGGCCTTCGCAGCTCATACTTGCACACAAAAATAAGGATGAACTTAAGCACACCAAACTACCGCCTAAAGGGCGACTCAAGACACAAAACTGGCTAAGCCTGAAACAACGCGAACAGACTACTCAATCAAATAGCCTCCATGACTTTGACGGTGCTCCCTTTCTTGTAGACTGAAAGTGAGCTGGCATCCTCGCGAACTGATCTTGATGTCCCGGGGATGGTGCAATAGGAGCAGTGTCCCCGTGCAGTCTTCTTTGGTGCTTCAGCTCACGCTTGCCTCTGCTGGCTCTTACCGTTCACCGGTCCATCGCCTTCTTCGGTCTTCCTCTTCAGTGTCTTCTTCGTGTCGTCCATAAAGAGTTTCTTCTAATATGGCGATCCTTTCTTCAGCTCTCTGAAGAGTCTCATAGGTACACTCCAGCTCTGTAGCGGCTAACTCCAACGATTCTTCTTGAGCAGCGGCGAACTGGGCGAGATGCACGACGGTGGCGTTGTCTTCTCCTCCGTGAGCGGAAAACGTGCGGCGAGATCCACGTCGATGTGCGGGGATGATAACGGAAAATCGTGTCACGAAGCTCGAGTAGATGTTGCAGATTCTCGTGATGGCAAGGCGTGAAGACTCTGGATTGCTTCAATCCAAATACTCCTTCTAGCCGAGATGTGCGATGGTTTGCTTGCCTTGGTGTCTTTGCTCGGCGTGAAGCGGTCAAATGGCGATCACTCCACGATCTCGGCGTTCACAATCCAAGCATTGCCACGGTACAATGGACGATCGAACCTCCAAGTACTTGTAGCAACTTCCAAAGCTCGCGGCAAGTCCTCCCTTGCGCTCTCCATAACTCAAGAAGGCGAGGCATCTGTCAAGATGGACAAGGATATGAAAACATCTTTAAAGACAGCGGGGAGAGAAAGAATTTCAGCAATAGTTGAGTCAAGAGAGACATGAGATGAGTTAAAGAGTTCAATTAATCTTGCAAGTTAATATTTGCTTTAGAAAATAGTTTTGGACTCACTAAGAACGGCCAATCTAACTAGGGTCAAGACCTACAACAAGATGGCTCGATACCACCTCTGTCGGGACCCAAATATGCAAATCTGGACCCTCGTGTATTCGCACTAGTCCAGATCACGCTAGTGCACACAAAGGTCAACATTGATGAAATATCACATCCATACAACGAATATAAGAATAAACGAGTACATTTAAATAACAAATAACTGTTGGGACCTTATGGTCGAGTTTTACATTTATTAAGCCATGCAAGGCTGACAATAAAGAAATAAACTGCAGCGGAAACGAAATAAACTCCGGTGGCTCCCATCAATTTACCACAGCAACCGATCGGATCAAGACCCTAACGCTCAACCTTCGAGAACTCTTCTTCAAAAGCAAAGACGACTCCTCCACTTCATTGATTTGTTTAGCAAGAGTGAGTACACACCGTACTCGCAAGTCATACCACGTAATGCATTTATACATGATGGCTTATTCCAAAGGAATGGCTTCTGTGGTTATTTTGCAGAAATGCAACATTTGCAATTGAATACAAATAATAGATTGAAAGCGTAATTCAAAACAAATAGACAATAATAAGTTAACAATTGATTTCACAAAGGACACACAGTCTAATCAAGTTCTTTCACACACCAACAAGTTATCTCACACAAATGACCCTTCCCAATTGTTTTATGAAAAACTACCCTCGTGTGAAATTCCCGAGCATGTCCATAACCGAGGACGCGCTATTCGAATAGATTGGTTTAAACACTCGCAGAGGTTGTACACTTTACCCACACGATGAAACCAACCGGATCGAGTTGATCACAACAAAACCTTTCGAGACTTCATCTCAAACAATGACACTCTGGTGTGCTTTATCGCCAGTCAATTTGTACACACACCTTTGGAACGACACACACCATTGGATGTGGATGCAATGGACCGTCCGCGATGTGACATATCACACCTCCAAATTTCATCACATAGCTTAAATACAACCTGAGTTGTCAATGTCAAGACTCCATAACTTACTAAGTCAGCCCACCCATACTAGGCATGTGGTCGACAAGAAGGCCCAGTTCAATGGCGCACAAAGTTAAGTCCTTAATTGACCAAGGCAAGACTTCCAGCTTTAACCCAAATCACAAAGTTTAATAAGCACACACTCCACCATTCACACAGTAATCCACCACTTGCCTCGGTCTAAATCTTTTCCCACCTCGTTGATTAAGTGCAACACATGCCATCAACGAGTAATAGCACACAAACACACATGATCATCACACGCCCATAATCACTTAGTCAAATTTATAATTGCAACTCTCATATGAAATGATGACTCGTGGCATGGCTAAGCAGTCTAATCGTATCTAACCAACCCACGTTGGTGCTACGATAATACCAACTAATAGTGAACCAACCTAGGGTGACAAAAGATCATGACATATAATAGACAAGGTGGCATAACAAATTGGATTAATAACTATCCCAAAAGCATTTAAATAAATACTTGAAATAGAATGCAATACATTGAAACAAAGTATTTTGAAAACTGGGTTCAAAATGATCAAAGGTATAACTTGCCTTGGAATAGATCTAGATATTGGTCTTGGTCTTGAGGTGCTCCTTCTTCTGCAAAATTCCCCGAAGTATCGACGTCTACTCGCAAACGAGACAAAAGAAACAAAACAAATAAATAACAGAGGCAAAACAAACTCCAAAAATTAAATAAAATTCATAAATAAATAGATCTGAATTTTATATGAATTTACAAATTTGAATGGGCTCAATTGGACTTCGGATGCAAAAGATATGGGCTTTGGAAGATTGGAAAATCAATAAAACCCTAAATTGGATTTTCTCGAATTTCCCGAATTATTTTTATAAAGGAAAATCGAATTATTGCGCAATGCTTGCGTCAGCCGAGGAAAAAGAAATAATTTTAAACCGGCCTGACAGGTGGGCCCCACCTGTCAGCCTCTTGGCTCACGGTGGACCAAATCCACAGAGCCGAGGCGCGAGGATCGGTGGATCGCGCGTGGTCAGCGACGAGGGCTTCCACGCGGCGCAATGTAACTAGGTGGCGGCTCGACGGCATCGCCCAGCTTCCACGCGGGCATGGAGAGCGGCAGAGGGAAGCAAGAATGAGGGCTTGCCACGGCGGCGACGGCGGACGGCGGCGTGCCGGCATGGCTGGCGCACAAAAATGAGATGATGAGGATGGTGCGAAGTCATTGGTGGGTGGCGAAGGTGCTTAGGCGGCAAGGTTTACCGACGGCAGCAAAGATGATGGCGGGATGGCGGCGGTGTTTTGTCTGGACGAGTCGACAACGGAGGAGGAGGCACCGCGAGGGTTGGCGAGGCAGCACCGTAGCCGAGGTTATTGCGATCCCAAGGGCGCCGTCGGCGCTTGGCCGAGGAAGCTCGACTCGGAGGATTTCGCGGCGACGAGGTTGCGGCCGAGGTTGGTCCTTGCGGCAATGCGGGCGCAAGCTGCGGAAGTAGGGGCGCGCTTAGGGCTTGGTGGAGGGAGATGGGGCGGAGCTTTGGGTACGAGGCTCGGCCTTAAATAGCCGGGGCGAGGGCGAATCCGCGGAAGAAACGGCGGCGGCACGGGAGATCCGGAAGTCGGGCGCGGGGAGAGTCCCTGAGGGAGACGATGCGAGACGTGGCATCGGCGGGGTCCACCGGCCAGCGGAAGGAGGCGAGGCGAGGCGCGAGCGAAGTCTTTGCAGCGGTGCGATGGCGATCCAACGCGCAGAGCGAGCAAGGGCGAGCGCAGCGGCGAGCGTGCGATCGCGAAGGGGACACGCGGCGAGATCCAGCCAAGGCGGGAATGGGCTGCGGAAGTTGGGCCGGATTGGAATAGTGTTGGGCTTCGGCCCAGCACTGTTCCGAAGGATTTTCATATGATTTTTCTTTTAAATAAATCCAGAAAATGCAAATGGCAATTAGAAAATAGCAAATGACTTTGGAAAAATTCCAGAAAATTCTATAAAATACAACCAAGCATATAGAATCTAAATAAAATAATTTTGACAATTGTTGATGTTGGGATTAAGCACATTAAATCAATTTGTCCTTAAAGTCCATTTAAGCTTTTTAAATTAATATTCAAATAAATCCAAATGATGAATTTTCTTGCTACCAATATTTAAAAGATTTTTAAAGCTCTGAAAATTGGGATGTTACATTCATGGCCAAGAACAGCCACGACAGCGACTCCTCCAACAGCGAGGATCCTTTTAGTGATCCCGATGAGGTATGCCCTTCACTTCCTAACATGAAAAGGGCTTTGGTGCTTGCTGAACAAAAAATGCATAAGCAAGTTAAATTGATTAAGAAACAGGATACTATGATTGATAATTTGAACCTAGAAGTTGTTAGGCTCAAATCCATTAATCGTGATGATTTCTGTGATTCATGCTCTAGCTTGCTTAATGAATTGTCAAGCTTAAATAATGCTCATTCCTCTGTTGAAAAACAATTGGAAAATGCTCTTTCTGAACTAGAATCTCTCAAGTCTAGTTCTGTTTGCATGAATGCCATTCCGCTTGATGTGACTGCTTTAGATGCTATTCCGTTAACTTGCTCAAACTGTGCTTTGCTAGAATTAAAACTGGATAGCTCTTTAAAAGAATTGAAAAAATTTGATGCTAGTCACACTTGCTCTCATTGTAAGAATAATAGAATTAAGATGCAAGAATTGACAAAAATGCTGGTTTACTCTAGAGTTGCATCTTGTGAAAATTGTCCCAAGCTTACAATTGAGATTGAAGCCTTAAACAAGACTCTTGAAGAAAAGGCTAAAATTGAAAGATCCATGTCTTTTACTGCTTCCAAGAAAGTCATTGATTCTTCCTCTTGTATGTTGAATGCTGAAGTTGAAACTATTGTTGGTAAGATACAAGAGGCTTTTAGAGTCAAATTTAAGGAGCAGTTGAATAGGATTGGGGAGTCCTATTGTGTGTCTTGTGAGGCTCTCAAAGTGGAAGTGGATCTTCTTAAGAGCAAACATGTTGAGGTAATCAATTCTAAAAAGTGTTCTAATTGTGGAGTTTTGGCAAAAGAGAATGATTATCTCAAAATGACTCTTGAGAAGTTTTCTGTTGGGAAAAAGAAACTCAACTTGATTCTAGACCAATGCAAGGTGAGTGTGAAAAACAGTGGCCTAGGTTTTAAGTCCCTAGAGCTTTCCAAGAATCTCCCACCAAAGATTGCTAGAGTTGTGAAAAGTGGTTTGGTTGAGCAAGAACCTCCTATGACTTCAAAGGTTGTTCTTAAATCTGCAGGTTCTGCTCAAACTCTTTCTAGCAAGAAAGGTGCTTCTGTTTCACCTGTACGGACCCCTCAAAAGGTCAAGTACCATTGCACCTTCTGCAAGAAAGAGGGCCACACTGTTGAGTTTTGCTTCCGGAGAGCAAAGATTGAGAGGAAAGAGAGAGTGAGCACTTTGAGATCCATTAGAGGAGTCTCTTCTTCAGCTGTAGTCTCTAGAGCCAGGCAGTCTATTCAGCGTCCCTCATATAGGCCTAGGTTTGTAGAGAACTTTGTTGACTCTTTTGGTGGGTCCAGGCAGTAGTTTGATTTTGGATATCGTGGGGATAGACCACAGGTAGCACCTAGACAGGGGGAGTATCGGTCTTTTGGTAGATCGTTCTGGAGAGGTCCAGGTGGTGCTCGTGGGCATTCTTATGATTTTGTGCCTAATCATTTTTCTGCTGCTTCTTTTGCTTTTCCCAGGCATCGTCTATCTCAGTACTGGACACCTAGATCTTTTATCTCAAATCCCAGTACTGAGGCATGGATGTTTTGAGGGAATTTGCTCTTTTTGCATTCATTGTATTATAATGCATTTTCATTTCAAATGTCTTGCATTGCATAATAAAACTTGTGGAGCTTTGATTTTTATCCTTGTATGACTTGATTTCATTCTCTATACCTTGTCATATCAAGTGATAGTCTGCTAGACTTCTTTTATGGCTCTTCTTGTTTAGCTCAGCTTTTGCCTTGCTAGCTTTATATCTGTGAGCAAATTGAATCAAATCATGTCTTGTTGGATCTTGTGACTAGCTTTGCTCTAGTGATCCTCTTATGATTCTCGCCATGTCATATAGGTTGAATTGAGTCTTGAACTTATTTTGAGATAAAAATGAGCTTTTTATCTTCTTAAGTCAAGCAAATGAAAAATGAAATTTTCTGTGCGAAAAAACTGATCTCACCAATCCTTTCTCATGAGACGGCTTGCCATTGCACTAGGCATGAACTCAGGGGGAGTTTTGGATGACCTAGACCACTCTTTTAAACTTATCGCTTGAGATGGTCGCGGCAAGGCTTGAGATCTAGCACATTAAAAAATTCCTTTTAGGAAAATGCTCAAAATGCTAAGTGCTTGAATTGTGCTTCAAAAGAATACTCTTGATGCTCAAAATGGCTCAGTTCTTGTTTTGAGTCTCTTTTTACTTATAGACATGGCTTGACTCATTTTTGGTTGCTTGTAGTGAAACTTTGTTATTGAGCAACCTTTCATGATTTTAATTCTTTTAATCTCAGATTGTTGCTATTTTGGTCTTAGCTTTGCAGTACATATTTTGCCATGATTGAATATAGCCTTTTCACCTTATATGGCTTGGTATGATTCTTGTACTGTCTACTTCGATAATGGTCATGGCTCCTTTTACTAAATTTCAAATAAAGTCATTTTATCTTCTTTTTCTTTTCCCTTGCATCTTGATGAATTCATTGTCAAAGGGGGAGAAGGATTGAAGAAAATAATGGTTTTACATAAAAGAACACACAAATAAAAAAAAATGAGCCTTTTGAAAATTTGTGATCATAGTGAGTTGAGTCTCTGGGTTTTATTGCTCTATTCTGATTTCAATTGCAATTGAAGAAAGACTCACAATGATCAAAGGTCAAATAGAACATTTTGTCTTTCATATGGACCTAAGTGAGATTTTTGGCTACTTTCTGGAATTTGAATCCTTTTGTGCTTTCATTGCCTTATCTCACTTGCCTATACTATTACGAAGCCGACTTGGTTTTCCTAGGCTTTTTCTTGCTTATGGACCAAGTTGTGCCTTTATGCGAAAACGACGATTTGTTTTACTTTTCAATTCGAAAAACCATATTTTCTGAAAGATTGCCAATGTGTTCATCAAGGGGGAGATTGTGGATATCGTGAGGATATGTGCACGATCTCAGGATGATGAGTCAATTGGCAATGGCTTTGTTGGTTTGTAAAATCTCGCGTTTTCGGGGTTTGCTTCAAGTCGTCGCACCACAAAGTCGACCATTGGTGTGGGGCGGTCAGACCGCCCGTGGAGAGGTCCGACCGTGTAACATCCCAAATTGGGTTTGTGTTTAAAATGTAATAAAAATGAGGATAAGTTAAAACTTTTGCTCCCTCATGTATTGTTACAGTGTTTGAAACCTCTTTCCTTTAATTGGTGGAAATTAAAACTCAAAATTTCCCCAATTAAATTCAAGTCATAAATCTCCTCAATGAAAATCTGGTGTCCAACCCCTGAAAATAATTTTCATTGGACCTAGGAGTGGTGTTTAACACCTCAGAATTATCTCATAATTTTCAGAAATTATTTGATAATTTTTTAGACAAGTCAAACATTAGTCAAACTCCTAAAATAGCCTTCTGGAATTTTTAGAGAAAAATGCAGTGCATAAAAGTCTCTGAAAATTTTATATAAGGGTCCTCCCTCGGTAAGCAGCCTCCAGTTAAATTTCATAAATTTTGGAGCTTGTTTGCTATTTCAAATAATTCTCTAAAGTCGGCTCAGCCAATTGAGTCAAAAATCAGTTTCACTGTTGCTCGGGTCCGGGTCCGACACTGGTTCGAGCTCAAGGGTGCAAAGCGGATCAACTAACAAAGACCTTAGGTCACCACTCGGCTACCGATCAAGAGTCGTTCAATCTAAATCCGGCCGCCGACGCTACAGTGAACTTCGGACCGAACGAACTCACTTAGGCGCGTTAGTCGTTTGATCTCTGATCAACGGCCGCGATAGAAGAGGATGTTCGGATCATCCGAGAGGTGCGGCTGATAACCGACGTTGGATCTTGATCGTGCGGTCGACAAGCGATGGAACGCTCGGGCCACCGGACTAAATAGCCGAACGTTCCAGAGCGCGGTAGCCGCACGATTGGAATCCTATGTGATCTAACGGCCGTCCTCTTCTCGTCTTCCTCTCGCCGCTCGCGCTCGACGAAGTCAACAGTAGTGGTTGGAAATCGCAGAGCATGGGCAGCGTCGGGTCATCTCAAGCTTCGGCCAACGTCTTTGAGCATTAAATGCTACTGCTGCCGACCCCTCTAGTCGTCTTCTACCTCTGTGCACCTGCCCCCATCCCTTCGGCCAGTTTGGACAGCAAGTTTTTGACCGAAAGTTGCATTGCTTCCTCCTTTGCCCTCTCGGCCTATATAAGCTTCTTCATTGCTTCCTTAGCCTCCTTTGAACGCCACTGAGCTTTAGCATCTGTACTGGGGGTCCAATTGAGCTTTATCGCCTCAGTTCTTTGGCTGTCGCCATTGCCGCCATTGCCGTAGCTTCAAGTTTTTGGCAAAGGTAGGGCTCCGGTGCTTCCCTTCTCAATTGTTCGCTCCCTTTGCTTACTCTCATCTCTGTGCGCATTAGCCCTCAATCAATTTCACATTTGGCCGCAGGAATCTTATCAATTTGGTTTTTCCCCTCTTTCGGCCGAAAATTGGTTATTGTCTTCTCCAGCTCCGGTAAGTCCACCTCTGTCCAATTCCTTGCTTCAGTAGGTACTCTATGCTATTGCGATCATCGTAGTAGTTTTAGATTTCGCTATTTTTGTTTGAGTCGCCGGCGCATCGTCGGGCATCGCCTCTGTTCTTTTGTTGGTCATCGTTGTCGGACGAAAATCAGAGAGTTTTCGGTTATCGTTGAGTTTGAGCCGTAGGATTTTAGATCAAGCGCTCGGATTCTTGTGGCCGTTCGGGCCGCCGTGGTCGGACGCGCGCGCTAGGTCATCGCGCGTGGCCGTCCGATTTTTGATCAACGGTCCAGATCTGAATGACCGTTCGGACCGTCCGAACGGTTCGATCAGCGTGGACCGTTGGATCCAAGATCAACGGTTCATGTACGTTTGAACGTTCGGACCGCCGGACATCCTTTGGCATCTGGTTCGTTAATCTTTCATCCAACGGTTGATGCTTAAGGTTGGCGCGTTCGCTCTGTTGCTGCGCGTGTGGGCTGTTGGATCGATGATCTTCGGCCCATATTCTTCCACGACGTTAATGGAGTTATATTTCTCGGATAGAGTTATTTATGAACTGAAAAATAGTTTTATCTTCCAAAATGCATAAGTAATTTTTTGTAACTTCAAAAATGATAAAACCAGTGCCATTATTTTTCATTCTTAGTAAACTTATTTCCAGTATAGGTTGCTCATTTATCTCAGTAGCAGAAAATATTTATTTAGAAAGTAAGCATTAAACTGATTATCTTTACAACAGAAAAATAGTGAATCTTAGAACACTCATAACTAATTATTGCAAGCTCCAAATGAGATGAATCCAGTGGGGCTGTTCATCTTATGAGGTGCTTGATTTATCATAAAAATTTCAGTAGCTGTGTCATTCTAGAAAATTTCACTAAAATCATTGCTTAGGTGAATAGTGCTGTTTTTCCTTTTCTGGCCGACTGAAATTGTTTTGGCCATAACTTTTGCATTGAGAATCCAAATCAATTGGTTCTTGTTGCTTTAGTTCATAAAAATTATGTTCTTTCTACTGTAAAAATTTGAGAACTTTTTGCTGAGTTTTGCTGTTGCATCTTTTGATGTTTCTCGCCTTATTGGTTCTTGTTGGTTCTTTCGATAGGTTGCGATAGTATTGGTAATATTGAGAGTGATCCTCTGCAGCAAAACAGCGAGCTTCAGCAAGGTAAGATATTTGATCATAAATATCCCATTACTTTCAAAGTCTAATATCTTGTTTACAAACTATATGAATGCATTGCTTTTGTGTCCAATTATTTTTGCCCTGTTTAGAGGTAGCTATTCCTAATGCATTGTTGCCATTAAAATTGTTATCCCCTGCCACAACCATAAGTTATTATCATCGCTGGTGAATTAGAGCCCGGTGATTTAATTATGCTCTTTTACTGCCTTTGCGATGTCATGCTTAGAAATGCTTAGCTACCGGTAGAATTGGGCGGTTATCGACTTAGTCGATGACCTTGATCACACAAATTATTTTGTTTATTTTTGGTTCAGTACCTTATGCTTTTGTTTTGTAAAAACCGAAAATGAAACAAAACGATTTGACTTGGGCACAATGGCATGTTGATGTGATTGTTGGGTGTGACAAGGAAAGGTGCCTGTGTCCCTAAGGACCGATTGTTGCTTGCGCCATCGATCCAAGCACTTTGCGTACTAACCACATGAGGGTTATATGGGACCCCTCTTGACCTAGTACTTTGGAGTGTGTTATCTCCAGTCGCAGGAGGAGCGTTGTGTGTGTTGTGTGAAAAGGAATTGTGTTCTTGTGTTGGGTGTGCGGTGGTGGAGTTTCCGGATGGACTCTCCACCTCGAGGCGCCGTAGCTTGTCCGAGGCTTTACCTGTGAGGGGTAGTTGTCCGAGGTCACCACGACCCGACACAACGTATGGGTTTCTATCCATACAGGCGACTCAAGGTAATACATAATATTGGAAAAGTCTCAGAGGACTTAGCCGTGCTTGCAGCATACCTAAGGAAGTGTGCTTAATAGCTTGGCAAAAAGGCGATGCAGCGTGTGGGTAAATGGTACACCTCGCGGGATAAATCTATTCGAATAGCCTCGTCCTAGGTTATGGACACGCTTGGGGATTTCCATAAGATCTAGACTTCAACAACTGTTTTGTTTTAAAATTAAAACTTAACATGGTTGGCATGAATGGGTAATTCATGCTATTGTGGTGGCTATTGGGTTAGCCACTTCGTGACTGCTTTTATCGTTGTTGATACTTGATTACTACTGCTTTTATCAAATAAAATTAGGTTGTAAAATTGCCTTTAATCTATTACTTTATTGCAAATAAAACTTGCTTTATGCTTACAAACTTGAGTCCCGGCTCGCTCCACTTAAATAAGCTTGCATACGCTATTGTACAGATCTGTTATCATTCTTATATATCTTGCAGTACATTCAAAGTACTCACCCACTTTTGTCAGGCTGCTTTTGTTTGCAGAGGAAGAAGGTGAGCCCTGTGGCTTCACTGTGAGATGTCTTTGCGGTTCGACGGCTAGTCGGCACAGTCGGTTGCCTTGTGGGTAAAAGGCACACCGTTGGGCTCTTTGTTTATCGCCATCTTATGGCACTTTTGCTTCCACTGCTCGTAATATTTACTGGGCGGTTGGCCTCTTTGTTGTATTTACTCTTGAACATTATTATGTATGTCTTTATTTTGTTCTGTGCTTTCGGTTCTATGTGATTGAATGGAATTGATGCATGGACTTTTGTGAGAGGGTGTATATCGCACTGGGAGTATACATTCTCGGCACCGAGTTATTATGCTTATGATGATAGGGTCAAGTGGTGACTAATCATTATAAGCTTAATAATCCCGGGGGCGTCACAGACCGTGGCCGGTCCGACCGGTGTGCTGAAAAGTGGCTTTTGGAGCTAAGCCAAAAATAGGTTGTGTAGGTAGGTGAGGGGAGTCTCCTGGATGTGGTTGCATCATTTTTGGAGCTCCCAGTTAAAAGTTCTATTGAGTTGAAAATTCCAGAAGGTTTCGGATTTTCACGCTAGAAATTTGGCTAAGTCTTTTTGACCGGTCCGACCGCCGTTGTGGTAGCGGTCCGACCGGCCTGAAATCGGTCGGACCGGGCTTGTGGGGCGGTCAGACCGGCATTGACTTGGAGGTTAGCCAACTTTGCATTGATGTGTTTTGATTGTGGTTTATGTTTGGTTATCAATGCTTTATTGATGTATATTGCATTGCGGAGCTGACGTGGGTCAAGTTGTGAAGAACTTGTTCCCGGAAACGGTTTGTTTGTCTATTGCTGTGCAGGTGGCTTGCAGGTCAACGACGTCAACGGTGAGTGGATCGGGACTACGCTTGGAGAGCTGAGGTCCAGAACGGTCATGGATACCGGGTGAGGTCGTGTGACTCAAGCATGGTGCAGGATGGGCAAGATGGATCGAACGGGTAGTTCGGTGCAGCTGGTTGGATCAGGCGGTGCGGATATCGGTGCGAGTCTCTGGGAGGTTCCGATGGGATTCGGACAAGAGAGGCTTGGCGACGTGATGAGAACCGCTGATCAACCTATACGTGGTGAAGCAGGCGATTGCTTCAATGGTTATGTTGTGTGTGGGTCCCATGTGTGAGTGGGTCCCAAAAGTGAAACCCTAGGCCTCTCCTATAAATAGAGAAGGGGGAGATGTAAAACCCCTTGAAGCTTTCATTTGGATTCCTTAGCCTTTTTCTAGGGTTAGGGTTTGGAGAGGAAGAGAGGGAGAGATTGTGGTTGCTCCTTGGTGAGCTCTTGTCCTCCTTGAGGGAGTGGCTTTGTAAGCATCTTGTGAGATCAATCAATCTTGTGATGCTTGCTTGAGAGTTCATTTGTCTCTCTTTTGTGTTCTTCTCTCATTTGGATGAATTTGGTGCTTCCTTGATTCAAGTGGTTAAACTTGGTCTATTGACCCACTTTGTCTTGCTTTGATGTGTGGGAGTACTCCTAGAATCATCTAGACCATCAACCCCCACAAGCAAGTCTTGAATCAAAGATTTTCATATTTCTAGGGTTTGTGCACTTCTTTGTTAAATCCTTGAGAGATCGATTCTGCGAAGTGGATCTGAAGGATCGTCGCTAGAAATAGGTCTCTAATATCATTAGGGAGGTGTGCTCGAAATTTGGTCAAGTTTCATTGGTTGAATCAAAAGTTGGATCAAATTTCGTTTTGGATTTGGGATTGGTTTTTCACTTACGATCGAACCGGTCAGACCGGTGTTGCAACGGCGGTCCGACCGCCCGTGTTTTCAGACCGCTGTACTGCCGGGTCGAACCGCTGTCCACCGGTCCGACCGCCAGTTAGTAGCCGGTCCGACCGCTCGTTAGCCGTCGGTCGATCGCTTCGTAGCCGGCCGACCGCTGTGCCCAGATCTGCCCTTTGAGATTAAGTCTCCACTTTTGTGTCGTGTGGTTATCGGGGTTATCGAATTCAGCACAAGGCTTCCACTGTGCGCTTACTGATCTTCTTAGCTTTCATAGCTAAAGGAGTAAAGTTCGTGTTGAATTTGATTTAGGCGAGAAAGTTGAGAAAGCGCCTATTCACCCCCCTAGTCGCCTTTCCGGTCCTACAAGCACGTATTTCAAAGCATCATCTTTATCTTCTCTTGATCTAAACCACTTCTTCTTGCGCTGTCTTGCACCGCGGTTTAGCCAAAAGCCATCAAGGCGGTATTTTAGTGAAGTTACCAAAATACCCCTTCTTGATCCCTCTTCAAAGACCGAGTCCAAACTTCATGAAGCAGTCTCATGCTTCGCCACGTGTAGGTTGATCAACGGCTCTCTTCGTGTCAGCCAGTCTCTCCCATCCGGCTTCCACCGAAGTCACCATGACACTTGCATCAACTCCCATGCCGATTGATGCAACCCGTCGCACCGAATTTCCTGTTCGGTCATCCTTGTTCATTTCGCGCCATGCTTGAGTCCATTGACTTCACCCGACATCCTCGATCGTTCCGAACGTCAGCTCTCCAAGCCTAGTCTCGATCATCCTCGTCGTTGACCGTCGTTAACCTCCAACAATAGACCAAGAAATCATTTCTGGGAACAAGTTCTTCGCATCTTGACCCACGTTAGTCAAAACATGCATCATGAAATATATATGCACTGAAACCCATGAACTTGACCTAACCAACAAACATCGCCACCAAGATGGCTGGCGAACAAGTCAAAACCGGTCAGACCACCACGCATGGTCGGTCCGACCGCCCCTGGCCAGTCTGACCGCCTAGCAAGGGACTTAGCCAAATTTCCTCCCTGAAAATCCGAAACCTCTCTGAAAATTTCAAACGAATAGAACTCTTAACTCGAAGCTCCAAAAATTATGAGACAAAGTGTAGCAGAATCCCCTCTCTTGCCTACACTCTCTATTTTTGGCCTAGCTCCAAACTCACGACAAAGCGAAAAGAACTGGGCATCGTTGCTCTGCTGGTATCACTAGCGTAAGTACTCCTAGATCTGACGAGTGGCATGCAGACCAACAATGTCTGGCTAGATGGAGTCGTCGACGCTGACCACTAGTATGGTTCGAACACAGGCCTCATCAGCTCACCAGTGCTCAAAAGCATCTATGGCGTACTGAAAGGCCTCATCAGCAGCAGCAATAGTGGCATCTGCCTCCTTCTTTGGTGGCCTCGTCTTCTGTAGGAGGTGCAGAAGTAGGTTGTCTGAGAGAAGGATGAACCGGCGATGGAGGACAAGGTCGGGCACTAGTAATACGTCCCTAGAGGAGGGAGACAATCGAGCGTGATCTCCATGAGTGAAGACCACAACCTATAGTTCGTCCCATTAAGCTTTGTTCCTGAGAATGAAATCGCAGCTCATGGAACAGAAGCCATTGGTAGGCGGCGCTGGATGGCACGGCGACCAAGACAACGAAGTCTAACAGGCAGCGCTGGACGGCGTGGTGGTTAGATTGACATACTGTTTTATTTATTTATTTTTTGATATTTTTTCTTGCGGGCTGGGCTGGCTCACGTAAAAAATCGACATGTTAAGGCTACTGAAGAACAAACACGATGGGCACGAGCGAGGGGGTACTAGGGTTCCCCCTTGCTGGCGGCTGGCTCGGTCCACTTGGTCCTTGGGCTGGGCACAACGGATGAGACCAGCGAGGAGACATGGAGGCGCCAGTGGCGACTCGATGTCCGGACCGGCTTAGGCTCGAGCCTCAACATCCGCTGGACAGCAGCATCTTAGGCTCGTGGCGCGGCTATGGGTGGCGCTCGGCGTCGGACGGCTGGGAAACCCTAGTAGTGACCTGGCTTGGGCATGGGCGACTAGGCGGCGAAGGCGCAGCGACGGGGCTTGGCCTCAGGCGACTGAGCAACGAGCGGTAGATGCGCAGCAAGGTAGCAATCGGGCTCGGGCGTTGCTCGGCGTTGGACCTCTAGGAAGGCAGGCGAGCGGCGCTGGACGACGTGCACGTCGGGATGGTTGCGGAAGGAGAGCTAGGTTAGTGCCTTGTCTCTGATACCATGTTATGAATATATTGTATATTCTAGAGGCCTAATGTGCAATATATATAGGGAGTACAAGGGGTATGCTATATACAGATAAGGATACTATATACATATAAAGAAATACAAAAGGACTCCTATTCTAACACACATCACAAAGCTAGTCAGACAACACGCATAGAATGCACCTAACAAATAATGTCATGGTCGTGTCGAACTTTGTTTGTTGTGCAGCAGTACGAGGTCCTGTAGGACCTGGTATCACAACCCAAAATACATTCATAGCCGAGAGCCACAATTGGACTATTGTTTGCCATCTCTTGAAATTCACACCAGTGAATTTCTCCGGTTTCATTGCCTCGGCAAAACAAGCCATCACAAAGTGCCTATCATGTTTTTGGATTGTTATGTATATGCACACTTTTGTGATTATTATAATTCCTAAAACAATAATTGAATGAGCAACAACATATATACTAGACATATTTGAGACTATACACAGTAACATGATCATCAACTCAAATATATCTATCTCATATATATGCACTAACAAGGCAAATCCTAGAACAAGAACACTACTAACAGAAGTAGACATCAATATCATCACATGATAAATATCTAAAAAGTAAAGTCTAGGCATATCAAATGATATCACCGTGACTTACAGTGAATCGCTCCGACGAAGGTCGTGGTAGAGTCTGATGCGAAGAAAATAACCCGCAGAGGATGATGGAGAAGGAGGTAGCCGTAAGCAGTCGCGCGAATGCTTACCAAAAACTTGATTCATGCCAACCCGTGTAGGATCACGAGAGACGCTAGCTTCGGAGACACTGCTCTCCCCATGTCGGTGCATGCTGAAAAAGGGATGGAGAAGCCGAGCTTGTGCAGAATAGAGGAAACGGGCGACAAGACGATAGTGATTTTGATTATGTTCTGTTTATGAAAAGTTTATCTCTATTTTACCCTTCTAAGAGGAGATGTCTTCCTTCATATAGAGTGAGCCACAAGAAAGAAACTGAAGAAACAATGTATCCAGTTTTCAGTTTCTAATCCGTATGCATGATTTTGAGGTGCAAAAAGAAGTTACAGCTCCACAACCAACCGGACGCGAAATCGCCAGACCATTCACACGCACGCGCGAGGACGAGGGCGTGGCGTGACGAGCGAGCGCGCGCGTGTGATCTTTTTTTTTTGATTGCTTGCACTAGGTAAGACCAACTCCACCTTATATATTGGTCTCCTCCCATCTAGAATAGCAATATAATATTAAACTTTCCACCTTCTACTATGCATGAGTAGAGTTTTGTGATTTTTCTAAGATCTAATTATAATATTGAATGGTCAAGCCTAAAACCTCCAACAATTTCAACTCCAGAGGTTCAGGTCAAAGGACTTGGCCGAAACAGGCACTGAGCCAGACAATTTCGGCTCAACTCATAAGCCAGGAGGCAGTGCCCAGCCAAACTGACCAGAAAATGGAGCCCCGAAGTCTGTATTGTGTCGAGCCACAAAGAGATCTATTTCGGTGAATTCAACGAAGAGTAAAAGGTTAACACGGAAAAATTAATGGCAGTCCTGTGACTTACGGGTAGCATTTCACCTTTTGTTTAAGTACAAAGAGTTGTTAATTTACTGTTGCTCATGATGTCAATTAGGCGTACGTGCATAACAGAACTACTAAAAGCTAAGAAATTAAAGAAGAATTACTAGGCTTAGAAGAGTTGTTAATTTACTGTTGCTCATGATGTCAATTAGACGTACGTGCATAACAGAACTACTAAAAGCTAAGAAATTGAAGATAATTACTAGGCTTAGAGGTCTTAATAATTTAATAGCAGTGCCGCACAAAGATGACGTACCCGACAAATGCGAGCTACTCCCTCCGGTACAAGAGGATACCGTTGTCTATCGATATTTTTTTAAATATTTATACTGAACTCATGAAAACAAAATTTTGTTAGATTTTATAAATATGATATAAAATAATAGTCAAAGTTGTGTTTGTTTTTGGGACTGTGATGATATCTAAAACGATATTCTTTTGTGACCAGAGGCACATCCAACTGCTCAGGGCGAGTGACACCGGTGATTTTTTGTGTGCAGGATCCGCCCTTGGCTGGGGCCCACCCAGAAAAAGTTAGATGGAGATTAGAGAGAGCCGTGTAGTAAAAATTCTCGAATGAAATAGCCGTCTCTATATTGTTGTAGCTTGAAACGATGAGAAGAAAGAAAATGTTACAGACGTGGGCGGATTCAGCAGCGGTCCAGGTGGGCCCGAGCTCCGGCTTTAGCCGGCGCACCTCCGGGGCCAAACCCTAGAACTGGCATCGGAGTGCAGTACTATGTGGTTGGGCTTGCGTGCGGGTGTTACCTATTGCCCACAAGCACCCGTTTTTGTGAAATTTTATATGTACAGCCTCTGTACTGTGTGTGGTGTGAGAACCAAAATGCATGGCCTATTGGCATGCATGTGCCTGGATTGGAGTCGGGGATATGGATTCGGATGCTCTGAGGATACACCGTGAAACAATCCTATGTGAGGAGATGAATATATGTCAGCAGTGTACTATAGTAATACTATAGTAACAGCGAAATACATACCTCATTAGTGAAAACACGACTATATTGATCTTAGATTTTCAATTGGACGATGGAGATCACTCATAATGCTATGCTAAGATCCACTGCATTGACTACTTCAATACAGAGGATCCCAATTCCAGGGATATACATCATTTGGAAAGCAACCAGAGATATTACTGAAAATTGAATGTACCACCGTGCACACGATTTTGTAACACAATTTTTTTTATATAATTTATAAAATACAAATACACAAATAGTCAATTAGAAAGTAGAACAGAACAGATACCCAGTTTCACTGTTTAAGCATGAAGGGATTGCTCATTTACCGCTCTCTTCAACATTGGTTTGTCGTCAATAATGTTCCCAGCGCGTTGGCACGCGAGGGTTGGTGTACAAGGCTATCTAAGCAGCCAATGCCGTCAACACAGGGAAGCAAGAGTCAAGCATCTACTCATCATGTACAAAAAGATAACTAGTCATTAGTACTACTGCTCCTTAATCCTTATTGCTGCTCCACACGGCCAAAATTAGGGAAGTAAACGGCCGAAATTAAGGAAGTAAAAGCATGCACCTTTTTTTTTGGGTCGTACTTCGAACGTGAGGCAGCGAATTAACTGCAAGTAGAAGCTGAAATTGTAAATCCAAAACAGGAATTAAGCTTGGTAGGAAAAAAATTAATACTCCAAAGAAATTGCAGGTCTTTGCAAGCAGGCAGTCTTTCTTGATCTGGTGAAAGATGCAGTTTTGTCACTGGGAAAAAGTTCCTTTTTGGGTAAAAAACGCAAGAGTTTAAGTATTGAGATTTCAGGGTGCCACTGGCATTTAAACATGCTGTTTGCGGAGTAAACTGACGAATTGTTTTTTTGAACAAAAGGGCAAAACACCCTGGTCCATTTTTTTATATATAAATGAAACCACACACAGTGCTCAGTAAGGTTTAGCACAGAGCCACAGAGTTACATCTACATAATCCTACTTATTTTAGAGCAACTAGCAGCAATAGCGCTCTACAGACACACCAGGCTCACAGCCAAGCATTACATGAATCCACAATTTCAACCTCTCTCCGGATCTCTCAAAAGATATATAGAACATGACCGGTGAAACAAAAAAAAAGACAGGACCTAAACGACTTGGGCAAAAGAACAAGGCTTTATGACTCGCTTTCGGCGAAAAAGTACTGTTTGAAAGGTTGGCATGCGCAATTGTGCGGGATTTTACATCCACGGAGGATAATATCTCAAGTATACAGAGCACGACCGGTGAATCCAAAAGGAAAAAGACCTAAATGAAAATCCGGAGAAAAGATCTAGAATCACACACAATTTGATTTTTTTTCTTCCCCTTGTCTTGTTGGCACGATCATCATCATCATCATCATCATCACCAAAAACAAACAATCATACACGTTGATGGATATCCCCACATGTCTTGTACTTAACCACACGCCAAATTGAAGTGGAGTGGATCATCATCTCCTCCTTCCACCCAACTGCATAGCCGTTTCTTTGGATGCCGCAAAGTGGTCCGCCGGAGTACTGCTTTATCATGTGGAGGCCGGAACCTTCCAAAGGCGCTGTACTAGCATGCACAGCCACCACTTTCTTGAAGTTGTGTTAAATGCCTAATGGAAAAGATAAGAAAAACCTTTTTGCCCATGGAAAAACACACTGGAAATTCTGCGCCATCCAACAATGTCCATACACGATATATATATACCAAGATTAATGCGGACTCCCACCTCTAAACCATTTAATCACTTTGCAAGTTCTCACCTCTAAACCATTTAATCACTTTGCATACTCCCACCTTCAATACACTTTCATTAATGTGTCTTCATTAAACACCATGTAATGCTTCCACCTCCAACGGTCAAGATTGGTATTAGCACCTTAGCACTGAATTACCCATTACTACAAGATACGTTCCATCTGTATATATAAAAAAGAAAATAGAACGGTACTCCTATATATGTTTCGCAATATTCGTTGTGTGTACGTGCGTGCGTGGTACTAGTTGTCTGACCCACATATATTGGCTCATTATAAAACGTGTACGACAAAATTCATTCTTGCACATGTATGCATATATCTACGAAACTAATTAATCTACACGCAAAAAGAAATTTCCTTGTTAACTTCCATAAGGTGACACTAAATGACTTAGTCCGTTTTTGTTCAGTGTTAATTATCAAATTTCATAACAAAAGTACATTTCTGGATTTTCAGTAAACCAATTAACACCAAAAGAATAACAAAAAACACTTGCAGTAGAATTTATCATGCTACCTCTAGTTAAAAACCACTGATAATGTACAGTGACCTGACTGTATTTTCTGTCTAGCAAGTTGGTGATCTGAATCATCACTCCACTCTGCAGGCAGGGCTGTTGGTTGGTTGCTTGATCAGAAAATCATGTAAAAGAGAAGCCAGGAAGAAAGATAAACAAAAGATCGATCTCAAGGCGACGCAAAGATCAATTACTGTACGATTAAGCGTGGCCTAATCATAACCGTGTCGGTCGTGGCTCATGATGGCCTCCATAAGCAGGCGTCCTTTTCATGCCATTAGGGCTCTAATAATCGCTCCAAAGCACAACGGTTGTCTGTGGCCCAAGGAGTTCAGATTTCAGAACCATATATGCCTAAAGGTGCTCCCTTTCTTTCTTTAAATGCACTCCTTTTTCTCCTCAAAGTACAAGAAGGCTTTGCATGGCTGGAAATGGATACGGATTATCAGTGGTTGATCCAGAGAAAAAGTCATTGGAGTCATCGTAGGCGTCGCTGCCGACAATACTCAAATATAAAGCAGACATATCCCACAACATAATTTTTAAGTTGTTCATTCAGAAATTGTATTTAAAATTCGTCATCGACGTCACAACAACCGGTATTCCAACCAATTTAGTTAGCTAGGATCTATATTTGAACCTTGAATCATATCATACTCAGTCCATTCCCAACCCTAAACAAAGTGCATCTATAGAACGCAAATTTATCATTCTGCAGAATCCCAGCTTGTAAAAAAAGAGATCAATCAATCAAGAACCGAGCAGCTCTTGACTTTGTTTCCCAATCTTCAAGTGATGGCATTAGGGCCCTATGGACCACGGGCAGCACACACGACACACCTACCGCTTGATTGCAGAGCTATGCGCCAAGCAACTGATGGGCAGGGCATATGCCTGCAGAGCTGCAACGCTCAAGTGCACAGCAACAGCAACAGCAACAGCAACAGCAGCATCCCCAACAGAATGTCCATACGGTCGTTCTGCACATGCTGGAGAGGAGGGAAAAAAAAAGACAGAGATGTGCATGCTAGCTTAACTGGGGCAAGGCTAATAAAAAAAAAAAGACAGAGATGTGAATGCTAGCTTAATTGGGGCAAGGCTGGATGATCAGTATTCAGTACCCATGATAAGCCAATGGTTGTTGCCATCTAACCGAAAGGAATCTGGCTACAAGCACTGCATGGGGGCATGAACAGTGCCTAGGATGACATTTTGTTCACTCTAGCTGTCCTGAGAGGTTTGTACTCGTGGTGTTGTCTAGGGAGAACAAGTACCAGGATCTGTTTGGCCTAGCGGCCTAGCTGCAGCTTCTCTGCCGAGGTCGTCATTTGTAGTGGTATAGAGAGGGAAATAAGTTATTGGGCTCGGCTTTGGTCTATGGACCTAATACGCTGTAGGATATAGCTGAAACTAGACCAAACACAATGCTATATCACCAGGAACAACGTTTGGTGGGAGGTGGAATTGTGGATGTACGATTCTATTCATCAACGTTCAAATCTTGGTGTTCACCTATTACACTATCAGACCTCCGGCCGCGGAATACCAGAAGACCCTATGTGCATACCGTGCTTGTGATCCTAGGATTAAAGGCTAACACACATATTCACAACATTTGACATTCACGTCCATACATATACGTGCTAAACTAAAGAAAATGTTACTCTATTTAAGTTATTACAACAACGGCCGACCAACCAAATAAAAACAACCATCAGAGTAAAACAAAGAAATAGTAGCAGTGTAGGACCGTAAAAGCGACTAGGGGGGTGAATAGGCGCTTTCTCAACTTTCTCGCCTAAATCAAATACAACACGAACTTTACTCCTTTAGCTATGAAAGCTAACAAGATCAGTAAGCGCACATTGGAAGCCTTGTGTTGGATTTGATAAACCCCTCAACCACACGACACAAATGGAGAAAAAAAACTCATTGTTCTGAACTGGGTACTGGCGGTCTGACCGGCTACCACGGGCGGTCTGACCGACAGTCAATCAGCGGTCGGACCGGCTACTAACTGGCGGTCGGACCGTTGGACATCGGTTTGACCTAGCGATATTAGCGATCTGAAAGCAGGCGGTCGGACCGCCGTTACAACCGGTCGACCGGTTCATCAAAGATCGAAAATCAAGTCCAACTCCAAAACGAAATTTGATCCAACTTTTGATTCAACCAATGAAACTTGACCAAATTTGAGCACACCTCCCTAATGATATTAGAGACCTATTTCTAGCGACGATCCTTGGATCCACTCCAGAATCGATCTCTCAAGGTTTTACAAAAGAAGTGCACAAACCCTAGAAATATAAAAATCTTGACTCAAGACTTGCTTGTGGGGGGTTGATGATCTAGATGACTCTAGGAGTATTCCCACACATCAAAGCAAGATAAAATAGGCCAAGGGACCAAGCATAAACCTTTGAATCAAGGAAGCACCAAAATCATCCAAAAGAGAGGAGAACACAAAGGGGACAATTGATCTTTCAATTAAGCATCACAAGATTGTTTGATCACACTAGATGCTTACAAAGCCTCTCCACAAAGGAGGACAAGAGCTCACACAAGGAGCACACTCACAATCTCTCCAAACCCTAGTTCTCCTCTCCTCTCCTCCAAACCCTAGAAAAAGGAAGAAGGGGCCAAATGAATGCTTAAGAGGGTTTTCCATCTCCCCCCTTTCTATTTATACTAGAGACCTAGGGTTTCACTTTTGGGACCCAAATACACATGGGACCCACACACACACATAACTATTGAAGCAATCGCCTGCTTCACCACGTGTAGGTTGATCAGCGGTTCTCATCACGTCGCCAAGCCTCTCTTGTCCGAATCCCATCGGAACCTCCCAGAGACTCGCACCGATATCAGCACCACCTGATCCAACCAGCTGTACCGAACTACCCGTTCGATCCATCTTGCCCATTCTGCCCCATGCTTGTGTCACACGACCTCACCTGGTATCCATGATCGTTCTGGACCTCAGCTCTGCAAGCGTAGTCCCGATCCACTCACCGTTGACGTCGTTGACCTGCAAGCCATCTGCACAGCAATAGACAAACAAACCGTTTCCGGGAACAAGTTCTTCACAACTTGACCCACGTTAGCTCCGCAATGCAATATACAATAATAAAGCATTGAACTCCATACATAAAACACATTCAAATCAACTCAATGCAAACTTGGCTAACCTCCAAGTCATCGGCGGTCTGACCGCCCCACTCCACCGGTCGGACCGATTTCAGGCCGGTCGGACCGATTGCATAACGGCGGTCGGACCGCCCGAAAGGTTTTAGCCAAATTTCCAAATTGAAAATCCAAACCTTCGGAATTTTCAACTCAATAGAACTTTTGACTGGAGCTCCAAAATGATGTGACCACATCCAGAGACTCCTCACTTGCCTACACACCTATTTTTGTCGGCTCCAAAACCACTTTTCAATTTACGGTCGGACCGCCAAGGGCATGGCGGTCGGACCTTCCACGGCGGTCGACCGCCGACACAACCGATCGAGACACTGTGGTCCGACGAATTTGGAGCAAACCCGAAAACGCGAGATTTTGCAAACCAACAACGTCATTGCCAATTGACTCATCATCCTGAGATCGTGCACATATTCTCACGATATCCACAATCTCCCCCTTGATGAACACATTGGCAATTTTCAAGAAAATGTGATTTTTCGAAATAAAAAGTAAAAACTTCGCCGTTTTCGCATAAAGGCACAACTTGGTCCATAAGCAAGAAAAAGCCTAGGAACCGACCAAGCTGGCTTCACAATAGTATAAGCAAGTGAGATAAGGCAATGAAAGCACCAAAAGATTCAATTTCCAGAAAGTAGCCAAAAATCTCACTTAGGTCCAAATGAAAGACAATTGTTCTATTTTGACCTTTGATCATTGTGAGTCTTCTTCAATTGCAAATGAAATCAGGAAAAAGCAATAGAACCACAAGACTTAACTCACTATGATCACAAATTTTCAAAAGGTTCAATTTTTTATTTTATGAAGTTCTTTTATATTAAACCTTAAGTATGAAACCAAAAGCTCCAAACAGCATTTTCTTCACAATCTTTCTCCCTTTGACAATGAATTCATCAAGATGCATGGGAAAAGAAAGAGCATGAAGGAATGACTTTATTTTGAACTTTAGTAAAAGGAGCCATAACCATTATACATGTAGACAAGACAAGTATTATACTAAGCCATAAAAGAGTAGACGCTATATTCAATCATGGCAAAACATGTCTCGCAAAGCTAAAACCAAGATAGCAGTTATCCGAGATTAACAATTAAAACCATGAAAGGTTGCTCAATATCATAGTTTCACTAACAGCAACCACAAATGAGTCAAGCCATGTCTATAAGTAAAAAGAGTCTCAAAACAAGAACTGATGCATTTTGAGCATTAAGAGTACACTTTTGAAGCAAAACTCAAGCACTTAGCCTTTTTGAGCATTTTCCTAAAAAGGGTTTTTTTTTACTGTGCTAGATCTCAAGCTTTGCCGCGACCATCTCAAGCGATAAGCTTAAAAGAATGATCTAGGTCATCCAAAACTCCCCCTGAGTTCATGCCTAGTGCAATGGCAAGTCATCTCATGAGAAAGGATTGGTGAGATCAGTTTTTTCGCACAGAAAATCTCATTTTTCATTTGCTTGACTTAAGAAGATAAAAGACTCATTTTTCATCTCAAAATAAGTTCAAGACTCAATTCAACTTATTTGACATGGCAAGAATCATAAGAGGATCACTAGAGCAAAACTAGTCACAAGATCCAACAAGACATGATTTGATTCGAATTGCTCACAGATACAAAGCTAGCAAGGCAAAAGCTAAGTTTGAACAAGAAGAGCCATAAAAGAAGTCTAGCAGACTATCACTTGATATGACAAGGTATAGAATATGAAATCAAGTCATACAAGGATAATGATCAAAGCTCCACTAATTTTATTATACAATGCAAGATAAATGAATTGAAACATGCATTATGATACAATGAATGCAAAAAAGCAACTTCCCCCTCAAAACAGCCCAATAGGACTAATAACCCCTAACTCTCCCATAAGCGAAGAAACGAGAAGAATCAAGGGCTTTAGTGAAAATATCTGCAAGCTGTTGCTCAGACTCTACAAAGTGAAGCACAATATCACCTTTCTCAACATGGTCTCTAAGAAAATGAAATCGAATATCAATATGTTTAGTCCTGGAATGTTGCACTGGGTTTTTGGCAATATTAATTGCAGAAGTGTTGTCAAAGAAAAGAGGAACACTTCTCAAAGATAACCCATAGTCTCGCAGCGTGGATAAAATCCAGAGAACCTGAGAGCAACCAGCGTGCTACTACATACTTGGCCTCGGTGTGGATCATGCAATCAAGACTTTCTTAGAAGACCAAGAAACAAGAGATGTGCCCAAGAAATGACAAGTGCCAGAAGTACTCTTCCTATCCACTCTACACCCGGCAAAATCAGCATCAGAAAATGCTCGAATTGAAAGAGCAGAAGAAGAAGAATACCAGAGTCCAAAGTCAAGCGTATCTTGAAGGTACCTGAATATGCGACGTACTGCTTGACGATGAGAAGCACGAGGGGAAGCTCGAAGCGAGCGCACAGACATACGGCGAATTGTATGTCCGGCCTCGTATTGTAAGATAGAGGAGGAAGCCAATCATCTTGCGGTACTCCTTCCGTCCACGGACTCTCCATCCTCATCGTGGTCCAAAGACGGTGGTTGTAGCAATGGGAGTAGACATTGGCCTCGCTTCCCATATTGAAGCGCCAAGAAGGTCCTTTGTATACTTACTCGTTGAGCGAAGGTGCCTTCTTTCGCTTGCTTGATTTGAAGACCGAGGAAGAATGTCAGCTCTCCCATCATGCTCATCTCGAACTCACTGCTCATAGAATCCGAAAATCTGGACACCAAAGCATGAGAAGAACCACCGAATATGATATCATCCACATAAATCTGAACCAACAAGAAATCACTGCCATGCCTGAGAGTGAACAAGGTTTTATCAACCATTCCTATTTTGAAATCATTTTCAAGCAAGAAACTCTTAAGCCTGTCATACCAAGCTCTAGGAGCTTGTTTCAATCCATACAGGGCTTTAGAGAGTTTAAACACATGGTTTGGGAATTTTTGATTTTCAAAACTAGGAGGTTGCTTGACAAAGACCTCTTCTTCTATGAAACCACTCAAGAAAACACTTTTAACATCCATTTGAAAAAGCTTGAAACCCTTGGATGTTGCAAATGCTAAAAGAATACGAATGGCTTCTAATCTAGCTACTGGAGCAAAGGTCTCTTCAAAGTCTAAGCCCTCTACCTGAGAATAACCTTGAGCTACTAGTCTAGCCTTATTGCGAACAACCAACCCATCCTCACTTTGTTTATTTTTAAAAATCCATTTTGTTCCAATAACATGAGAATCAGAAGGCCGCTCAACTAAAGTCCAGACTTTGTTTCTTTCAAAATTCTCAAGCTCTTCATGCATGGCATTGACCCAAGAGGCATCAGATAAAGCATGGGTGATATCTCGGGGTTCAAAAGAAGCGACAAAGCGTAATGTGCATGAGAATCGGAGAAATAAACACAGAGCGAGTGACTCGCTCTTGAAGATCCCCAATCATCTGCTCAGGTGGATGTTGTCGCTGAATGCGAAGAGGTGCTCCTGGTGCAGAAGAGGCCTCTACCTCATGAGTTGTCGAGGTAGGAACAGAGCCACTCAGATCGTCGGTGGGGATAGGAGGAGGCTGCTCAGCTGAAACTAAAGTAGTAGTAGCAGGCTCTCCACCCTCTCGAAAGTAGTGGAGGATGGTTCGGTTCCTCATCCTCGAGTCATCATCGACGAAGATGCTTCCTTGAATTTCGTGAACTCAGTATACCAAGCATCGGGTCTAGTACTGGACTAGCCTCATCAAAAGTGACTTCGCAAGTCTCAACAATTTTGTTAGTATCAACATTAAAAACACGATAGCCACGAGAATGAGGGATATCCAAGAAATATGCCATCAAAGCATCTAGACTCAAATTTATCAAGGTTGCCATGTTTAAGAATGAAGCACTTGCAACCAAAATTTTTGAAATGAGAGACTTTAGGAGAATGCCCAAATCTAAGCTCATAAGAGGTCTTCCCAACCACAGATCTCAAGAAAACCCTATTGGAGATATAACAAGTAGTAGAGATCGCCTCAGCCCAAAATCTCCTAGGAGTAGAATGCTCATCTAGCATGGTCCGAGCCATCTCTACAAGGGTTCTGTTCTTCCTTTCTACCACACCATTCTCACTGAGAACTCTAGGAGAAGAAAACGATGCTCAATTCCCTATCGGTCTGTAAGGTAGAAAAGAAGAATTCTTGAATTCTGTCCCATTGTCACTCCTAATGGCTCTCAAAGCTCCAGGGATATCAACAGCAATTCTAAGGACCAAACCTCTAAAGAATCCAAATGCTTCGTCCTTAGAAGCGAGAAAATAAACCCATGAATACCTGGAGTAATCATCCACAACCACCAGCACATACCATTTCCCACCAATGTTGAACTCTAGAAGGACCAAGCGTATCTAAGTGAAGAAGTCATCACAGTCCATCAGTCATTACCAAAGTAAGAGGTGGGTGGGAAGCGGACACCATCTTACCATGTCTACAGGTGAGCACACAAGATCTCTAATGACCTTGACCTAGGCAAACCTCTAATCAAGTCCTTGCAACTGACTCTAGACAAATGATCAAAACCTATATGCCCAAGTCTACGATGCCACAAAACAAGGTCATGAGAATCAGAGGCTACAAGACACCTAGGACTGGAAACAGAAGAGATACTGAAATTAGCACAAAAGATCTTCTCAAATCTGGAGATCTTAAAAACAAGCTCACCCGAGGAATCTAGAACACTACACTCTCCACTTTTAAACCTCACTTCTAGACCCTCATCAAGCAGCTGAGAAACAGATAGAAGATTATACCTCAGCTTACTTACCAAAGCGACGTCTTTAAGCATGAACTTGTCGTTGACGCCGACAATGCCCTTTGCAATCCACGGTCCCAGAGAAGCATCCCGAAGGTAATCAATTCATTACGGATGCACGTGTGAGGGAGGAGAACCATCTAGAATCTCCGGTCATATGTCGAGAACACCCGGAGTCAACAAGCCATATGTCCTCCTTCCTCGCACGACGGACCTAAAAAGCACAATCAGAAAACATCCGTGCCTCAGTACTGGGGTTAGTGATAAATGATCTAGGAATCCAGTACTGAGAAGCACGATGTCTGGGAGCAGCAGTAGAAATAGCATAAACATGATCAGGAATAAAATCATAAGGATGCACATGAGAACCACCTAGACCTCTCAAAACGATCTACCAAAAGATCGATACTCCCCTGTCTAGGTGCTACCCGTGGTCTCTCCTCACGATGTCCTAATCCAACATCTTGCCTAAACCCACCAAAAGAGTCTACAAAGTTCTCTACAAATCTAGGCCTATATGTGTTGCGATAAACAGGCTGCCTAGCTCTAGAGACTACAAAATGGAGAAGGGACTCCTCTAATGGATCTCGGGACACTCACCCTCTCTTTTCTCTCAAGTTTTGCTCTCCTAAGCAGAACTCAACAAGATGGCCTTCTTTCTTGCGAAAGGTGCAATAGTCTTGGACCTTTTGAGAGGTCATCAGAATGAGTGAAAGCACCTTTCTTGCCGAAAGAGTTTGAGCAAAACCAGTGATTTGAAAATAACCCGGATGGCTTAGGAGGTTCTAACTCAAATGCACCATTCTTCACAACTCTAGCAATCCTAGGTGGGTTTTTCTTGGAATGCTCTAGGGATTGAAACCTAGACCACTATTTTTCACGCTCACCTTGGATTGATCAAGAATCATGTTGAGTTTCTTTTTCCCACTTGAAAACTTCTCAAGAGTCACCTTGAGGTAATCGTTCTCTTTAATTAAACCTTCACATCTAGTGCACTTGCTAGACTTGATTACCTCATTATGCTTACTCTTAAGAAGGGCCACTTCCACTTTGAAGGCCTCACAAGACACACAATAGGATTCCTTAATCCTATTCAACTGCTCCTTAAATTTGACTCTAAATGCCTCTTGAATCTGATTAATCATGGTTTCAACTTCAGCATTCAAAACACAAGAGTTAGAATCAATAACTTTCTTAGAGCAGTAAAAGACATGGATCTTTCAATTTTAGCCTTTTCTTCAAGAGTCTTGTTTAAGGCTTCAATCTCAATTGTAAGCTTGGGACAATTTTCACAAGATGCAACTCTAGAGTAAACCAACATTTTGTCATCTCTTGCATCTTAATCCTATTATTCTTACAATGAGAGCATGTGTGACTAGCATCAAATTTTGCAATTCTTTTAAAGAGCTATCCAGTTTAATTCTAGCAAAGCACACTTTGAGCAAGTTAACGGAATAGCTTCCATGGCGATCACATCAAGTGAAATGGCATCTAAGCAAGCGTAACTAGACTTGAGAGATTCTAGTTCATCGAGAGCATCTTTTAGTTGATTAGTAATGAGGAATGAGCGATTTCAAGCTTGTCAAATCTTTAAGCAAGCTAGTGCGGGAATCACAAATATCATCGAGATTAATAGATTTAAGCCTAACAACTTCTAGGTTCAAATTATCAATCATAATGTCACCTTCTTAATCATTTTTACTTGCTTATGCAATTTCGCTCAAAGAAGCACCAAAGCCCTTTTCATGTCGACAATAGAAGGGCATACCTCATCGGGATCACTAAAAGGATCCTCATCATTGGAGGAGTCATTGTCATTGGTGTTCTTGGCCATGAAGCACATGCACGTGAAGTCATGAGCCTTCTTCTTGCCACGAGAGTCACTCTCGTCGTCCTCCGTTTCCGAGTCCACATCGCTCATGTTTACATTTTCTAGAGCGGCAAGGACCCGGCTGACAAACTGTAACATCCCAAATTTGGATTTGTGTTTCAAATGTAAGAAAATTAGAAGAAATTAAAACTTTTCTTGCAGCTTGAAGCCTTGGTCATTTTTGTAATTCTTTTAAAAGAATTATGGAAAATCAAAATTTAAATCCTCTTTTGACTCCAATCAAAAACCTTTGTGTTTAGAGTCCACATCGCTCATGTTTACATTTTCTAGAAGCGAAGGACAGGTGACAAACTAGTAACATCCCAAATTTGGATTTGTGTTTCAAATGTAAGAAAATTAGAAGAAATTAAAACTTTTCTTGCAGCTTGAAGCCTTGGTCATTTTTGTAATTCTTTTAAAAGAATTATGGAAAATCAAAATTTAAATCCTCTTTTGACTCCAATCAAAAACCTTTGTGGCAAAGGTCTTGTGCCAAACCCTTAGAAATCTTTTCCCTGAGTTCTAGGGAGGCTTGGCAACACCTCTGAATTATCCCATAATTTTTAGAAATTATTTGATAATTTTTGGAGGCAAGTCAAATTTGGTCAAACCCTATTTCTCCCCTTCTAGAATTTCTGGAGAAAGTTTTAGTGTATGAAAATTTCTGAAACTTTTATGGGAGGTTCTTCCTGCTGTCAGCAAGCTCCAGTTAAAATTTCAAAAATTTTGGAGTTTGTTTGCTACCTCAAATAATTCCTCAAAAATCAGATATTTAAAATTCAAATTCTAATTGGTTTGCACTGTTCCTCGAGTTCGGACCAGACTCGGGCTCGAGCCACTTGACTCGGTCCAACCAACTAAACGCACCGGCGCGGTCGATCGGGCGCGGGCGTTGCGAGCCGTTGGATCAGCATCGAACGGCTCTTGATCAACCGAACGACGGAACCGTTGTAATCCACTCAGCCGTTCGATTTCAATCCGACGGTCGGCGCGTCGTCTCCTTCCTCCGGTCAGCTCGCGCGTCAGCGTCGGCCATGGCGTGCAGAGAAGAAAAAGCCGCAGCGTGCCGTCCGTTCGTCGGTCGCCTTTCAACGGCTCTCTCTGTGCGCATTTAATGCACGCCGTGCTCCTCCCTCAGGCGTCCACTCTCCCACCGCTCCGTCGCTCTCGCTCGAGCGGCGGGTTGACCGAACGGTATATCGCCGTTGCTCTCGGCCATCCCGGCTATTTAAGCTCTGTGTTTCTCCCTTAGCTTCCTTTAGCACCTCTGCAACTCTAGCTAGCACTCACAAGTTCGCTGGAGCCGCAGATCTTGAGAATCCTTCACGCCATTGTCGGTTTGAAGCTCGGTGGAGTCGGTGCGGCAGAGCCTTCTTCTTCAAGTCCTTGCTCCCTCTGCTCCCCCTCTACTCATCAAGCTTAACCCTCACTCAATTCGGTTCAATTTGTCCAGGACGAGTGAATCTAGATTTCCCCTTTCCGGCCAAACCGCGTTCCTCCTCGCCGGGCGGCCGACTCTCCTCGGCGCATCCATTGCGCTCGGTAGCTCCTCTTTAGTCCCTAGTGGCACGCACTGCTCCCTTGAACGCGGTGGCGTTTTGCGTTTCGTTTTGGTCATTTTGGACCACCTCGGTTCTCTTGCTTCTGGCGTTACGACCACCGCGCGAATTCATTGGTACCATTAGGTGCGCAATGATGTTTGGGACCTATTTTGGGCACTTGCTCGCACCCGCCGCGCCGGAGCGCCATGGCGGCGAACCGTTCTTCCCCGTCGTTTTTGCCGGACGAAAACAAGACGGGTGTTTGAACGTGAGTCGATGCGGACCGTCGATCCTTAGATCTACGGCCCACGTTCGCGCGGAAATTTTGAATTCATCGCGCGTCTCGGTCTGTGACCCGTTGGATCCAAGATCAACGGTCCCGATGCGAATAGCGTGGACCGTTGGATCTCGATCCACGGCTCGCGTCGCGAAACGTTCAAACCGCTCAACGCTGGGGTCCACATGAACCGTTGGATCCAGATCCAACGGCGGACGACAGGTCCCGGATCGCCCGCGCGCTCCGACCAAAGTGGTCGTGGACCGTTGGATCCAGATCCAACGGTTAACGACGCAGTTTCGCATGACGCAGCGTACGCAGCGTCAACGCTGGGACGCGGACCGTTGGATCCAAGATCAACGCTCCTCGTTCGGCCACAACTTTTTAAATTTCTGATTTTCCCGAAAGGATTTATTTATCAACTAAAAAATGTGATAACTTGTAAAATGCATAACTAATTCATTTTAAATCCTTTTCGGTTGATTCAAATTTTGTTGGTTATGTTTTTAACTAAACTTTAATCTAAAAATGGTTCCAACCTCAGTATAGCTCCAGAAAATTTTGCGAATGAATAGTAGCATTTTTGATTTATAAAAGTGGAGCAAAATTGTTTTGGTCATATCTTTGGCATTAAGAATCCAAATCAATTGGTTCTTGTTGCTAAATTCTTTATAAATCATGATCTTGCTGCTGTAAAACTTTCAGAATTTTTGGAGAGGTTTACTGTTGGGTCTTTGCATCTTATTCGTTCTTATCGGTTGCTTTTTGCTTTCTCGGTAGGATCCGAAGAGCACGTTGACCACATTATTGATCCTCGGCAACATCTTGACCCACGCAAGCGTGCAAGCGGTTTGATCATGTTAATCCCGGTATTTTCAAGTCTAATATATTGATTTCAACTTGTATGTATGCATTGCTATTTTGTGTTAAATTATGGTTAGAATCCTATAGTTGCATAATATGTAGGAATTGATTATCCTTTACTACAATGAGCCTAGGTTATTTGCTGTGATTGGAGTTCGATGGATGAGCTCTTGTCACTTAGTAGATTACGAATTGAAATTGCTTAAAAATGCTTAGTTTCGGTAGCAATGGGCGATCATCGATTTTAGTCGATGATCTTGATCACACATTTATTTAGTATTCCATTATGTCCAGCACTTGTGCGTTATTACTTTGTACAGTCAAAAACTGAAAATAAAATTGTTTTAGACTTGGGCACAATGGTATGTTGGTGTGATCGGTTGGTGTGAATGGAATGGTGCCTAGGTCATCAAGGACCGAGTTACTTGTGTCACTAAGCCAAGCGCTTATGCGTGCTAACCACGTGAGAGGGATATGGGACCTCTCTTGACTTAATACTTTGGCGTGTGTTATCTCCGAGTCGCAGGAGGGGTTTTGTGTGTTGTGTGAAAAGGATATGTGTTCTTGTGTTGGGTGTGCGGTGGTGGAGATTAGGGTAGGCTCTCCACTCGAGGGCATTGTAGTTGTCAAGGCTTTACTGCGCGGGGTAGTTGACCGAGGCTTTACAATGACTCGACACAACGTATGGGTTTCTATCCATACAGGCGGCTCATAGTTAATTCACAATATTGGAAATGTCTCGTAGGACTTAGTGTCTTAGGCATACCAAAGGAAGTATGCTAATCATGTGGCGAAAAGGCGATGCAGCGTGTGGGTACATTGGTACACCTGCGAGGTACAAAACTATTCGAATAGCCTCGTCCTAGGTTATGGATATGCTTGGTAGGTCGTGCAAGAACTAGACTACTGACCTTTTAAAATTTAAATTTTGACATGGTTGGTATGAATGGGTAATTCATGCTATTGTTGTGGTGACTAATGGGTTAGTCACTTCCAGGATTGTTGTTGTCTATTTGCTGTTATTAATTTTATTCTTTCGGTTATTTGAACATTAAGAACAAATTTGTTAAATTGCTTTCAATCTATTACATTATTGCAAATGGAAACTTGCTTTATGCTAAAATGAAACATACAGCCTCCACTTCAATGAGCTTGCATGTAGTATATGTACAGGTTTGTTATTCCACATGTAAGTCTTGCGAGTACATCCAAAGTACTCACCGGCTTTTGCCAGCTGCTTTTGTTTGCAGGGGAAGAAGGTGAGCCCCTAGGGCCTCACTTTTGTGAGATATGCTGTGGATTCGACGACTAGCTTGGCGGTCCGGTCGGTTGCCTTGTGGGTTAAAGGCACACTGATTGGCTCTTTTGTTTTATAGCCATCTGATGGCACTTTTGCTTCCGCTGTTCAAATTTCTATATGTATATGTCATTTGGCCGGTCGGCCTCTCTTTTGTAATAACTATCCTTTATTTATGTTATCTTCTGGATGGTTATTTTTGCTTGATTCTATGTGAATGAATGGGATTGATGCATGAACTTTGTAAGGAGGTGTGTATCTGCATTTAGGAAGTATACATGTCTCGAGTCTCGGATTATCGATTTGTGATGCTAGGGCCAAGTGGATGGTTAAGCATTACAAGCCCGATAAACCGGGTCTCACACAAACTTCCGATAGTTTGTCTTCTTGGGTTTTGCATCCTCTCACAGGGATGTCTTCGTGTCTCCTTCTCCTCCTTGCCCTTTAGCTTGGGGCATCTCGAGCGAATGTGGTTTGGCTCACCACATTCGAAGCAAGTGATAGGTCCACTTCTCCTCCTATTCCTCACCTTGTTATGCGCTCTTGTGAATTTGGTGGATAGAAGGGCTAAGTCATCCTCGAGCGATTTCTCAAGTTGCTCATCACTCAAAGAATGTAAAGCAGATAATGAAAAGCGAGATGAGCTACAATCAAGAGACTCAGAAGAACAACCCTTGGATTTGTCGACCACTAATGCCATCGACTCTGTCTTGGGGAGACGCGAGATAAAATCAATCTCATGCGTCTTCAACCTCGAGTAAAGCTTATCCATGGTAAGCTCACTCATGACAGGTGTTGTCATTGATGGAAGTGATCTTCATTCCCCAGACCTTCACATCAAGAGCACCCAAAAGCTAGCGTGCATTTTCAGACTCAGAAAATACCAAGTCAACAGCGCGGAGATCATGAAGAATCTTAGAGAATCTTCCCCACAGCTCATCCAAAGACACACCAGGCCTTTGCTCGATCTTTGAGTACACTTTCTTGAGCTGGTTCTGTCTCACTTTCTTGATCGCAGTGGACCCTTCATGATAGTCACAAAGAGTCGCGGATCTCGTGAGCGGACCGCAAGTGAGCAACACGCTCAAACTCGGATCGACTAAGGCCTTGGATCAAATAATTCGAGCCTTCTTTGTTGGCCTCCACATGCAGAGTGATCATATCGTCATCGGTACCGCACGACATAAGGATTTTCACCTTAAGCCAAATAGCGTGCCCTTGAGCCTCGATATATGCTTGCATCTGAGCCTTCCAATATGCAAAGTCAACTCCATCAAAAATATGTGGCTTGGTTGAGTACTTGTCGATCGCCATGGCTCCAAAGACCGGTTAAGATCTATGAAAAGAGCTAACAGCTCGATACCACTTGTAGGACCGTAAAGGCGACTAGGGAGGGGGGGAATAGGCGCTTTCTCAATTTTCTCGCCTAAATCAAATACAACACGAACTTTACTCCTTTAGCTATGAAAGCTGAGAAGATCAGTAAGCGTACATTGGAAGCCTTGTGTTGGATTTGATAAACCCCTCAACCACACGACACAAATGGAGAAAAGAACTCACTGTTTCAATCCAGTGCTGGCGGTCCGGCCGGCTACCACGGCGGTCGGACCGACAGTCAATCAGCGGTTGGACCGGCTACTAACTGGCGGTCGAACCGTTGGATATCGGTTTGACCCGACAGTACTAGCGGTCTGAAAAGCGGGCGGTCGGACCGCCGTTGCACAACCGGTCAGACCGGTTCAGTCCAGTACTGAAAATCAAGTCCAACTCCAAAACAAAATTTGATCCAACTTTTGATTCAACCAATGAAACTTGACCAAATTTCGAGCACACCTCCCTAATGATATTAGAGACCTATTTCTAGCGGCGATCCTTGGATCCACTCCATGAATCGATCTCTCAAGGTTTTACAAAAGAAGTGCACAAACCCTAGAAATATAAAAATCTTGATTCAAGACTTGCTTGTGGGGGGTTGATGATCTAGATGACTCTAGGAGTATTCCCACACATCAAAGCAAGATAAAATAGGCCAAGGGACCAAGCATAAACCTTTGAATCAAGGAAGCACCAAAATCATCCAAAAGAGAGAAGAACACAAAGGGGACAATTGATCTTTCAATTAAGCATCACAAGATTGTTTGATCACACTAGATGCTTACAAAGCCTCTCCACAAAGGAGGACAAGAGCTCACACAAGGAGCACACTCACAATCTCTCCAAACCCTAGTTCTCCTCTCCTCTCCTCCAAACCCTAGAAAAAGGAAGAAGGGGCCAAATGAATGCTTAAGAGGGTTTTCTATCTCCCCCCTTTCTATTTATACTAGAGACCTAGGGTTTCACTTTTGGGACCCAAATACACATGGGACCCACACACACATAACTATTGAAGCAATCGCCTGCTTCACCACGTGTAGCTTGATCAGCGGTTCTCATCACGTCGCCAAGCCTCTCTTGTCCGAATCTCATCGGAACCTCCCAGAGACTCGCACCGATATCCGCACCACCTGATCCAACCAGCTGTACCGAACTACCCGTTCGATCCATCTTGCCCATTCTGCCCCATGCTTGTGTCACACGACCTCACTGTATCCATGATCGTTACGGACCTCGGCTCGCAGCGTAGTCGATCCACTCACCGTTGACGTCGTTGACCTGCAAGCCATCTGCACAGCAATAGACAAACAAACCGTTTCTGGGAACAAGTTCTTCACAACTTGACCCACGTTAGCTCCGCAATGCAATATACAACAATAAAGCATTGAACTCCATACATAAAACACATTCAAATCAACTCAATGCAAACTTGGCTAACCTCCAAGTCATCGGCGGTCTGACCGCCCCACTCCACCGGTCGGACCGATTTCAGGCCGGTCGGACCGATTGCATAACGGCGGTCGGACCGCCCGAAAGGACTTAGCCAAATTTCCAGCGTGAAAATCCGAAACCTTCTGGAATTTTCAACTCAATAGAACTTTTGATTGGGAGCTCCAAAAATGATGTGACCACATCCGGAGACTCCCCACTTGCCTACACAACCTATTTTGGCTCGGCTCCAAAACCACTTTTCAATTTATCTGCGGTCGGACCGCCGGCATGGCTGGTCGGACCTCTCCACGGGCGGTCGACCGCCGACACAACCGATCGAGAGACGCTTTGTGGTGCAGCGGCCTTGGAGCAAACCCAAAAACGCGAGATTTTGCAAACCAACAACGCCATTGCCAATTGACTCATCATCCTGAGATCGTGCACATATCCTCACGATATCCACAAGCAGAAGACATATAGTAGTAGCAAAACTCCAGCGGCATGCCCATCCGATCCTGCATGCAACTGACAAGGAACAAGGCCTAGACCTGTCACCGAACCCTCTGCTGCCTGGAGCAAAGAATGCGTCGTCAGGTGTCGGCTCATCTGCAAACTCTGAACCCACAACAATATCAAGATTGAGTACAAGGCGTACTCAGCAAGACTTGTAGTGTATCGCAAAAATTATATTAGATGCAAGGCTATCAAATGAATAGCCCTACTCTACAAGTTCTTTTGCTCAAAACCATTTTTATTTGCAATATTTATAAGTAGTAATTTACAACAAAATTTAAAAGAGCAGTTTAAAAATGTAAGTACATGACAGTAAGTAAAGAATTGAATGAAATAATACTAACACCCGCAACCCTACTCGGTTGCAAGCAAAAATATAATTATATTCAACCATAGACATGGCACCAACAAATTCATATTCAACCATAGAAATGGTAGTCCTGCTATAGACATAGCAAATTAGCTATAGAAATGGCATCTCTGCTATAGACATAACAATCCAGCTATAGACATGGCAGCTAACTCAATAAATTAAAAAAAAACCCATATCATTACCCCAAACTTTTGTGATAAAGCAGTTTAGAAAACAAAGTTACTGCCATACTAGCCGCACTTAGCACGCTCATGACCGCGAGTACGGCTATTCAAATAGTTTATCACTCTATAGAGGTGTGCAACTTTACTCATAGTACGTGGTATTCTAGTTGCCTGTAATATCTCTATATCACTGCTCACTACAGACGATATCTCCACCCTATCTACTAGTGAGTTAAAATCCTCCCTTTTTCAGAATACAATAAAACTCACTCGTGTTTAAAAACTAAGGTTTTCATTTCATTTTCATATCAAATAACCAAGATACCCTCTCTGCACAATTTTTTTAAAAATATTCCTAAATTTTCAAATTGTCTTTTTATCAAATTTTCAGAAAATCTATCGCTCTAGTTGCATTTGTGCGATAATCGCACTAAAAAAATTCCCAATTGACATTACATAATGTCTAACCCATAGTCTAATGGTTACAACAATAGAGGATCAATATTTCAAAAGGATAAATGCAACAAGTAGGATTACAACTACCATTTTCCCAATAATAGCATTTTTCATACACAACAAACACACATGCATAATAGGATTTACAAAATATCATACAATAATTAAAATACTAATATCAACATGATTAAAGGGGGTGCTTGCCTTGCTCTTGCTGTTCTAGAAATATGGTGGATGGATTGTCACAATAATAACCGGAGCATTCGACTTCTAATTCAAAAAGAGCCGGAAATGAATTAAATAACACTAAATAATTAAAAGGTGAGAAAAATTAAATATTTTTACATATTTAGGTAGATTACAATTTTATATGAATTTAGAGATAAATTTCATGCAATTTGGAGTTTTGTAGCAAAAGTTATTAAGGTTTCAATTCCTTTCGGTTTGATAAATCCAAATTAAATGAGAAATATGCTTTCTAATGGAGAATGTGCATTATCGCATTTGTTATAATGAGGTTTACACTTTCCAGTGAGGAAAACATATTTTCCTCGAGTTTCACTCAGGTTTACACTTTCCAAATTTGTAAAGCGTATTCTCCTCAAAACTATAAGTGTATTTTCTATTTTCATTTAAAAGCCGACAAGTGGGGTCCTTTGTTAGTGACATGGTCAATGAGAATAGTGTGTAGACCAAAGGTCTACGCGCACATTGCAAGGGGGTCATGGGGTGGGTTCACTATGCACTTAAGCGCATATCATAGACTCATAAGAAGATAATGTTTCGTTTTAATTTTTCTCTAACTTAATGTCTCGGTCCTACACATTAGTGACTCATGCGTTAACTTACCCAATAGTTGAACATCACTTAGTGTTTAATGGCGCGATTAGGAACATTGATGATGTGCTCTGATGCCGTCTAGCAATGCCACGCTGATGCGCACACCCACGCGTCTCGCCGGTGGCGTGGGGATTCACAGACCTTTGGAGAGTGCCCAAAACAGGATCTCCATACTAATACACACCTTGTGGCATCGACGGCCAGGCCGGAGATGACCTGATGTGGCGGCACACCAGCGTTGAGCAGAGGACCAGATACGACAAAGAGCAAGGGCTCAAATGAGCATGATCTCAATGAACTATTGTGTGCATAGGCTCCTCAGACTACCACGGTCATACCAGAAGTGAAGGAAGGAGCGAAGGTGGTCGGAGACGATTGGTCAACGGTGAGCCGAGGCGGCGGGGCGAGCCTCATGTGGAGGAGGGGTTCAGCTAAAGGAGAGTTCCGGTTGACGGTTAGAGAATCTTGGTGAGGGTACGCAATGCTCTAGCCGAGTGGAATTGGCTCGGGGTGCCTCGTAGTTCAGTGGTGCTTGAGGCGGTGGTTCTGGCCGGAGACGAGGAAGACAACACGGTTCGGCTTCTTTTGTGAGTCAAAGGTGAAATTGGACGTGGGAAAAGGTTCAAGGCATCTTTGTAACATGGAATGGCGTGGTAAGGGTGAAGCAAAATCCTTCATGGTGTCGGGGATGAAGGTGGCGCGCGACGACCAATTAAAGCTTGCGCTCTCCGATCAATAGAGCTCGATTGAGTGGGTATGAAGAGGAATGAGTGAGCGTACTGAGTTGGAAAAGATGAAATGAAGCTCGAGGTGTCTTTTATATAGGTGTAGGGGTAGAGATCAAAGAGTAAGAGCTCGAGCAACCGTGGAAAAGAAGTGGTGGAGCCTCGTGCTGGGTAGAGTTAAGCGCGCCGAGCGGTAGATGGGTGCGAGGTTGATGGCCACGCGACAGTAGGTGTGGCGGTGGCAAAATCGGGGAGGTGTCTAAACCATGGGTGGTGTGAGAGAGCTCATGGTGCAGTGTTGGCACGCCAGGGCGCGAGGTGGACGAAGGTCCCTGCGCTCGGGGCCCACTAGTCAGAGAGAGGTGTGGGAGAGTTAGGGTTTTTGATTTTATGCTGATTTCTTGTCCTATTTTATTCACTTGTCAAAAGAAGTCCAAATTTAATAATTTTTTTTTCTTTAGGTACTTCCCGAGGAAACGACATGCATGGGCAGGGGTAGACCTTTGGTGCATATAACATAAGATTACTTATGCCAAATAAAAATAACTCATATGCTTAAGTTTAAAGTGAATTTGATTGCTATTTCTGTTATAAGACTGTGCTCATCCTTCGTGATGATTGATTGACCTGTAATCGAAATAGCCATTTTTTCTCATGGATGTTAATGTTCTTGCTTTAAAATTTCAGATCTTCATTTATTATACTCTTACATGACAGAATAATTCAAGTGACTTGTTTAGTCTTACTTCTAAGTAAATCTATGAATAATCTTCATGAACAAATTACAGTTGGCAACTCTTCTCTTTATGTTCAAATATTCGCAGTGATCGGTTTCTTGATGAGTAAGAATTAGATTTATGCCTAGGATCTTGTTATTCAAATAGTGATACACCTTAGTCTGGCTTTGTATAGTTTGCGTTGGTTCTTTTGATTATATCTAGCTTTTTCGATGTTGCCAAGCTTGTTGAAATTTTGATAGTGAATAGAAGTAAAGTGGATCAATAAGGTAGTTTAGTACCTCCTAGGCTCAATACTGGGCTGGGGTGTTACAGCTGTTATCAGAGCGGACATTAGGTCCATGGTAAATGAATTATTAAATTGACACACTGTGGACAATAAGTCGGGATTTAGGACATTTATTGTATCTGTGTTTCTGTTAGTATGTTTCAATATGTTGAAGTTGAACTGTTATTGAATTGATTTTGTACTATTATTATTATTGTACTTGAGCTGAATTGTTAGTTATTTCGTTTGGTGTTCAGAAATGGCGCGGGGTAGAAGCCGTGGCTGTGGTCATGGAAGTGGACCGGCTGTGTCTCCACCCTCGGCTAAGGAGGCTATTGGTGAGGAGGCTGAGGAGGTCGCCAAGGCCGCTCACCCGGACGCTGATGCCCAGGCTGCGTCGTCCGCCCTACTTCAGGATCTTGAGAGAGAGGTCTAACACTTTCGTCAGTAGGTGCAGGCAGCCCCTCTTGCTGCAGTTGCACCTGCTGCTACTCGAGATGCTGCATCGACTCCACCAGAGCCTAGAATGAGCCTTCGAGAGTGGACGTCTCTCGCTGGACACTTTGTGGAGCAGCACCCTTGTTTATGCAAATTAGATGGCTTCATTATATGGAAAGACAATTTGGAGCATTGGAGATGATCTCTGCGTAGAAGGCACGTTTTGTGGCCTTTCAACTGAAGGGTCATGTCGACATTTGGTGGGAAGGGGTTCTGTCAGCTCGGACCCCAATTCAGGGACCAATCACATAGGAGGTTTTCTTGAATTGATTCAGAACTAAGTTTTACGCTGATTCCTTCCTTGAGAGGATGGAACACTCCCTGATGACCTTTGTTTAGGGGAAGTTGTTTGTGGCGGATTATGAAGCGGGGTTCGACAACTAGCCTGTTTTGTGCCGGCCATGGCTGGAAATGACAGAGAGAAAGCAAAGAGGTTCTGTAGGGAACTTAACCATGAGTATCGCTATGTTTTGGGAGCGACCAGCTTGCTATACTTCAACTATGTGGTCGATCAGACCAAGGGTATGGAGTTAGAGAGGGAGCTCACTAGGGAGAGGCAGTCTTCTAGTGGTTCTAGCGGTGGCCATAAGAGGAGTTTTGGAGGTGGCAGTGGGTCATCTCAGCGACCGGTTTCCAAGAAGTTCCATGGAGGCCATCGTTCTCAATCGTCGTCGTGATATTTTCAGTATAAGTAGTTAGTGTCTTCAGCACTGCACACTTCCTCATCTTTGCAGGCGTTGCGCCCTGTTCCAGACCATGGTATGATTTGCTTCAAGTGCGGAGATGGTCATCGTGCTTCTGAGTGTTCTTTTTCTGGGTTTTGTCGTTATTGTGGCCTGTCAGGCCATAAGATGTCGGTTTGTAAGCATAATTCAACAAGTATCATCAAGTGGGAGACCGTTTCTGTGGCATCTTCGGCCATACCACCATGAGGTTCAGTTCAGACATTGGCAGCTGCTCCTGTGCCGCAGAACCCTTCAGGTTGGGCTCCTCCGACAACGTTTCCTCCAGCACCTCCCGTAGGGTTCTACTGGAACCCTGTACCGTCTGCACCACCTTCGTTCACCTCACCTCCGGCAGTCGCTGCTCTACCTTGGCCGATGTCGGGGCGTCCTTTGCCTCGGTGCCACCAGGAGTCTAAGCCATGCTTACACCTAAGACAGTAGGTCGTCCTGACGTCGTGACAGGTACTTTATTAGTTGATTCCCATAAGGCTTTCATTCTTTTCAATTCAGGGGCTACCTATTCGCTTGTGTCACTTGAGTTTGCTAGGAGGGCAGATTTGAGTTTGCAGCATATTTCTCAATTTATTGTGGTCAGTTCTCTGGGGGGGTTTCATTTCTAGTTCTACGGTATGTTCGGGCTGTTCTATTACCATCGATGATAAAGATTTCATAGCTAATTTGATGGTGATTCGGCTATCAACTTTTGATGTTATTCTTGGTATGGACTGGTTATTCATTTGCCATGTAAAGATTTGTTGTTTTTAGAAGACTATGACCTTGCAAGCTTCGTCCAGTGAAGAGTTGGTTTTTTTGGGTAGTGCACCATCAGATTCTCTCTTTGTACTGGCTAGTTTGTTTCTAATAACGGACATTAAGAATTGGGTTGCTTTGGTCTCTTAGCGTGAAGTCAAGTCCTTTTTGCGCATCGAGGAGATTCCCGTGGTGAGTTAATACACTGATATTTTTCTAGCAAAACTTCTAGGAATGCCTCAAGAACGAAATGTGGAATTCCGGTTTGACCTTATTCCTGGTACTCGTCCCATTTCCGTGTCTCCGTATCGTTTGGCTCGACCATTTCAGGATGAGTTGAAGAAGCAGTTGGACGATTTGCTATCCAAAGGTATGATCCGGCGCAGTATTTCGCCTTGGAGAGCACATGTTCTCTTCACAAAGAAGAAATATGGTAGTTGGCGGATGCGCGTGGATTATCGTACTCTCAATCAAGCGATGAAAAAGAATAAATACCCTTTGCCCCCCTATTGAGGATCTTTTTGATCAAGTGAAAGGAGCTAAATTGTTCTCCAAGATTGGCCTTCAGTCGGGGTACAATCAAATCCGAGTGCGGGAGCAGGATATTGAAAAGACGGCTTTCTCCACAAGTTATGGGCTTTATGAGTACAAGGTTATGTCTTTTGGACTAACTAATGCTCATTTAGTTTTTTTGGAAGCAATGAACAGTATGCTGCATTGGTATCTTGATGATTTTGTGGTGGTGTTCATTGACGATATTTTAGTTTATTCCAAGTCAGAGGGTGTCGGTACCCAAATATGCAAATCTGGACCCTCTGTGTATTCTGCACTAGTCCAGGATCACGCTAGTGCACACAGTGTCAACATCGATGAAATATCACATCCATACAACGAATATAAGAATAAACGAGTACCTTTAAATAGCAAATAACTGTTGGGACCTTACGGTCGAGTTTTACATTTATTAAGCCATGCAAGGCTAACAATAAAGAAATAACTGCAGCGGAAACGAAGTAAACTCCAGTGGGCTCCCATCAATTTACCACGAACAATCGATCGATCAAGACCCTAACGATCAACCTTCGTAGAATTCTTCTTCAAAAGCAGGCGACGACTCCTCCACTTCTGTTGATTTGTTTAGCAAGAGTGAGTACACACCGTACTCGCAAGTTATACCACAGAATGCATTTATACATGATGGCTTATTCCAAAGGAATGGCTTTTGTGGTTACTTTGCAAAAATGCAACATTTGCAATTGAATACAAATAATAGATTGAAAGCATAATTCAAAACCAATAGACAATAATAAGTTAACAATTGATTTCACAAAGGACACACAGTCTAATCAAGTTATTCACACAGCTGCACAAGTTATCTCACACAGCTGACCCTTCCCAATTGTTTTATGAAAATCTACCCCTCGTGTAAAATTCCCGAGCATGTCCATAACCGAGGACGCGGCTATTCGAATAGATTGGTTTAACACTCTGCAGAGGCTGTACACTTTACCCACACGATACAACCAGTGTAGCTAGCACTGACCATAACAAAACCTTTCAGAGACTTTATCTCAAACAATGACACTCCCGGTGTGCTTTCTCGCCGTCAATTTGTTCACATAGCCCTTGGAGCGACAAACACCATTGGACGGGGATGCACAACCGAATCATGATGTGACATATCACACCTCCAGCCCATCACACAGCTTAAATACAACCTGAGTTATCAATGTCAAGACTCCATAACTTACTAAGTCAGGCCCAGCCCATACTAGGCATGTGGTCGTACAGTAAGGCCCAGTTCAATGGCGCAAAAAGTTAAGTCCTTAATTGACCAAGGCAAGACTTCCAGTTTTAACCCAAATCACAAAGTTTAAAGCACACAGCTCCACCATTCACACAGATCCACCACTTGCCTCAGTCTAAATCTTTTCCCACCCTGTTGATTAAGTGCAACACATGCCATCACGAGTAACAGCACACAGCACACACAGTTTCATCACACAGTTCCATAATCACTTAGTCAAGTTTAATAATTGCAACTTACATGAAATGATGACTCGAGGCATGGCTAAGCAGTCTAATCGTATCTAACCATCCCACATTGGTGCTACGATAATACCAACTAATTAATTAACCAACCTAGGGTGACAAGAGATCATGGCATACAATAGACAAGGTGGCATAACAATTTGGATTAATAACTACACCCAAAAGCATTTAAATAAATACTTGAAATAGAATGCAATACATTGAAACAAAGTATTTTGAAAACTGGGTTCAAAATGATCAAAGGTATAACTTGCCTTGGAATAGATCTAGATATTGGTATTGGTCTTGGTCTTGAGGTGCTCCTTCTTCTGCAAAATTCCCTGAAGTATCGATGTCTACTCGTAAACGAGACAAAAAAAACAAAAACAAATAAATAACAGTGGCAAAACAACTCCAAAAATTCAAATAAAATTCGCCATTAAATAGATCTTAATTTTATATGAATTTACAAATTTGAATGGGCTCAATCGGAGTTCGGATGCAAAAGATATGGGCTTTGGAAGATTGGAAAATCAAATAAGCCCTAATTTGGATTTTATTGAATTTCCCGAATTATTTTTATAAAGGAAAATCGAATTATTGCGCAATGCTTGCGTCGGTAGGAAAAGAAAATAAATAAAAACCGCCTCGACAATGGGCCCCACTTGTCGCTGACTCGGCCACGGTGGATCGGGTCCTCCGAGCCGAGGCAAAGCCGGGCGATGAGCGGGAGGCGTGGCGCGTGCGGCGGCCACGTAGGTAACACGCCAGCGCAGCGCCGACTGGTTGCATACACAGTGACCGAGGCGTGCACGGCCGGCGGGAGCGGCTCTGGGATCGAGGGCTCTCCGTGACGGCGGCGAAGTCGGCGACAGCGGAGGACAAAAATGGGTTCTTGATGGGCGAAGGCTGGCTGGTGGATGGTGGCGGTCTTGAGATGGCGATACTCACCGCAGCGAGAAGGAGGCGGTGGCGGCACGCCAACCTTTGTCGACGACGCCAACGGTGATTGGGAGGCTCTCGGCGAAGGCGACGGTGGCGGAAGGAGCTGGGATTATTGCGCTCACAATGGCGGCGGTGGCACGGACGCCAAGGTTCTCGAGGCGACGAATCCGGCGGCGAAGGGTTGCGGCGCGGCGAACCTTCGGCAATGCGGGCGCAACAGCGATTTAAACAGCGCGGCACCTTAGGGTTTTGGTGGAGGAGGTCGGGCGGCAGATCCGAGGGTCGGGGCCTTTATAAGCGAGGAGGGCGAATCCGAGGCGAAACGGCGGCACGCGTAGAGGGCGAGTCGGGCGCGGGAAGAGTCCGTGGAGACGACGACGCCGACGCGGCATCGGCGAGCCCACCAATCGATGAGAGCGAGGAAGATGCGCACGGCGAGTGCGAGCGTTGATTTCAATCCAATACCGGGAGCGAGCGAGGCGAGGGCTACCGCGACGGCGGAGGAGACACGCGCGTCCATCCGAAGCGGGAAGGCGGCGGCGCGGGAGTGGGCCGAGGCGATGGAATAGTCTTGGGCTTCGGCCAAGATCGTTCAAGGATTTTCTTTGATTTTTCTTTAAATAAATCCAGAAAATGCAAATAGCAATTAGAAAATAGCAAATGGCTTTGGAAAAATTCCTAAAATTCTATAAAATATATCCAAGCATATAGAATCTAAATAAAATGGTTTTGATAATTGTTCATTTTGGGATTAAGTACATTAAATCAGTTTGTCCTTAAAGTCCATATTAAGCTTTTTAAATTGATTTTCAAATAAATCCAAATGGTGAATTTTCTTACTACCATTATTTAAAAGATTTTTAAAGCTCTGAAAATTGGGATGTTACAGAGGGGGACCATGAACAACATTTGAGGTTAATTCTTGGACCTTGAGAGAGAATCACTTTTACGCAAAACTGAAGAAATGTGAGTTCTGGATTTCAGAAGTTGGGTTTCTAGGTCATGTGATTAACCAAGAAGTCATTTTAGTTGATCCTAGCAAGATCTTGACAGTAGCAGAATGGAAAAAACCAACAAATGTCAAAAATGAGGAGTTTTCTGGGCTTAGCTAGATATTACTGGCATTTTGTGGAGGGTTTCTATATCATCTCTAAACTGATGTGTCAGCTAACACAGAAAGATGTCAAATTTTAGTGGTCAGATGAGTGTGAGCACAAATTTAATAGCTTGAAGGATAAGTTGGTGACTTCTCCTATTCTTACTCTTCCTGAACCTGGGAAGTGCTTCACCATTTATTCGGATGCTTATCGAGTTGGGCTTGGTTGCGTGCTCATGCACGATGGCAAAGTGGTATCCTATGCTTTGAGGCAGTTGAAGAAGCACGAGCAGAATTATCCTACTCATGATTTAGAGCTTTCCGCAGTGGTTCTTGCCCTAAATATTTGGCGCAATTATCTGTATGGCGAGTCTTGTAATATTTTCACCGATTACAAGAGTCTCAAGTATATATTTACCCAAAAAGATCTAAATCTGAGGCAAAGAACATAGTTGGAATTAATAAAAGACTATGACCTCACTATCCAGTATCATCCTAGCAAGCAAATGTTGCAGCGGATGATTTGAGTTGCAAGGCGATACCCCTTACTCTCAGTTGTCTTGTTGCTGATTTTGAGCATATGGACATCTCTTTACATTTCGGCACCGCTTCAAGTGAGACCCGTTTGCTTCTTGAGTCAGCTGTAATACCCCAGAAGTGAATCGGGTTTTTAGAAGAAGTCTCGGGAGAGGGAGTTAAACAGAAATCCATAAATTATCTTTTCAAGGGTTTTTCAAATTTTCCTAAGCAACTGGGCTCTGGGCCTCAGCCAAGGATGCCCTATGAGGGGCTCGGCCAAAGGGGGGTGTGTCCTCCCCGCTAAACCCTAGCCCTACCCCTCTCTCCCCACATATACCACCCAGCCGCCCCTGCACTTGTTCGATGAATGTATGATGAATAACGTTTGATACGTACTTGCTCATATTCATAACTGATTACCATGGTTCTGTTAATGATATGTCTTTGTTCATCAGATTCGTTCATGCATGCAAGTATTGTTCATATTACACCCATATGAGTGGGTAGTGAAGTCCTATTATTCCAACATGGGTATGTAAGACCCACCATTCCAATGTGGAAAATTTGGATCCCCGTTTTGAAATATTCTTCAAACGTGCCTTAGATCCCTGCATTTTGGATAATGCGGGCATGGGTGAGCACCGACGGGTGTTCACTAGCTATACCGGTATAAGCAGAAGAGAAGGACATGCATAATCACTCATTCATACGTTTTTTCTACTATTTCATTTTCTGTTCCATTGTATGTTTGATAAGTTCTACTTGTTGTTGTTCATAGTATTATATTGTACTTGCTGAGTTATGGACTCACCCTTGCTGTGTTTCTTTATTTTTGGGGAACCTTGAAGATGACATGTTTGGGAGGGAGTAGTCACATGGATGCACTCACTCATTTAACATATGAATTAATAAATTGATATCATCTTGCAGTAGGAATTTGGACTGTATTAATAAATGACTCTCTTGACTATCGATATTGGGTACTGCTATGCCTTGGTTAAACTAGTTATTGATTCATGCTCTTCAGTTAAACTCTTAATAATGTTTCTTTCGAGTGGATTATCATGGTCGAATAATGGTGTAAATGTTTAATGCTAGAACGTATGATAATTAGCATGCTGGAACTCTTACAGTTGATTCCTAGTTTGATCTTTGCTGTTAGTGTGTTAGAAATTGTTTATATTACTGAGTTGTGGTAGAGGTTTTAGGTAACATCTTGGCTTTCGCATAGCCAGGGTGTTATAGTTGGTATCAGAGCGGGCTTCAGGTCCATGGTAGTTAGAAATATTAAATTGACACACTGTGCACAGTAGGTGGGAATGGGAAAAATCATTGCATCTGCGATTCTGATAACCTGTTTCATTATGTTGTTTTGTATTGAGTTGATGTGGTATTATTGCTGATGCGGGGTGCCCGATCTTCTCGACGTAGAACCTCTCGATAACTTGTGTACCCTGACGAACCACCAGCTGATCCCCCGCGCCAATGCACGGACTTGCAACTCTATGGAAAATTCGCCCAAACACACACTTGATTGGATCCTCGCTGACCACAAGCGAAGATCGTCGAACCCTCAATTCCCAACGGAAAAGCAAGAACGACCCCTTGTTCTCAACGCCCAATTCCCTCTGTTTTGGCTATAAGCACAACAGGAGAATCAAGCAAAAGCTTTGAAAATATATTAAACGTGGTCTGAGGTTACAATGGGGGTCTACCCCTCTATATATAGTACTCCTACTCCTCCTCATGGCTGGCCAAGAGGCCCTACTCCTATTCTAATTCGGATTTGGAGTCCTACTCCAATTCCGACACATTCCAAAACAGAAAAGGAAACTCTGATTTTACAACCGTCACATTGATTCGATCATATCTTTTGATCCAGAAGGAATTTCGGAGCGAGGGAGGATCCGTTGGATCGGGCTTAAAGTTAGCTTTCCAACAAGCCCAAGAACACTCGAATCGGACTCCGTTTGTAAAAGTTATGGCCGTTTTAATCCGGACTGTGCTGCTGATTCCGAATCCGAATTTGAGGCTGATTCCGAATCCGAATTGAATTATGAGTTGATTCCGAATTTGAATTTGGTTGGGCTTGTGGAAGTTTCGAATTTGACTTGGATTCTTGGACTTCTCTTCCCTTGCTTGTCTCCCACGAGCTTCTCCTCCATTGTGATGACCTTTCTTCAAGAACAACCTCATATCCTTCATCTCCGTTCATTATTGAATCTTTCAATCTGAGCACAAGCAAAATACTAGTTTTAGGTAGTATGAAATTCTCAACTAATTTAAAAGTAAATTCAAAGAATGATTCACTGTTGGATAAGCTTCTCTTGTTTTTCAACTCTCTTAGTAAGCTCATGTTGTTACGAGGTATTTAATGAATTGAAAACATTATATGAAACAACGTAGCTAAGGATGTCCGCATCATCCTCCTTTCTTCAAAAAGCCGTCCTCGCTTTTGATAGCTGAAAATGTGCTAGACGAAGAAAACAACGATATGCATGGTATATGTATGAATCAATTATTGTATTCTTCTTGTTGTTCTGCACATTCGATAGCTCAAAATCATATTTCAAATTGCCCAACTTACTAATATGATAAAATTTAACCTTCACAACATCAAAATCAACTAAAGTCGGTGAAAACCAATTGATACCATTCCATGATTTAACTGCGTTACTCTGATTAGTTATACATTTAAGAGATAAACAAGTAGGCATCATGTTGCATTCTAAACAATAGACACTTGTTTTTAAACCCATCTTAAAGATATCATGACATTGCTCAATAAATGGTTTGCGCAAAACATGTGATTGTAAATCAACAAGATTATCATATGTAATGTATATTTGATAAACTTGAAACATGTTGTCTACACCAACATCACCAATCAAATTGAATTTATATGTGTGTATGTAGCTATTTACTAGTGATCTTAAGTGTGAAATTTCAAGAACCTTCTTAATCACACTAGATACATGTTTAGGACTATCGAATATGATATAACACAAAGAATTATTAATGTGTATTCTACTAAGAACTTCTTTTGAGTAATCAATTTCACATTATGCAAATTAAGCATATCAAATTTAGAACGTGGAATCATCAAATGAATAATGGAGTTCTCGCTTTCGCACCTTGTTTTCATAAACGACCAATTCAAGACAAATAGTGTTACCTTGATCTTGGTATTCCCTCTCCATCCATGGTTAGCTCTTTATCTTTCTCTTCCAATGGTGAGGGCTCTTGAATCTCCAACTCCTTATTTGCTTGGTCCACTGCAGAATGTGGGATACAACACTAGAAATAGAGGTAAGTTGTTAGGTTCAAAAATAATCTTATTTATCCTATCATCTATCTCTCCCTTTTCTTTTGGTGTATCTCTCACACTCTCAATTGGGATGCTCTCAACCTCGCGTATGGTGGACTCACACACTCACTCTTTTATCACTCTCACTCAATTTGGCTATGTGGCTCTCATTCTCACATGGGTTTTGATACATCTCATCCTTGTAAGACCGTAGGCCAGCAAGGGCACAACTACCACCAACCACGACCTCCTCACGTGTTGCGGGTTGTGACGGGGCAACACTACTCATCACCTCGGTCGAAGAAAAATTCCGATGCTCGATCTTCTTCTCAAGTGACACACGGTGGATGAATTAGAACTAAAGAGCCAAGCAGATTTAATTGATGTGCTTGAATGTGTTTAAGTCTCTTTTACGCCTTCATAGCAAATTTCACAAGATCTTGCGGACTACGAAAATATTCATCTTGAAGTGCAAAGAACGATCCGATAATTCAAGCTTCGCTTTGAAGTATGTCTTTTCTTGATATGGACTAGTGGTATTGGCACGGCGCATTGCATGATTAAACTCAATATAGTAATCTTTGACAACTTTGCATCCTTGTTTAATGCTCTCCACGTGTCGTAGTAGTTCCCGCTCATAATAGGATGGAACAAATTCTCTTCTCATGATGCTTTTAAATGCACTCCAAGATGTAATAAATCGTTTTCCACCTAGTTGTTGCCACCAACTAAAAGCATAGTCCGTAAAAAATAAAGTGGCCACTCTCACTTCCTTGGCTTCTGATTCGAACTTATGGGATTCAAGCTCGAACTCCATGTCTTGTACCCACTCAAGATACTCCTCTGGATCATTACTACCATAGAAGGGAAGATCATTATACTCGCGATCCGCCATTGTTAGCAACAAAGCAAAGAATATGTATGTAGGTGTATGTGGATATGTAGAGGTGACTCAACTCACAATCCTAACAAGGTGAAGTTTCTTTACCGTTCAAAGGAATTAAGATCAACAATACTTACACTTGAGTATGCAGGAACCACAAGGTGATGTGTGCGAATTTCAAGAGCAAGTCAAAGCACGACAACGGGTGTTTTGTGGAGTTTGGTATGGATACCTACTTAATTTGAAAATTCTAGGTATTGTAAGGCTAAGTAAATATCCAAACTAGAATTCAATGCCTAGTTGCCGATCACAAAGATATAAGTGAAAATCAAAACAACTCACACGCAAAGATATTGGAACTTTAGTGCAATCAAGGAATGAGCTATGTAAGATATAAGTGAAGAACAAAATAGCTCAGATTGCACAAGTTATAGAAAGACGCTTGCTAGTTGCAAATAATGAAACTAGGGCACAAGATTGCAAAAATATTGATATTCTAACAATTGAATCAAGAATGAGTGGGGATTTTCGCTCAAGTTTATGGTTCTGCTATGCGCTTTTTCCTTTTCTCTTTTCTCTTTTCTCTTTTCTTTTTATCTTCTTTCTTTTTTTCTTCTCTTTTCCTTCTTTTTTGAACTATTGCCAAAATTCTTGTTCTACCAAAATGAGCAAAATTCTTTCCCACCTTTTGATCTTTGAACAATTGCAAGAACACAAATATTAATATGCAGCCCTAAGCAGCGATTTAGCTAGTCTTCAATAGGTTCAAAGTATTCGCAAAGGATTGAAAGGTTCACAAAGGATAAATTGGTTACTCACTTTTTTTGGTGTTTTTTATAGACACGACTAAAAAAATCAAACTAGGCTCAAATAAAAGCAACGCAAAAGAATTCAAGATCAGCAAACTAAACTTGATTCTAATGGACAAAAACTTAACAAAACTCACTAGAATAACAAATTAAATACTACGGCTGAATTTTTTTGTATGGCTTTTTCGTGAATGGGAAAAAAGATAACTGGATAAAGATCCTACCGAGTCAACGGAGCTCTGATACCACCTGATGCGGGGTGCCCGATCTTCTCGACGTAGAACCTCTCGATAACTTGTGTATCCTGACGAACCACCAGCTGATCCCGCGCCAATGCACGGACTTGCAACTCTATGGAAAATTCGCCCAAACACACACTTGATTGGATCCTCGCTGACCACAAGCGAAGATCGTCGAACCCTCAATTCCCAACGGAAAAGCAAGAACGACCCCTTGTTCTCAACGCCCAATTCCCTCTGTTTTGGCTATAAGCACAAGGAGAGAATAAAGCAAAGCTTTGAAAATATATTAAGCGTGGTGCGAGGTTACAATGGGGTCTACCCCTCTATATAGTACTCTCTACTCCTCCTCATGGCTGGCCAAGAGGCCCTACTCCTATTCTAATTCGGATTTGGAGTCCTACTCCAATTCCGACACATTCCAAAACAGAAAAGGAAACTCTGATTTTACAACCGTCACATTGATTCGATCATATCTTTTGATCCAGAAGGAATTTCGGAGTGAGGGAGGATCCGTTGGATCGGGCTTGAAGTTAGCTTTCCAACAAGCCCAAGAACACTCGAATCGGACTCCGTTTGTAAAAGTTATGGCCGTTTTAATCCGGACTGTCCTGCTGATTCCGAATCCGAATTTGAGGCTGATTCCGAATCCGAATTGAATTATGAGTTGATTCCAAATTTGAATTTGGTTGGGTTTGTGGAAGTTTCGAATTTGACTTGGATTCTTGGACTTCTCTTCCCTTCTTTGTCTCCCACGAGCTTCTCCTCCATTGTGATGACCTTTCTTCAAGAACAACCTCATATCCTTCATCTCCGTTCATTATTGAATCTTTCAATCTGAGCACAAGCAAAATACTAGTTTTAGGTAGTATGAAATTCTCAACTAATTTAAAAGTAAATTCAGTGAACAGATTCACCTGTTGGATAAGCTTCTCTTGTTTTTCAACTCTCTTAGTAAGCTCATGTTGTTCTGAGGTATTTAATGAATTGAAAACATTATATGAAACAACGTAGCTAAGGATGTCCGCATCAATTGCCCTTGTCTACTCAAAGGTTAAGTGGTTAGCTTATTATCTTTGGTGTTCAGAATGGCGAGAGGTAGGGGACGTGGGCATGGTGCGGGCCGTGGCTGTGGTCGTGGACGCGGCTCGGTTGCGTCCTCATCCCCGGCCGAGGAGGCTGTTGGCGTAGTGGATGAGGAGGTTGCATCCGCCGCTCGTCTAGTTGCTGATGACCAGGCTACGCCGACCGTTTTACCTCAGGAACTTCAGAGGGAGGTTCAACAAATTCATCAACAGGTGCAGGCAGCCTCTCCTGCTGCAGGTGCACCTGTTGTTGCTCCGGTGGCTGCACCAGCTCCTCCTGAGGCTAGAATGAGCCTCCGGGAGTGGATGTCCCTTCATCTTGACACCTTTGACGGAGCGGACACTCCGGTGCGGGCAACCGACTGGCTTCGGTATATGGAGAGGCAGAAACCTAAGATTCATCTGACTTTGGCAACACGTTAAAAAAATCCAGTGTTTAGAGAGAGATATTGATTTCAAACCATGGAAAAATCGGGAGATACTTATCACATACAGTTTTTAATATGAATTTTCTGCGATATTGGCTCATCACAGATGGTTTTTGTTTGAAATTATCTATGATTAGCGAATTTTTTTGAAAGCTTTCACGGGAGGCAAAATGTTTTGGCGCTGCCCTTATATATTATACCTACCCCCTCCTTGTCTTCCATCGTCTATCCTCCCCCCCCACGCCTAGCTCGTGGCCGCCTCCATTCCCGGCATGGTTCGGCAAGGTGAAACAGCCGACGAGGAGGAGGAGAAGGGATCGCAGGAGCTCCATGTCTGCCATAGGAGGTAGACTGCTGGAAGGTACATGTATATCCCCAAAATATACATATTTTATTGGCTGTTTGATTGTTCTTATTTTATTTGTACCTAATGCCGGAGCGTCGTTGGAGATTTTTGGTCGTCTCTCCTTTTCCTTGCCAACGAGCTTGAGTCGAATTCGGATGACAGGCAAAAACAGTTTGTGATATGCTGGTGAGGTACATAGAGGAGCTCACAAGAACTATCCAAGAAGTCGATGAGTTCTTTAGGACCTTGGAGGTATAGATGGTTTCTAGCTAATTTAACTTTGTAATTTTATTATTTTCTCCGTATTAAGAGGGGACGTTGTCAAACTACTGTCAACCAATTGATTGGTTTGGCTCAAAATTCGATTTTTTTTGCAATAGAAAAAACTACAAGAACCGGCTATGATAGCTTTTTTCACATACGGTTCAAAAACCGTCTGTGATGACCTCATGTCATTACAGACCCATAAACTCAAACGGCTCATGAAACCGTCTGTGATGACATTTTTTAACCATCTGTCAAGACCTTTTCTATAGTAGTGACATGTATTGATTGATGACCATGTTTCACCGGTCTTGGATATAGGGTTATGAAATCAATAATGCGAACACCTGTTAGAGAACATGGTGTTGGATTGACCCATCATGAGACACTACTGAGATTGTTATGATTTCATGTGTCATCAGTTGGTCTCACACTACTACAAAATAGGCTATAGAAGACACCTAACATAATCACATACGGTTCTCTTGGAACTGTCTGTGATATGGTCCTATCACATACGGTTTCTAAATACAACCGTCTGTGATACTTCACAGACGGTTCTGAATAAGAACCGTCTGTGATAATCTAAGTCATTAAAGTCGGTTCTTATTAAGAACCGTCTGTGATAGTTCACAGGTGGTTCTGAACAAGAACGGACTTTCGGTAACACAAGCAGCCAACATAGCACCTGGCCCGTGAATCTATGTATGTACAACCTACCTCCTTGGTGTGTATGAAGCGAAAATACATTTTGATGTCACTACTTATCCAAGGGCCGAAGCAACCTGGGAACGATATTGATGTGTACCTAGCACCATTGCTGAAAGATCTTGTGACATTGTGGAACGAAGGGTTACAAGTATGGGATGCGTACAAATGAGAGAACTTCACTTTACGCGCCATGTTGTTCTATACCATCAATGATTTTCCTGTCCTTAGTAACCTGTCGGGGTTCAGTACAAAAGCAGCTAATGTCTGTCCGCACTGCTTAGATGGTACCGAGAGTGTATGGCTGAATAACTCGTGCAAAGCTGTGTATATGCGTCACCGTAGGTTCCTTCCCAGGATTCACCCATACCGAAAGATGAAGAAATAATTCGATGGAAATAAGGAGGATGGTTCAGCTCCAAGGGCTTTTAGAGGGAAAGAGGTCTATGATATGGTTAAGGATATCGATGTTGTGCTTGGGAAGGGACGTAAATTAAGGACCCGTCAGAAAAATATCTGGAAGAAGCAGTCAATTTTTTGGGACTTGCCTTGTTGGGAGCACTTAGAAGTTCGCTACTGCATCGACGTCATGCACGTGGAGAAGAATGTTTGTGATAGCTTAATTAGTCTCTTACTGAACATTAATGGCAAAACAAAGGATGGTGTTAATGCACTGCGTGACTTGGTTGATATGAACATAAGGACCGAGTTAGCACCAAAAGAGACCGATAAAGGATGAACGTACCTTCCCCCAGCTTGCTACACTTTGTCCAAGGCCGAGAGAAATGAACTGGGCCAAACCTTGCATGGTGTGAAAGTTTCGTCCGGTTACTCTGCCAATATTAAGAAACATGTTTCCATGGAAGATTTGAAATTAATTGGTATGAAGTCTCGTGATTGTCATGTGCGGATGATACAAATGTTTCCTGTTGCAATTAGGAGTATCTTGCCAAATAAGGTCCGAGTGGCAATATTTAGGTTGTGTTATTTCTTTAACTCAATTGCTCAGAAGGTCATTGATCGCGAAGGACTAGATGCTTTGCAGGCCGAGGTGGTGATGACTCTATGTCATCTTGAGATGTATTTCCCTTCGTTATTTTTTGATATCATGGTCCATCTCACTGTTCACCTTGTGAAAGAGATAAAGATATGCGGCCCTGTGTTCCTACATCATATGTACCCGTTCGAGAGATACATGGGAATTCTCAAGTCCTACGTATGGAATCGATCTCGGCCGGAGGGCAGCATCATCGAAGATTATGCAACCGAAGATGTCATTGAGTTTTGCGTCGACTACATGGCTCAGGTGGAACCTGTAATACCCTGGCTATTCGGAAGCCAAAATGTTACCTAAAGGACTAACATACGACCAAATTGCGGAAGAATTTAAAATGTAACTCCTCTAAGTACATATAGAGACCAACTTTAACAGTAGCATGGCATCATCAGAATATAATAAGGGAATATTAAAACAAACCACTAGCTTCATTTAAAAGAAACATAACATGGAGAGAAATAACTTGCAGTTTTAAATTTATTTATAACAGTTCCTCGGTTAACCAATGAGAGACATAATCGAACTTCTTAATGAAGGAAAACTATGGTGAACTGGGTGAAACGTGCTGGTCTACTCCCTCTCAACATAGTCATCATCAACGATCACCTAAATAAATACATAAAATAAGAATGAGTCAAAACTCAGCAAGTACAGTAAACAATTAAACATACAAGATTATGAACAAGTCTATCTCAATACGAAATCTGAACTTATCTCTGAACACTTATGAGTATGGATGGAATGTATGGATGCATTGAAGGGAAAGGACTGCACACATGCTCATATCGGTATAGCGAGTGACACACCCGTCGGTGCTCACTTAAGCCCGTACTTAACAAAGTCTGGGGATCCAATCACCGTATGAAGAACGTTTCATACGGGTGTCCGAAATTGCCCACATTGGAATGGTGGGTCTTACGTGCCCATACTGGAATTGATGGGTCTTAACAATTCCACTCTCGTAGATGGAACATGAACAACGTAAGAATGGAATGAATATATGCAATGAGTGTCACCTCTTTCATTCACATGGATTATCAACTAAGAATGAATAAACATCATGAAGTATGAATCATGGATCATAGAAATAATATCGCATCACAACATTCGACTGTATAACATGAAGCATGAACATGGATAATAGAAATAGCATTGCATTAACAACATTCAACAGAAATCAACATGTCTTAACACATTGTACTTGCCTTCCGTGCTGTGACGTGCTAGGAGGCAACGAAGGTGCTCCTCCACTCACCGCCTCACCGCCTACACAAATATATATTCCGAATAAGGATACAAGGTATGAAATTGCTACAAGTGTCCTACCATAACCCTCTAACTATCCAACACAATCAATGGTTCAATCTGATAATTAAACTATTCAGCCACCTGACAACCCTACTAAGCAGCACTACGAGAAAATCATAATTAAAAATCTATAACTCGGAATGACGTGAAACCAGTGCCCATTGAAACTTCACGAACCAGACTACGAAACTCTAGTTGACAAGATTCACTAAATCTGCCAAAACATTGGGCTAACCAGCAGATGAAAATGTCCGACATACCTCTGTCCAGACAACAGATCATTAGCAAAGAACAAGGCATAACTTTTAGTCTATAGATCTAATGGAGGTGTTCTTTATCCATATGGAAAGATTATTAAAAGTTCTACGATAACCTAGTTGGGTGGAGGTCCTAAATCTTCCATTAACTAGGTCAAATTTAAAGAATAAATAGACAGTTCATTCTCGTCAGATAGACAGAACAGCGTGTAAAGATTAAATCATAACTATTGACCCGCAAGTCGGAATCTCGTGTTCTTGGTGGCTATGGAAAGCTAAGAACAGTAGCTACAAAACTCTAGCAGACGAAAACATCAGATTCTACATCTAGGGACCCAAAACTGGCCATGCAACCTACTGGACAGAATAGATCTAATAATGACAGATTTCGATTCAACCCAAATTAATTGATTTCGAGTCTACCAGGTTTGACAAGCGACCGAGAATGATGATTGTTACTCTTGATGATCCCAGGAAGTGATGAGCGGCACTTGGGGAAGGCGGCCTCTCTTCTCCTCACCCTCTTCTCCCCTTCTACTTGCTTCTTCTCTTGGCCGACGCCACCAATGGCTTCCTCTCCGTCTTCCTCCCAAATGGCGAAGCAAGGATCTTCACCGGGTGATGGGGGCCTTGCTAGGGGTCTTTGGGATGCAGGAGGAAGGCACAAGGAGGAGGGGTGGCGCAAGGGAGATAGCTAGGGCCAGCTAGGTGGGGGAAGAGAGAGGGAGAGGGGGAAGGGGGTGGCCGGTTGGGTTAGGGGGGAGTGGGGGGCGCATGGGCCTGGGCTGGTGCACCTCCCCTCTCCTTGGCCCTCTGGCCGCCATAGGCGGCCAGAGTTACTTAGCCTAGGCGGAGGCCGTGGTCCAAAAGTTCTCTCAAAACTTTGAATTTTTACAAAGTTCTCTCTCGAATAAAATCTTCCCTAAGCGAAATTTGGAATATTACGAAACACTTTCGGATATTACATAACCGATAGGTGTGCCTCCATCTCGTCATGAGGAGAGACTAGAGGGTATCGGGACCATCGGAAGGAAAGCAATCACTCTCGATCTAGATACGTACATGCAAGCCCAGTTGACAGTCTTGCAACACATGACCCAAGTGTTCCCGTACATCGACGAGCACAAAGACATGGTACGCTAATAAAATTCAGATCGGTCGGAGGTTTGGATCACAAGAGAGCACAACCGTCGGTTAAAGGAATGGTTAAAGGTGCGTTCACCGGAGGTCATCAAGTGATGATCTGTTGCTATGGTTGGCAAACGCCAAAATTTACAATTGTGACATGGCAAGGTAACGACATTAATGGGTACATATTTTATCAAAGACTCGGGATAGGAATAGCACGATCCGTAGCAGCGGTGTCCGTGATAAATGCGTTTCACGGCGCTCAATACGGCGGGGGCATCGTGGATTGAACTCCTACTATGGATTCATAGAGGAGATATGGGAGCTCGACTACGTACCTTTCAAGATCCCCCTGTTTCGATGCCATTAGGTTAAACTTCTGCAGGGAGTGAAGGTAGACAAGTACGACGTCACTACTGTAGACCTCAAATGTGTCGGATACAAGGACGAACCATTCGTGCTCGCTAAGCAAGTTGTTCAAGTTTTTATGTAATGCACCGGCAAATAAGAACCGCCACGTAGTTCTTCATGTAAAAAGAAGGATTGTCGGAGTTGAGAATGTCGTAGATGAGAAAGAGTATAATCAATTTGACAATTTGCCTCCTTTCGGAGACGGCATCAAGCTCAAGGAAGAACCCAGTGAAGAAGCTAGCTATATGCGTGTCAATCATCACTAAGGGCTATATTTTAGTTAAGAAGTTATTCCATTGTAATTTGATGTCAATGTGAAATTCTCATGTGTTATGGACTTGTCATCTCTGATATTGATGTCAATGTGGACTTCATTGTAATGTGGAGTATCAAAATTAGTTTTACTTGATTTGGAGTTGAGTTGAATTAGATATCAAATTTTGAAGTCAAATGAATTTTCAATCAAATGATTTGGAGTTGTGCTATGGACATGGATTTGTCACTAGGATCATGTGGATAAAATACTGAGCATATCATAGACAGCTTACATTATGAAACCGTGCAGTGATAAGTTATCACTGAGCAGTTGTTATGGAACCGCTCGTGATATCCCTTTATTTAAGTGGGAATCGATAGGGTTTGTGCACCCTTACTCGTTACTCTGCCTTACGCTCGCCTCTTCACCTCCCCAGCGCCTTAGCCCGCTCGTTCGCCTCTGACCTGCTCCCCGACGCCCAAAGCCTCCTCCCGGCGCCGACCCTCTTGCTCGACCGACGGCGAGTCGGCGACCCCTCTCTCCCGACCCGACGCCTCGCTGCTCCTGCCTCCCCAACGCCCCTTCTTCCCGACCTCAACACCGCTCGGTCTCCTCGTCCCCCGAAGCCACCTCCCAAGCTATCCCAACCAGATAAGAAGTCAGATATTTTTTTTTGGGGACATCAAGGTAGTTATTTTCTTGGTGTTCTCTACATTACGGAGTATTGATTCCGGGGCACTGTTGTAGCTAGCAACTTTAATTCCAGCTTTCATAATCCACGCAGTATAAGTTTTTTAAGTGTGCAATAGCAGAATAAGTTTTTTAAGGGTGCAATACAAGGAGTTAAAAAAAGTAGGAATGCATGAATAGATATACCAGTACCATAGCAATATATTAATCTCATATGCGTATACTACAACTTTTCCTTGGAGTGAAAAAACCTTTTGTGAAGCAAAACTTTAGCAATCTATATATGATAACTATTCCAGGTTGTGCACGTATGCTAGATGAGAGACCATGTGAGTAGGGTCCCCGTTTGAGTGATGAGTATTTGACGCTGTGGTGAGAAGTTTGTGATTGAAATCATTGCGTTTGCGCTGCTGCTGGTTTGTTTCTGTAAGTGCGGAACTTCCGGTTCTGGAAAACGGATCGGAACTTCCGCCTTGGTAAAACAGAACTTTCGATTATCCTGACGTTTGTGTTTTGTTGAGGTAATCGGAACCTCCGCACCTGAGAACGCGGTATGTCCGATAATACTGACGTGAGTATTCTGCGGTGACGACAATCGGATCTTCCAGCCTGGGAGTGCGGACGATCCGATAATCGGAACTTCCGCCGTGGAAGTGTGGACGGTCCGATAATCGGAACTTCCGCAATGGTAAGTGCGGAACTTCCGATTATGGGTAGAACTATGCAGAAAGGCATAGTTTTGATTTTGAGTTGTGAATTGCTTTTAGTTAAATGCAAATGATGATTATATTAACTTGAGCAATGCTATGTGATGTGTTTCTTGTTTGTACTGGTTGCAGGGCATCGAGGTGGAGTCGTGGCGAGACACGTGGAGACCGGACTAGACGCAGGTGGCGTTGAGGTCAGAACGGTAAAGATGTGTCAAAGACGGCGTGCACTCGAGGCATTTGCGAGTCGTGAACAACAAGGAACGCGGGAGCTTCCAGAAGGTGTGCGAGGGGCGAAAGGGTAATTTCGCAAAGCGGCACAAGTGGAAGCGGGCTCCGCTAGGGTTTAGCCGGCTTAACGGGTTGGAGACCCGTTAGCCAAGGGCTATAAATAGAGGTGAACCCCTGGTTGTTGGGTTAGACTTTTGGAGAGAGAAAATTAGGGTTAGCTTTAGCTAAAGAGCCTTTGGAGAGGTTGTTTTGCTTTTTGAGAGTTTGTTGAGTTGGAGAGGATGAACTAAAAATTTGTGTAATCATTCCTCTGTGTTTCCCTCTGTAATATTTTGATTTCTATCAATGAAACTCTGAGGTTTTGGTTCTTTGTTTATGCCTCTTTTCGTCTCTCTGTTCATACGTTGAATATCTAGGGTTTTTGGTGAATCTTTTGATTCCTCTTATGAGATGGCATGAAACTTGATATTTAGAGTCTTATTGATATTGCTAATGTATCGTCAAAGTCTCATGAGCCGAGAATCTAAGAATCTTACAAATTGTGGGTTTTTGGTTGTTCTTGCCTAATACTCAAGAAATCCGTTTTTGCTTTGATTAATGGATCTTTGTCTGCGATTCTTCTCCATGAGGTCAAGATGTTGTTTAGGATGATGTCCTGTGAAACTTGACCTGAGAAGAGCATTCAAGATTTAGTATTCTGAATTTTTGGGCAAAATCCGAGCGCACTGTTCTTCGGTCAGGACAATCGGAACTTCCGATTGTCCAAGGCGGAACTACCGCTGCCGGAACTTCCGCACTGAACCCCGGAACTAACGCAGTGCGGAACTACCACTAGGTAGAATCGGAGCTTCCGATATCTGACAGAATAGCCCTTTTTGTTTAACTCTTTGGATTTGATTCACATGACACCTTTTGTTTAACAGTAAGTTTTTGAATTGTTGTGTGGACACTTGAGAGGGGAAGATCTTAATTTTTAAGGCACCATTCACCCCCCCCCTCTGTTGCCATTTGGGTCCTTCAATTGGTATCGGAGCCGGTTAGCGCTTTTTCGATAGATCTTTAACCGGTCTGTGAGCCATGGCAACAGACAAGTATTTCACCAAGCCTCCCGTCTTTGATGGTGATGAGGACATCCCTTCTATGGATACAACCCATCCACAGCAAGTGTTGAAAGGACCACTTACTCAAGCTCGTGCTCGTCAACTTAATTACCAGGTGAACTCATTCCTAGCTTCATATGTTACTGAGAATAGACCGCTACCTAATGCAAGTGATTTAATTGTGCTTAGGAACTTGGGAAAGGATTTAGGAAAGGGACATGGAGTCATGGACATGCACGGAAAGAATAATGAAGGTCACCACGTCACTTTAGGACCAAGTCAAGCACGAATTCGAGTTGGACATGTTCTGGAATCAGAGTCGAACTGCTGCGATGGTACCAAGTTCAAATGGGCGTAACTTCCTCATACGGACTCTGTTTGGGACGTTCTTGTACTTCATGGAAAGCTTATGAAGTCTACTTTCCAACGGATCCAACCTCATCTTCAAATTTCATTTGAGCTGGCCGAAATCTTCAAAAGAGTCCACGTTGGTTTCTGAGTCCGAGTCAAAAAGGGTGCTGCGCCACCCCCATTTGGGCCCATGGGCCTTGTAACCCTAGGGCGTGCATTGGACGCCACCCCTGGTCGTTCTCCCTATAAAGGAGCCACCACCTCCGTTGCTAGGACTTGGATTTCGTTGAGTTTAGGTTTAGCCATTGTGCAAACTTTGTTCTTCAGTTGTGTCGAACGACCACTGTCAAGACGACCGGGATCCCATCTTTGCTATTCGCAATACAATTTATGCTTCCTTCATATTCGCAATATCAGATTGTCTATGTCTTATTCTTGCTAGTTCTTCGATTGCTCGCAGGGATTGAACTTCGTGTTCAGGTTGATCATGCCTCCAGCGAGGTCAATAACACTTCGGAGTTGGTTCAGCGATTGCTAAGGCGCAAGCGTCGTCGTACGGTTGTAGTCGGATCGTGAGAGTCACCGCCACCAAAATCGATAGTTATCAATCTCATCGAAAGATCGAACACCTCGTTTCCATCAAGTGGTATCAGAGCTCAAGGTTGCTCGGTGAGAATTTTCAGTTTACCATATATTAGATTGCTTTTCCTTACCTAGAGTACACAAAAACAAAACCAAAAAAAAAAATTTAGCAGTAGTTCAATCTGTCCAAACCAGTCTTAGCCTCGCAATTTTTCTTTTCAGTACATTGCATTGTTGAACTGTCGGTTACATCGTCGTGTTCTTTGCTGGTCCTAGTGTCTAGTTCCTCTAGAGTTTCGAGTTCTGTTCACGTTTTGGTCTCACCGTTCAGTTAGATTCGAACTACCACAGGGGTAGAAAAGGAGGAGGACTCGATCTCTAGGGAGGCTTTGCCCTAACTGGTTTCGGAGTAGGACACGATCTCGGAGTTGGTTTTGGAGTAGGACACGATCTCGGAGTTGGTTTTGGAGTAGGTTTCAGCTGCATCGTGTGTGAAAAAAAAACCGGCAGCCGCATTAAAAGAGCCGCGGCATTAAAAAAAAGAGGAGAGAGAAGCAGCTAACTTTTGCATACGACCTCCGATTGAGGCGATTCTTGATCCGATGGAAAGGAAACGAGAAGATAGAGCGAAACAGGCAGCAGCTCCGACCCCAAAATCTGGGGTTCTCAGATCCGCGTAAGCCACTAGGCACACGCGCAGCAGCTCCGACACCAAAAAAGGTCGTTTAGGGCCTCAAAACGGGCCCGCGAATCCGAGAAAAATCAAGTTGCTCAGAATTCGCTCAAAATTGACAGAGCCCTTCTACACGTGATTCTAAGGTTCCCCGTGCAGACGGCATCCAATTCCGAGCTCCTGAACTCCGTGTGCAACGTCATCTATTTTCTTTCTACGCGGTATTTTCGTTTGTGTTCTAGGCTCGCGTCTCTAGTACGGTCTAGCCTAGGGCGGCACTGCTTGGCGTTGAGCGATTTTTCACTTGCATTTTCTGAATTGATTATTGCTACTCCTTGCTACTAAACTTGAGCCCTCCCAGCTACACCTTTTCTACACCGTACAGGCTGAGCTTTACCTGGCAATCGCTCCATCCAATCTTCGAAGATATATTGTCACCACTGGTTGCCGATCGCCCCTGTGTGCTTGGTAAGAGTTGGTGAGAATTCGATAAAAGGCTTGAGTGCGGCGACTTTGAACCACCATACCCTAGTTCTTGTTAGGGACATATTCTTGTGTTTTTGCTAACAATGGCGGTGTTACGGAGAGTTTATTGATCAAGATACATCTCACGATCCCGTCGAAGGAATCATACAACATTTCACGCGAAATGAATCATCGTCGGAGGGCCTTGAGGAGGATGTCGAGTTACAAATAAGCGACTTGTTCAACTAGAGAGCACCCAGTTGAGATAAACACAACGCTTCATTGCGATGGAAGAGCACAAGGTATTACTAATAATTCTTTGGCGATATATTATGGCGACTTGAGGAGATTGTCCAAGCTTGACTCATCGCTCCTCTTTTGTGACGGTAGAGGGACAAGATGAATATGTGGGTGATTACGAGGCGGATGGCGAGCTAACCACAACAACGATCGAGCTCATCGCCAATTGCGTTTCAACCGACAAGGTATGCGAAGAGAACCCCACGACGTGAGGTGCGTGACCACGAAGATGCTTTTGCTAAGGTTAAATTCAATATGCCCTCTTTTAATGGTAAATATGACCCTGATAGTTATTTCGATTGGGAACTAGCTGTTGATCAAAAATTTGCTTGTCATGATTTTCCCGAGAATAGACGAGTTAGGGCTGCTACTAGTGAATTTACCGACTTTGCTTCTATTTGGTGGAAAGAACATTGCCGTCAACATCCCAATAACATACCTAACACTTGGGAGGCTTTAAAATTGCTTATCGTCATCGATTTGTTCCTCATATTATGCTCGTGATTTGTTAAATAAATTGCAACGCTTACAACAAGGTGCAAAGTCCGTGGAAGAATACTATCGAATTACAAATTGGTATGTTGTTGCTGTGGGTTAGTTGAGAATGAGGAGGCATCAATGGCTAGGTTTTTGGGAGGATTGAATCGTGAAATTCAGGACATTCTTGATTATAAAGATTATAACTCTATGACTAGATTGTTTCATCTTGCTTGCAAATCTGAACGAGAATTGCGTGGACACCGACGAGAACGCGATCTAACTCTTCTACAGTCGCACAAATTCATGGGCGCGTACACCTTTTCCTCATCCACTATGGCGGCCCCACCATTTACCGCCAACAACAAGCGCCCTACTACATCAAATTCAGCGACAAGAGTTTTGAAGCACCCAAAACAACACCACAACTTCCGCAAAACTTCCTCTTGATTGCTTGACGGATCTAGCGAGGGACGTTCAATGCCATCGTTGCAAAGGCTATGGACACATGATGCGGGACTGTCCAAGCATGCGTGTATTCATTATACGTGATGATGGTGGGTATTCCTCTGCTAGTGATTTAGATGATGAAACATATGCTATGCTTGCAAATGACCTGCGGGACATGATGATAAATCTAACCATGAGGAGGAACATGTTGGCGCTGAAGATGCCGACAAGTATTTGAGCATTATAGCGCAACGCGTACTAAGTGCTCAAGTGTCTCATCTTAGAGCGTAATCAGCGCCATAATTTATTCCAAATAAAGGGCGTTGTCAAGGAACGTTCCATTCGCATAATTGTTGATGGTGGGAGTTGCAACAATTTGGCGAGTATAGATATGGTGGAGAAGCTTGCGTTGTCGACTAAACCTCATCCCCACCCATACCATATTCATTGGTTCAACAAAGAATGGTAAGTTGAAGGTAACACGGATGGTGAGAATACATTTTTCTATGGGCTCATACCATGATTATGTTGATTGCGACGTTGTTCCTATACAAGCTTGTTCATTATTATTAGGAAGACCTTGGTAATCGATCATCGATTGTATACATCATGGTAAGAATAATCAATACTCTCTCATGTTCAAGGGAAAGAAAATTGTCTTTGCATCCTATGACTCTGAACAAATTGTTAAAGATGACCTTGCTAGAGCTACAAGAGAGAAGGAGAATACTAAGAGCGAAAATCAGATTGTAGCAAAAGAGCTTGAGCAACATAAAAAGAAAGAACCTAAATCTGTTCATGACAAAAATAAAGAAATTAAATTGAAAGGTGCTTGTTTTCTTGCTACCAAATCGATATGACTCAAGCTGGATGCTAGTAATTACATTTGCTATGCATTAATTTGCAAAGAAGCATTGTTTTCATTTGAGGATATACCTTCTTCTTTGCCACCGCTATCACTAACATTTTGCAGAGTACAAAGATGTCTTTCAAAAGGACATCCACGGGTCGCCACCGCCGTGGGATTGAGCATCAAATTGATTTAATCCCGAAGCATCATTGCCCAACCGAGCACCATATAGGACCAATCCGGAAGAAACTAAAGAAATTCAGCGCCAAGTTCAAGAGTTGCTTGATAAAGGGTATGTCGCCGAATATCTTAGCCCTTGTCTTTATTCGGTCATTTTGGTACCAAAGAAAGATGGATCATGGCGCATGTGTGTGGATTGTAGAGCAATTAATAATATCACCATTAGGTATCGTCATCCTATTCCTAGGTTAGATGATATGCTTGATGAATTGAGTGGCTCTGTTGTCTTTTCCAAGGTTGATTTGCGTAGTGGTTATCATCAAATCCGCATGAAATTAGGCGATGAATGGAAAACGGCTTTTAAAACTAAGTTCGGGTTATATGAGTGGTTAGTAATGCCTTTTGGTTTAACTAATACTCCTAGTACTTTCATGAGACTAATGAATGAGGTTTTGCGTGCTTTCATTGGTAGATTTGTGGTGGTTTATTTTGCTGATATATTGATATATAGCAAATCATTAGAGGAACATCTGGACCATTTACGTGCTGTTTTTAAGGTTTTACGTGATGCACGCCTATTTGGTAACCTTGAGAAGTGCACCTTTTGCACCGATCGAGTCGCGTTTCTTGGCTATGTTGTTACTCCACAGGGAATTGAAGTTGATCAAGCAAGTGCGGAGTTGAAGCAATACAGAGTTGGCCGACTCCTAACACGGTCACACAAGTGCGGAGCTTTTTAGGACTTGCTGGGTTCTACCGCCGCTTTGTGAAGGATTTCAGCACTATCGCCGCACCATTGAATGAGCTTACCAAGAAGGGCGTGCCATTTCTTTGGGGCACCGCATAGGAGAATGCCTTCACCACATTGAAAGATAAGTTAACACATGCACCTCTACTCCAACTCCCTGATTTCAATAAGACTTTTGAGCTAGAATGTGATGCAAGCGGAATTGGTTTAGGTGGTGTGTTGTTACAAGAAGGCAAACCTATAGCATACTTCAGTGAGAAATTGAGTGGACCTAGTTTGAACTATTCTACTTATGATAAAGAGTTATATGCCCTCTTTCGAACCTTAGAAACTTGGCAACATTATTTATGTCCCAAAGAATTTGTTATACATTCTGATCATGAATCTCTAAAGCATATTTGAAGTCAAGGTAAATTGAACCGTAGACATGCAAAGTGGGTTGAATTTATTGAGTCTTTTCCTTATGTCATAAAACACAAGAAGGGAAAGGAGAATGTTATTGCTGATGCTTTTTCTAGGAGATATGCCATGTTATCACAACTTGACTTCAAAATTTTTGGATTAGAGACTATTAAAGAGCAATATGTGCACGATGCTGATTTTGCAGAAATATTGTTGAATTGTGAAGAAGGGAAAATGTGGAATAAATTTGTCATTAATGATGGATTTGTGTTTAGAGCTAACAAGTTGTGCATTCCTGCTAGTTCCGTTAAATCTGCTTTGTTACTGAGAAGCACATGGAGGTGGGTTAATGGGACATTTTGGTGTGAAGAAAACAGAGGACATACTTGCTGATCATTTCTTTTGGCCAAAGATGAGACGGGACGTCGAGCGCTACGTTGCTCGCTGCACTACATGTCAAAAAACTAAGTCACGACTTAATCCTCATGGTTTATATATGCCTTTACCCATTCCTAGCATTCCGTGGGAAGATATTTCGATGGACTTTGTTTTAGGATTGCTTAGGACAAAGAAGGGAAAGGATAGTATATTTGTGGTTGTTGATAGATTTTCTAAGATGGCCCATTTTATACCTTGTCATAAGAGCGATGACGCTACCAATATTGCTGACTTATTCTTTTGTGAAGTTATTCGCTTGCATGGTGTGCCTAATACTATAGTTTCCGATCGTGATGCTAAATTGCTTAGCCATTTTTGGAGAACTTTATGGGCTAAATTGGGGACTAAGCTGTTATTTTCTACTACTTGTCATCCCCAAACTGATGGACAAACTGAGGTTGTGAATAGAACTTTGTCTACCATGCTTAGGGCTGTGTTGAAAAAGAATTTAAAAATGTGGGAAGAATGGTTGCCTCATATTGAGTTTTCTTATAAGCGGTCATTGCATTCTACTACAAAGATGTGCCCTTTTGAAGTTGTTTATGGTTTTGTGCCTCGTGCTCCTATTGATTTAATGATCATTCCATCTTCGGAGAAATTGAACCCTGATGCTAAACAGCGCGCTGAATTGATTTTAAAAATACATGAGACAACTAAAGAGAATATAGAGCGCATGAATGCTAGATATAAACTTGCTGGTAGTCAGGGGAGGAAACATTTAACTTTTGAACCAAGGGATCTTGTTTGGTTGCATTTAAGAAAAGATAGGTTTCCCGAATTGAGAAAATCAAAATTGATGCCAAGAGCTGATGGTCCTTTCAAGGTGTTAGAAAAGATTAATGATAATGCATACAAACTTGACCTGCCTGCAGTTTTGGGGTGAGTCCTACTTTTAATATTGCAGATTTGAAGCCCTATTTGGGAGAAGAGAACGAGTTTGAGCCGCGGACGACTCAAATGCAAGAAGGGGAGGATGATGAGGACATCCCTTCTATGGATACAACCCATCCACAGCACGTGTTGCAAGGACCACTTCCTCGAGCTCGTGCTCGTCAACTTAATTACCAGGTGAACTCATTCCTAGCTTCATATGTTACTGAGAATAGACCGCTACCTAATGCAAGTGATTTAATTGTGCTTAGGAACTTGGGAAAGGATGTAGGAAAGGGACATGGAGTCATGGAAATTCACAGAAAGAATAATGAAGGTCACCACGTCACTTTAGGACCAAGTCAAGCACGAATTCGAGTTGGACACATTCTGGAATCAGAGTCGAACTGCTGCGATGGTACCAAGTTCAAATGGGCGTAACTTCCTCATACGGACTCCGTTTGGGACGTTCTTGTACTTCATGGAAAGCTTATGAAGTCTACTTTCCAACGGATCCAACCTCATCTTCAAATTTCATCTGAGCCGGCCGAAATCTTCAAAAGAGTCCACGTTGATTTCTGAGTCCGAGTCAAAAAGGGTGCTGCGCCACCCCCACTTGGGCCCATGGGCCTTGTAACCCTAGGGCGTGCATTGGACGCCACCCCTGGTCGTTCTCCCTATAAAGGAGCCGCCACCTCCGTTGCTAGGACTTGGATTTCGTTGAGTTTAGGTTTAGCCATTGTGCAAACTTTGTTCTTCAGTTGTGTCGAACGACCACCTGTCAAGACAGCTTCGGGATCCCATCTTTGCTATTCGCAATACAATTTATGCTTCCTTCATATTCGCAATATCAGATTGCCTATGTCTTATTCTTGCTAGTTCTTCGATTGCTCGCAGGGATTGAACTTCGTGTTCAGGTTGATCACGCCTCCGGTAGGTCAATAACACTTCGGAGTTGGTTCAGCGATTGCTAAGGCGCAAGCGTCGTCGTACGGTTGTAGTCGGATCGTGAGAGTCACCGCCACCAAAATCGATAGTTATCAATCTCATCGAAAGATCGGACACCTCGTTTCCTTCAGATGGTCTGGATTACCCCTTCTGAAAGAGTCGAATGGAAACATACATCCAGGCTTAGGGGTATGCCATCTAGCGGAAGGTGAAGGTCAGATTCGCTGTTCCTGCCAATGAAAACATCATTATGGGAAACATGCCCGATGTTGAGGCCAATGCTAAGGCAAGGAACATTATAATCCAAGGTTTGAGCCGAAGCGAGTTTTATCGCATATCTCATTTGACGTCGGCTTTCGACATCTAGGTGACCCTCGACGCTTACCATGAGGGCACCACCCAGATCAAGACAGTTCGACAGGACCAGTTCAAGCGAGAATACAACAAGTTTGAAATGCTCGCTGGCGAGTCTCTTGATGAGTGCTTTGCGCGCTTTCACAAGATCTTGAGTAACCTCAGAGCGGTCGGTCTTACATACCCCGACTCGGACAATGCTCGTCAGATGCTCGCAGCTCTTGATTTGCGCGTTTGGGAGATGAAGGTGACTACCATCAAGGATACCACGGACCTCTCGACCTTGACTCTTGATGCACTTTACTCGCGCCTCAAGACTCACGAGATTGACATAGTGATGCGGGGTGCCCGATCTTCTCGACGTAGGACCTCTTGATAACTTGTGTATCCTGACGAACCACCAGCTGATCCCCCGCGCCAATGCACGGACTTGCAACTCTATGGAAAATTCGCCCAAACACACACTTGATTGGATCCTCGCTGACCACAAGCGAAGATCGTCGAACCCTCAATTCCCAGCGAAAAAAGCAAGAACGACCCCTTATTCTCAATGCCCAATTCCCTCTGTTTTGGCTTTAAGCACAACAGGAGAATCAAGCAAAAGCTTTGAAATTATATTAAACGTGGTCTGAGGTTACAATGAGGATCTACCCCTCTATATATAGTGCTCCTACTCCTCCTCATGGCTGGACAAGAGGCCCTACTCCTATTCTAATTCGAATTTGGAGTCCTACTCCAATTCCGACACATTCCAAAACAGAAAAGGAAAGTCTGATTTTACAACCATCATATTGTTTTGGTCATATCTTTTGATACGGGATGAATTTCGGAGTGAGGGAGGATCCATTGGATTGGGCTTGAAGTTAGCTTTCCAACAAGCCCAAAATCACTCAAATCCGACTTCGTATGAGAAAGTTATGATCTTTTTACTCCGAACTGTCCTGCTGATTCCGAATCCGAATTTGAGGTTGATTCCGAATCCGAATTGAATTTTGAGTTGATTCCGAATTTGAATTTGGTTGGGCTTGTTGAAGTTTCAAATTTGACTTGGATTCTTGGGCTTCTCTCCCCTTGCTTGTCTCCCACGAGCTTCTCCTCCATTGTGACGGCCTTTCTTCAAGAACAGCCCCATTTCCTTCATCTCCGTACATTATTGAATCTTCCAATCTGAGCACAAGGAAAACACTAGTTTTAGGTAGTATGAAATTCTCATCTAATTTAAAAAGAAATTCAAAGAAATGATTCACCGTTGGATAAGCTTCTCTTGTTTTCAACTCTCTTAGTAAGCTCATGTTGTTCGAGGTATTTAATGAATTGAAAATATTATATGAAACAACATAGCTAAGGATGTCCGCATCATCCTCCTTTCTTCAAAAAAGCCGTCCTCGGCTTTTGATAGCCTGAAAATGTGCTAGACGAAGAAAACAACGTATATGCATGGTATATGTATTTATCATCCAAACAAGTTCCATGTAGCGCATGATGATTTGTCGAACATGTATTAAACAAAGAGAACAACATATATACGTGATATATGTATGAATCAATTGTTGTGTTATTCGCATTGTTTTGTACAATCGATAGCTCGGAATCACATTTCAAATTGCACAACTGACTCATATGATAAAATTTCACCTTCCCAATACCAAAGTCAAGTAAAGTGGGTGAAAACCAATTGATACCATTCCATGATTCAACTGCGCTACTCTGATTAGTTATACATTTAAGAGATAAACAAGTAGGCATCATGTTGCATTCTAAACAATAGACACTTGTATTTAAACCCATCTTAAAGAGACCGTGACATTGCTCAATAGATGATTTGCGCAAAACATGTAATTTTAAATTAACAAGATTATCAATAGTAATGCATATTCGATAAACTTGAAACATGTTGTTGTCTACACCAAAATCTCCGATCAAATTGAATTTATATGTGTGTACGTAGCTATTTACTAGTGATTTTAAATGTGAAATTTCAAGAACCTTCTTAATAACACTAACTACTTCTTTTGATTTATCGAATATGATATGACACAAAGAATCATTAAGGGATATTCTAGTAATAACTTCTGTATGAGTAATCAATTCCATATTATGCAAATTAAGCATATCAAATTTAGAACTTGGAATCATCAAAGGAATAATGGAGTTCTCAGTTTTACGCACCTTGTCTTGATGATATATCGATTTAGTACCAATAGTGTTACCTTTGTCGTCCTCCTCAGTTGATGTAGGTGCCGCGGGTATCGTAATATCATCATGTAACGATGGGGTATCATGTGTTCCCTCTCCAACCATGGTTATATCTTCATCTTTCTCTTCCAATGGTGAGGGCTCTTGAATGTCCAACTCCTTATTTGCTTGGTCCACCTGCACAATGTGTGATACAACACTAGAAATAGAGGGTAAGTTGTTAGGTTCAAAAATAATCTTACTTGTCCTATCATCTATCTCTCCCTTTTCTTTTGGTGTATCTCTCACACTCTCAATTGGGATGCTCTCAACCTCGCATATGGTGGACTCACACAGCTCACTCTTTTTATCACTCTCACTCAATTTGGCTATGTGGCTCTCATTTTCACATGGGTTTTGATACATCTCATCCTTGTAAGACCGTGGGCCAGCAAGGGCACAACCACCACCAACCACGACCTCCTCACGTGTTGCGGGTTGTGACGGGGCAGCACTACTCATCACCCCGGTCGAAGAAAAATTCTCATGCTCGATCTTCTTCTCAAGTGACACACCAGTGGATGAATTAGAACTAAAGAGCCGGCGCAGATTTAATTGATGTGCTTGAATGTGTTTAAGTCTCTTTTCTGCCTTCATAGCAAATTTCACAAGATCTTGCAGACTACTTAAAATATTCATCTTGAAGTGCGAAAGAACGATCCGATAATTCAAGCCTGCTTTGAAATATGCCTTTTCTTGATATGCACTAGTGATATTGGCACGACGCATTGCATGGTTCAACTCAATATAGTAATCTTTGACAACTTTGCATCCTTGTTTAATGCTCTCCACGTGTCGTAGTAGTTCCCGCTCATAATAGGATGGAACAAATTCTCTTCTCATGATGCTTTTAAATGCACTCCAAGATGTAATGAATCGCTTTCCACCTAGTTGTTGCCACCAACTAGAGGCATAGTCCGTAAAAAACAAAGTGGCCACTCTCACTTCCTTGGCTTCGATTCAACTTATGGGATTCAAGCTCGAACTCTATGTCTTGTACCCACTCAAGATACTCCTCGGATCATTACTACCATAGAAGGAAGATCGTATACTCGCGATCCGCCATTGTTAGCAAAGAAAGCAAAGAATATGTATGTAGGTGTATGTGTATATGTAGAGGTCACTCAACTCACAAGCCTAACAAGGTGAAGTTTCTTTACCGTTCCGAAAGGAATTAAGAACAACAATACTTACACTTCAGGGCAGCAGGAACCAAAAGGTGATGTGTGAGCGAATTTCAAGAGCAAGTCAAAGCACGACAACGGGTGTTTTGTGGAGCTTGGTATGGATACCTACTTAATTTGAAAATTCTAGGTATTGTAAGGCTAAGTAAATATCCAAACTAGAATTCAATGCCTAGTTGCCAATCACAAAGATATAAGTGAAAATCAAAGCAACTCACACGCAAAGATATTGGAACTTAGTGCAATCAAGGAATGAGCTATGTAAGATATAAGTGAAGAACAAAATAGCTCGTATTGCACAAGTTATAGAAAGACGCTAGCTAGTTGCAAATAATGAAACTAGGGCACAAGATTGCACAAAATATTAATATTCTAACAATTGAATCAAGAATGAGTGGGGATTTTTGCTCAAGTTTATGGTTCGGCTATGCGCTTTCTATTTCCTTTTGTCTTTTGCCTTTTCTTTTTCTCTTCTTTTTTTTTGCCTTCTCTTTTTCCTTTGTTTTTTTTGAACTATTGCCAAAATTCTTGTTCTACCAAAAATGAGCAAAAGTTCTTTCCCACCTTTTGATCTTTGAACAATTGCAAGAATACAAATATTAATATGCAGCCCTAAGCAATGATTTAGCTAGTCTTCAATAGGTTCAAAGTATTCGCAAAGGATTGAAAGGTTCACAAAGGATAAATTGGTTACTCACTTTTTTTTGGTGTTTTTTTTTATAAACACGACAAAAAAATCAAACTAGGCTCAAATAAAAGCAACGCAAAAGAATTCAAGATCAGCAAACTAAACTTGATTCTAATGGACAAAAACTTAACAAAACTCACTAGAATAACAAATTAAATACTACGGCTGAAAGACTTTTTTTGTATGGCTTTTTCGTGTATAGGGAAAAAATTAGATAACTGGATAAAGATCCTACCGAGTCAACGGAGCTCTGATACCACCTGATGCGGGGTGCCCGATCTTCTCGACGTAGGACCTCTTGATAACTTGTGTATCCTGACGAACCACCAGCTGATCCCCCGCGCCAATGCACGGACTTGCAACTCTATGGAAAATTCGCCCAAACACACACTTGATTGGATCCTCGCTGACCACAAGCGAAGATCGTCGAACCCTCAATTCCCAGCGGAAAAAGCAAGAACGACCCCTTATTCTCAATGCCCAATTCCCTCTGTTTTGGCTTTAAGCACAACAGGAGAATCAAGCAAAAGCTTTGAAATTATATTAAACGTGGTCTGAGGTTACAATGAGGGTCTACCCCTCTATATATAGTGCTCCTACTCCTCCTCATGGCTGGCCAAGAGGCCCTACTCCTATTCTAATTCGGATTTGGAGTCCTACTCCAATTCCGACACATTCCAAAACAGAAAAGGAAACTCTGATTTTACAATCGTCATATTGTTTCGGTCATATCTTTTGATACGGGATGAATTTCGGAGTGAGGGAGGATCCGTTGGATTGGGCTTGAAGTTAGCTTTCCAACAAGCCCAAAATCACTCAAATCCGACTTCGTATGAGAAAGTTATGATCTTTTTACTCCGGACTGTCCTGCTGATTCCGAATCCGAATTTGAGGTTGATTCCGAATCCGAATTGAATTCTGAGTTGATTCCGAATTTGAATTTGGTTGGGCTTGTTGAAGTTTCGAATTTGACTTGGATTCTTGGGCTTCTCTCCCCTTGCTTGTCTCCCACGAGCTTCTCCTCCATTGTGACGGCCTTTCTTCAAGAACAGCCCCATTTCCTTCATCTCCGTACATTATTGAATCTTCCAATCTGAGCACAAGCAAAACACTAGTTTTAGGTAGTATGAAATTCTCATCTAATTTAAAAAGAAATTCAGTAAACAGATTCACCTGTTGGATAAGCTTCTCTTGTTTTTCAACTCTCTTAGTAAGCTCATGTTGTTCTGAGGTATTTAATGAATTGAAAATATTATATGAAACAACATAGCTAAGGATGTCCGCATCACATAGTCTCTCGAAGGTCGAAGTCACAGTCGATGGCTCTAGTCACCGATCCCACTTCTGGATCTTCTTCTGATTCTCTTTGCGGTTTCTCCCTGGCTGCTCTCTGTGACATAACTGATGATCAGTTAGAGCAGCTTGCGGATGAACAACTAGCCCTCCTAGCTCGGAAGTTTTCCCATGCTTTCAAGAGAAAGAGGGATGGAAGAAGAGGAGGACCCGTGATTTGTTTCGAGTGTGGTGGCCCCAACCACATCCGAGCAAACTGCCCCAAGCTGGGGAAGGGCAAAGGTGACTACGGCGGTCCGAGCAAGAACGACTACATCGACAAGAACTGCAACATGGAGCCCTCAGCACCTACTCAAGACAAGAAGAAGTTCCGCAACTTTGGGAAGGCCAAGAAGCTCTTCCATGGCGTCCTCACCGCCTTCGATGACCTCAACTTCAGCGATGTGGAGGGATGGAGCGACGACGAGGGCAAGGATGATCAAGATCCCAAGGACGGTGACGACTTCATCAGCATGTGCTTCATGGCCAACGGGACCGACGTCGTGACAAATGAGCTCTACAGCGACTCCGATGAGGTAGGTCCCTCCTACGACCAGCTCAATGATGCATTCCTTAAGCTAGGAAAGTTTTATGCTAGATCTAGAGCTAGGGTTGGTGATCTTGAGAAGAAAGTAGATAGACAATCACGGGAGCTTAATTCACTTAGATCTGCTTCCTCCCGTGATGATTGTGATACATGCTGTGGTTTGATTGGTGACATGGAGAAACTAAGGACCTCGCATGATAGTCTGACTTCTGAGCTTGATAAGCTTAAGGTGGAGAATGCTAGTATGCTTACTGAACTAGAAATGAGTAGGGTAGCACCTAGTTCATCGACTAGTATAGAAACTACTTCTTGCACCTCATGTGAGGATAAGGACAATGCTTTTAAAGGTCTTTATACTATGTTGCTTGATCTGCCCGAGATTTGTGAAAGCTGTAATAATCTAAAGATGAACCTAAAACGGGCAGACCATAAAATTACTGAATTACAAGCATTCTTACTTGATCCTATTGCTTCATGTGTGAATTGTCCCAAACTTACTGCTGAACTTGAAGCTGTCTCCAAACAGTTTCAAGAACTAGTTGATGAAAATACCAAATTGGCCAAATATGCTTCTAAGGACCCTGCTAGCTCACCATGTGATCATTGTAACAAACTAAAATATGAATTGATTGCTCTAGATGAAAAATATGTGAAGCTAACTAAGGACCTTCTAGAGAAGCAATCATCTGCTTGTGATGTGTGTGCTGGGAAGAAGCATGAGGGTGTGGTAGAGACGCCTAGCGACGTGAACCAACTGGCTAGTAGTAGGATCGTTTCCCCAGTCGGTACTGCATGCACAAGCCAATCTTCCCTCTCTTTGTTGGTTCTTCTTCTCGCTCTCTTATCCTCTCATTGCTCCTTCTTCCCCTGCTCTTCCTGCACTCTCTCTTTCGGGAGTGTCAGTATCTTATGAACACTCTCGAGAGGTTTGTAGGAGGCAAGAAGAAGCTCAACCTCATTCTAGACCAATCTAAGATTTGCAGATTTAATCAGAGTCTAGGATATGATTTCCATGAGGATATGAGGAAGCATCCACCTGTCGTGCTCAGAACCATAGCACCAGGTGTGATCAAAACTAAGCCAGGATCAGAAAGTCAATTTTAAATCAGCGGGTTTTGTTCAAAGGATCTCTGATAGCAAGGTGGTTTCACCTGCAGCTTCGGCCTCTCAGAAGGCGAAGTATCATTGCACCTTCTGTCAGAAGGATGGACACTTGGTTGATCATTGCTTCAGGCGTGCCAAGATCGCAGCGTAGAGATCATGTTGAGTCCTTTACGCGCATTCGTGGTCACCCCTGTGCCATGAGTGCACTTAAGACTAACATGAGGTCTAGGTTTGGTACAATGAGGATTTAGGGCAAGATCGAGGACTTGGTTTTTCTCGAAGTTTTCGATTTTCGTCCTCATGCTCCCTTTGGTCGTGACTTCCGTCGCTTTGAGGGTAGATCTCGGTTTCCCTTTCGAGATGGCTACCATGGGCGTGATCAACATGTTGCGATTTCGACTCGCTCTTCCATAGCGATGGATTCAAGAATAGCTTCGTGTCCGCATACGCACCTTCCGCTTGTTGAGTGACAAAGAGCGAGGGTAGATAGAGGTCGGTCTTGCTTGACTACTTCATCTGTTCGACGTGTTACTCAAGATTGGGTGCCAAAATCATCGCTGATTCACCCCAAGATCGAGACTCTGCTTGACTCAGTTCACCGGGCAGGGAAGGGAAAGGTTTGGCTTGTAGACTCTGGTTGTTCTCGCCATATGATCGGAGATTCTCGTTGGTTTTCTTCCCTAGCCCGTGCTCCAGGTGATGAGACGATCACCTTTGGAGATGCTTCGTTTGGGCGCGTCATTGCTAAAGGTACTGTGCGCATTAATGATTCATTTATTCTGAAAGATGTTGCCTTAGTAAGTAAGCTGCAGTATAATCTGCATTCAGTCTCTCAGCTCACCGATGACGATTTCGAGGTGAGCTTTAAGAAAAACAATTGCAAAATTTTTGATTCTTCGGGTAGTCTAGTGTGCGGGATTTCTCGTTATGGGAGGATCTTTCGTGCTGATTTTTCTGAGTCTTCTGGTGATCCTCTCCGGTGTTTAATTGCTTCTGAATCCCGTGATTTGACCTTCTGGCATAGGAGACTTGGTCATATAGGCTTTGATCATTTGACCCGAGTTAGCGGCCACGATCTCATTCGTGGTTTGCTGAAACTCAAGATGGTCAAGGATCTAGTGTGCTCTCCATGCCGGCACGGCAAGATGGTTGCCGCTTCTCACTCTCCAAATATAGTGACAATGATCGATGCACTGTGACAACCGCTCCATATGGATACAGCTTGGTCCAAATGAAAGCACTGATCGGGAGGGAAGTGGTATGTTCTTGTTGTGGTCGATGACTTCTCGAGGTACTCTTGGGTGTTTTTCTTAGCCTCGAAGGATGAGACATTTACTCATTTTCGTGGTCTTTTTAGTAGGCTTTCTGTTGAGCTCCCAGGTGCATTATGAGCAATTCGCAGTGATAATGGCACTGAGTTCAAGAATTCCTACTTTGAGAGTTTCTGTGGTGAGACAGGTGTAGAGCACCGCCTCTCCTCTCCGCACGCCCTCGCCAGAATGGCGTTGTGGAGAGGAAGAACCGCACTTGGTCGAGATGGCCGTGACAATGTCAATGAATATTCTACACCTAGGAAGTTTTGGGCTGAGGCTATTGCCACTGCATGCCATGTTTCGAACAGAGTTTTTCTTAGGGCACTCTTGCATCGCACTTCTTATGAGTTGAGATATGGGCGAAAACCCAGTGTCTCGCATTTTCGTGTGTTTGGTTGCAAGTGTTTTATTCTGAAGTCTGGGAACCTATATAAGTTCGAGTCACGATCTTGTGATGGGATCTTTCTGGGTTACTCGACTTCTTCTCGTGCCTATCGTGTCTGGAACTTCGAGTCTAGCAAAATGGTAGAAACCTGTGAGGTGACCTTCGATGAGGCCAGTCCGGGGACTAGGCCTGATATCTCAGGTTCTCTAGAGCAGTCTGAGTCCATCTTTGTGGACGATGAGGAAGACGGAGATGAGGGTTGTCTACCCGATCCAATTCCTTCTCCTCCTCTTGAGGTGCCTTCTTCCACCGTACCTCGAGGAGATCAGCCATTACCTTCTGCTTCTTCTGAAGCTAGTGGCTCTGTCCCTATCTCATCTGCTCATGAGATAGAGGTCACTTCTTCATCTCACCCTGGACCTCCAAGACACATTCAAAAGGACCATCCTTCAGAGCAGATCATTGGAGATCTTTTTGAGCGAGTCACTCGTTCAAAAACTAGCATGTCTCTCTTCTGTCTCCATTCTGCCTTTATTGCCTCATTTGAGCCTAAAGACGTTTGTCATGCTCTTTCTGATGAATCATGGATCAATGCCATGCATGAGGAATTGGAGAACTTTGACAGGAACAAGGTTTGGACGCTTGTTGAGCCCCCTCGAGGTCACAATATCATTGGGACCAAGTGGGTCTTCAAGAACAAGCAAAGCGAAGATGGGGTAGTCATTCGAAACAAGGCTAGACTGGTAGCTCAGGGTTACTCCCAAGTCGAGGGTCTCGATTTTGAGGAGACTTTCGCCCCTGTAGCCAGACTTGAAGCCATTAGAATCTTGCTTGCCTTTGCAGCTTCTAAGAGCTTCAAGGTTTACCAGATGGACATCAAGAGTGCCTTTCTCAATGGACTTATTGAGGAAGAAATCTATGTCAGACAGCCCCCAGGTTTCGAAAACCCCAAGTACCCTAATCATGTCTTTAAGCTTTCAAAAGCTCTTTATGGACTTAAGCAAGCTCCTCGAGCCTGGTATGAAAGGCTTAAGTCTTATCTTTTGAGTCATGATTTTGAAATGGGTAAAATTGACAAGACCTTGTTCATCCGCCGTCTTGGCACTGATCTTCCGCTCGTCCAGATTTATGTGGATGACATTATCTTTGACGGCTCCTCGCATGCTCTCGTCTCCCAGTTTTCGGATGTCATGAGCTCAGAATTCGAAATGAGCATGATGAGTGAGTTGAGTTTCTTCCTTTGCTTCCAAATCAAACAGACTCGGGAGGGTACTTTTCTACACCAAGTCAAGTACACTCGTGATCTCCTGAGACGCTTTGACATGAGTGACGGCAAGCCAGTGTCAACTCTTATGGCTTCTACAGCCTCACTTGACCCAGATGAAGACGGCGAGCCAGTTGATCAAAAGGAGTTCAGGAGCATGATAGGCTCTCTCTTGTACCTCACAGCCTCGAGACAAGACATACACTTCTCTGTGTGTCTTTGCGCTCAGTTTCAGACTTCTCCTCGCGTATCTCACCGCCAGGCGGTGAAGCGTATCTTTCGGTACCTTCGAGCTACCATTGACTATGGTATCTCGTACTCTTCCTCCTCTTGTCTATCTCTTAGAGCCTTCTCAGATGCAGATTTCGCTGGCTGTAGGATAGATAGGAAGAGCACCTCTGGCACTTGCCAATTCATTGGCACTTCTCTTGTCTCCTGGTCTTCAAGGAAGCAATCCGGTGTTGCACATCTCATCGCAGAGGCCGAGCACGCTGTCGCAGCCGATTGTCAGTAGCCAAGTGCTTTGGATGGTCTCGACCTGCAGACTTTGGGTTAGTAATCGACCATGTTCCACTCTTTGTGATAACACGCTGCGATTTGCATTGCCAAGAACCCAAAGCAACATTCTCGACCAAGCATATTGATATCGATATCACTTTCTTGAGACCATGTAGAGAAGGGTGACATTGTGCTCCAGCCAGGGAGAGTGAACACCGGTTATCGATATCTTCACCAAGCCTTTGGACAACTCTCGGTTTTCAGCTCTGCGGGGAGAGCTTGGGGTGGTTTGTCCTTATGGACTGTTGTGAGGTGGAGCTTGGGTTTTACTACTGTATTATATTTTAATTATGCTATTTCTCCTTTCTGGTTGCATTTAAGTCCTTCCAGCATAGGTTAGAGTGGTTCTCTTGCCAAAGTGCTTTGATTGCTAATTCTTATCTTGTGCTTCTAGGATGCTGCTTATTAGCTGTTTCTCCTCTCTCTATGTAGAGCTTACTCACTTCTTATAGGTTCTAGCGAGGGTCGGGCCACCCTTGGGTAGACAGGCAGAGTGTTTGCTCCTTAGTGTGTTAGTCGATCAGCTGATAGTCCTGGAATCATATGGGGTAGATAAGAATCTGCCTGAGTTATAGTATTCTCTATATCTTATCTATGCTCTAAGGACTGCTTTTTCTGTTTCTCTTTCCAGTTTCTCGATTTTGTTCCTTTGGTTCAGGGGGAGTTCATCTTGGTTCTTCTAGTTCTTAATTTTGTCATAACTCGACCTGAATTAAAAGATGCATCTCATTCTGAAGGGGATCTGGATTTTCGTGCATTTCATCCTGCATTGCAATATAATCATATGGAGCCTTGTCTATTATCCCTTATGATCTTTTTTCACTGTTTTACATCTTGCCATGATTTATGCTAAACTGCTAGATTTATCATGACTTTTTATGTGTAGTTTAGTCTTTGCCATGCTAAGGTGATTAAAAATGCTCAACTTGATTTAAACTCTTGTCATGACAGCTCTCGAGACTAGTCTGGTTGAAGTTATCCTTTTATGATTCTCGCCATGTCAAGTAGGCTGAGTTGAGTCTTGAATCTTTATTGAGTTTCAGAGTAAGCTATGTCAGTTCGTTAAGAAACATGACTTATCTTTAATCGTTGGTCTAAAAACTTCAAAAGCAAAATGATCTCTTTTGTGCGAAAAACCGATCTCACCAACTCTTTCTCATGAGATCGCTTGCCATTGCACTAGGCATGAACTCACGGGGAGCCTTGGATGACCTAAGATCACCTCCTTAAGTCTGTTGCTTGGAGTGGTCGCATAAGGCTTGGGATCTAGCACAAGGTTAAGATTTGAAAAATGGTTGAAGCTTAGGAGGCAGTTGTGGATGGCACCTAGTCCAGGACTTGCTTCACTAAGATAAAGCCATAATTATGTTTCCAAAAAAAGAAACTTGTGCTAAAATTGCTTATCTTCGAACAGACCAAGTACTTGATCAAATGAGTCTTTCTTCAACTGGTAGCACTCTAAACTGTTCAATATTATGCTTCTTGGTTCCACTTAGAGTATTTGACATGGCTTGTATCATCCTTTGATACCTTTAGCTAGACTATAATCTTGGTTTATTTGACTTGCTAAAGAATTGGATCATTTATCAGATTATGGATTTTCTGTCTTAGCTATTCTATACATCAATTGTCATGATCTTGATAGCATTCTTATGTGTTATGGCTTGGTGTAATACTCTAATAGACATTTTGGATAATCTTCAGGGCTCCTAATGCTTAAAATGAATATCATATAGTCATTTCCTCTCTCTAAAACTTCTTGATGTGTTTATTGCCAAAAGGGGGAGAAGTTGGTTTGGAGAGAAAAAGTCTTCTGGAGCTTTGCAGAAAAATTTACTCTTTCATTTAAAGCTCCAATCTTTCTTCTTTGACAAACATGGTTTTGAGCCTTCTTGATTTCTAGTTTAGACCATGTTTGGTTTTTATCACAAACTCTTCTATATGCTTTTTCGTGTTTGTCAATATACTCATCAAGGGGGAGATTGAGAGACCATGTGAGTAGGGTCCCCGTTTGAGTGATGAGTATTTGACGCTGTGGTGAGAAGTTTGTGATTGAAATCATTGCGTTTGCGCTGCTGCTGGTTTGTTTCTGTAAGTGCGGAACTTCCGGTTCTGGAAAACGGAAGTTCCGATAATCGGAACTTCCGCCTTCGTAAAACAGAACTTCCGATTATCCTGACGTTTGTGTTCTGTTGAGGTAATCGGAACTTCCGCACCTGAGAACGCGGTATGTCCGATAATACTGACGTGAGTATTCTGCGGTGACGACAATCGGATCTTCCAACCTGGGAGTGCGGACGGTCCGATAATCGGAACTTCCGCCGTGGAAGTGCGGACGGTCCGATAATCGGAACTTCCGCAATGGTAAGTGCGGAACTTCCGATTATGGGCAGAACTGTGCAGAAAGGCATAGTTTTGATTTTGAGTTGTGAATTGCTTTTAGTTAAATGCAAATGATGATTATATTAACTTGAGCAATGCTATGTGATGTGTTTCTTGTTTGTACCGGTTGCGTGGCATCGAGGGGAGTCGTGGCGACACGTGGAGACCGGACTAGACGCAGCGCGTTGAGGTCGAACGGTAAAGATGTGTCAAGACGGCGTGCACTCGAGGCGCTTATAGTCGTGAACAACAAGGAACGCGGAGCTTCTAGAAGGTGTGCGAGGCGAAGGGTAATTTCGCAAAGCGGCACAAGTGGAAGTCAGAACACCCATTTCAACACCGAGCCTAGAATGCCACCACACTACACTTTAAACTAATAATTATCGACACACTATAGAAATTACAAAGAAAGAAGCAATGATTATCATATCAATGGATCACAAACGAACATGTATAATTATGGATCAAGCGACAACAAATAAGCAATGGGAAATTATAACCAGGCAAATAATCCAAAGCAGCATCAACCAATGAATCCAAATTAATAAAGCAAATAGTCTAGTCCAAATGATATCCTAAACATTATTCAATAACTAACATGTCCAAGTGTAAACCAATATTGAGTGAAAAGATTATCATGGCGAATGATCATGTGATGTCCATGTGCTCTACTCGCTCTCAATTACGGCATCCTCGAAGATCACCTAAAGACAACAATAGAGCAAGGGTGAGTCCACGACTCAGCAAACACATCCATAAACAACGAACAATCATAAATCAACAGCATTCAATAACTTCATCATCATCACATGCACTTCTATTAACATTCTCATTCATTAACCTCAAATATCAATGCAACTCTAATCTACATGTCCACATGCACTTCTTTCGCGTATACCGGTATAGCGTGAGTGAATGCTCGCGACAACATTCACTCTCAAGCCCGCTCCTCCTCAAGGATCGGGGACCTCCTCCACCCCCGTGGAGTTGTGATCAATAATGATCACCTTCTCTTATGCAAAGATGCTTATGAATGCAAACATGCAAATTCCATCATAAACATCATATCCAACTTTTCATCATGCTTGTCAACAAAGATATAAACATACCAATTCATTGTTTGCAATTAAACCAAATAAAAGCACAACAATAATGGTAATAGAAGATAAAGAAAACAGTGATCGATCATTGATCGATGTCTACCATGCACTTGCCTTTACTAGTTGCGACGCACGATTTGGCTAGAAGATGGCAACAAGCACGACGCCTCTCCTATATTAAATACACCAACTTCAATACAAATTACAGCAACAAGAATAGCAATCAAAATGCTTCGCTCCTACACGTCCCCAAATATAACACGTTACGCCGGTACCGACTAGTTACCTATAGCTGACCGGTTACTAAAAAAGAGCGTAACTTTTGACTCAAAAGTCCGATCACCACAAACCACCACATTCTGGATTCTTTATAAAATTCTCCACATTTTCTTAGATTACGAAGACTTCTAATTAAATCATCTAACCCTCCGTATTTAGCCCAGAAAGTCGGTCTGTCCGCTTCGGAACAGCAGCCTTACTAAATTCATAACTTTTGTTTTACTCAACCAAAATGCGCGTTCTCAGATTCTACAGAACCATTGGACAATTACCTACAACTTTCATGTAGATCAAAAACACTAATTAAGCTATTTACTATTTTTAATCTACAGTCTACCAAAACAGCGCCAAAAGACGACAACCGTAAAAACAGCGGTCTTCCGAAAAACATATCTCGAAATCTACTTGTCCGATTGACATGATAAAATATGCTATAGAAAGATATCGAAATTATCTACAATTAACTAGTAGACGATATTTCCAGGATTCGCCCTTAAGGTATCCGAATAAATCATACAACCGAACAGCAGACTAACGGATCTATTAATCGACCTCTCTAAATAATCTCAGTTATAAATCTCTAATTGCTGCATGCAAATCACATTAATTAATCAACTACTAATGCAGCACTAATCGTTAATTGCTAGCTAATACGACTTGCAACCGCACAAGAAGAGAACAAAAGAGGTGAACCTGGAGGACGCACACAGCAATTGATGCACCGGCCGCAGTGCAGCTCTTGGCAGCGCAGCAGCACAACAGAGAAAACGGCAGCAGCAATCGGATCGGCGTCGGCTGGCGTCACAACTCACACGCGGCAGCACGCTTCGGCCGGTTCAAGGAATCCATGCAAAGAGCCCTACCGCTTCGCTTCAAGACAGCAAAGAAAGCGACTCGGCAACGCACAAACAGACAAATAGATTGCCAACAAGAAGAAGCAAGCGACCCAATTTCGCTTCAGCGTAAGAGAGCGACCATGATCAAACCCCGCGGTCAGCAAAGCGAGCAAGGATCAATGAAAAGCAGCGCAAGTCAGGTGGGAAATTGGCTGGGGTGGCACAACGCAGCAGTCAAGGGCCGGAAAAGCAGCAATGTGCAGCCAAGGTGTATTGGCGTATAGACCACACGCAGAGGATCCAAATGCAGAGGATCGGTTGGCACAAGGCCGAAAGAAAAAGAAAACAAAGAAAAAGCTAGGGTTTCTAGAGAGCCCCAAAATCTATTTATATAACTCAGAAAAATTCCAAAATTCTATTTTTTATATACTAATTAATTTAATTACACTCCGACCCTTAAGACGCTTTTATTAATATTAATATTATTTTCAGGGTATTACAGAAGCGGGCTCCGCTAGGGTTTAGCCGGCTTAACGGGTTGGAGACCCGTTAGCCAAGGGCTATAAATAGAGGTGAACCCCTGGTTGTTGGGTTAGACTTTTTGAGAGAGAAAATTAGGGTTAGCTTTAGCTAAAGAGCCTTTGGAGAGGTTGTTTTGCTTTTTGAGAGTTTGTTCAGTTGGAGAGGATGAACTGAAAATTTGTGTAATCATTCCTCTGTGTTTCCCTCTGTAATCTTTTGATTTCTATCAATGAAACTCTGAGGTTTTGGTTCTTTGTTTATGCCTCTTTTCGTCTCTCTGTTCATACGTGGAATATCTAGGGTTTTTGGTGAATCTTTTGATTCCTCTTATGAGATGGCATGAAACTTGATATTTAGAGTCTTATTGATATTGCTAATGTATCTTCAAAGTCTCATGAGCCGAGAATCTAAGAATCTTACAAATTGTGGGTTTTTGGTTGTTCTTACCTAATACTCAAGAAATCCGTTTTTGCTTTGATTAATGGATCTTTGTCTGCGATTCTTCTCCATGAGGTCAAGATGTTGTTTAGGAATGTCTACTTGACTGAGAAGAGCATTCAAGATTTACTATTTCGGATTTTGGCAAACTTCCTTGATCGAACCGGAACTTCGATTGTCCAAGGCGAACTCACCAGATGAACCGGAACTACATGCGGAACTACCGCTACGTTGTTGGACCGAAAAGGCGACTAGAGGGGGGGGGGGTGAATAGGAGCACACTCACTTTTTCCCAAATAATGAATTCAACACAATTTCACTCCAATAGCTATTAGGAAGCTATGAAGATCAATATACTAGTACAGCGGAAGACTAGTATTGAATCCAATTAAATCCCCTAAGCAAAATAACAAAATCAACTAAGATTGCAAAATCTCAAAGCAAGGGCGGTCTGACCTCTGGACCCAGCCGGTTGGACCGATTGCGGGCGGTCGACCATTGTTATCTTGGCGGTCGGACCGCTCAAAATCGGTCGGCGACAGTGATGACGGGCGGTCCGACCGCCGACTCGTAACCGATCGCAATAAGAAAATCACCCGATGATGAAGTTGCAATTAGGTCAAACTTTTGATTCTCAACTCCAATCTTTACGAAACTTTGCACACACCTTCTCTATGCTATTGAGGACCTATTCCAATTGAATATTATGATAATTCTTGGATAGATACTGAACAATTGCCAATTGATTAACAGAAGGTCTAAGACCGGGCAAGAACGAAAACTTGATCCTAATGCTTGTTCGTGAGAGATTGATGATCAAGATGATGCTAGATAGATTCACACATATCACAGCAAGCTAATTCACGTGAAAGAATCAATCACAAACTCGCGGATCAAAGAAAGCCCTAAAATCACGAAATTGAAAGCAAGAACGAAAAAAGACTTATCTTAAGCAAACCTTGCATAGATTAAGAACGTGATCGTTGCTGGATTACACCCACACCATCATGGATCAGTGGTCAATCTAAGATCACGAAATTCTCCTCAAACTATGAAAAGCCCTAGCCTTCACCTATTTATAGTGGAGGCCTAGAACTCTCTAGGGTTTGACTTAATTGGGCTCCCGTTAAGGCCCACTAACAAACGGGTCACACACGCACGCTTCGCAAAGCGCCGTATTTAACCTTTTGACCTAAACCGCTTCACCATGCGCCATGGATTTGCCAATAGGTCACCCTTGTCCATCTTGTGTCACGCTTGAGTCATTGACCTCACCCGGCATCGTCGATCGTTCTGGACCTCAACTCTTCAAGTCTAGTCCCGATCCTCCTCGCCGTTGACCGTCGTTGACCACCAAGCAACCTGCACAACCATAGACAAGCAAACACAAATTCGGGAACAAGTTCTTCACAACTTGACCCATGGTAGTCAAAACATGCATCATGCAAACCATATGCCACGATATCAATGACTTTGACCTAACAAAACAACATCGCCACGGTTGGCGACGTTCAACTCAATACCGGTCCGACCGCTCCATGTGAGCGGTCGGACCGCTTTGGCTAACGGTCGGACCGCTCCTCAGTAAGCGGTCGGACCGCCTTAGGGACTTAACCAAATTCATACCAAAATTCAAACCTTATGGAAATGAAAACGAATAGAACTTCTTCTTGAGACTCCAAAATTATGAGACCAAGTGCATTGGGATCCCTCACTTGCCTACAACACCTATTTTGGCCCACTCATTTTGACCACTTTTAGGTCACAATGGTCCGATCGCCGCACATGGCCGGTCCGACCGATTTGGGACCGGCGGATCATGCTAGGACCGGTCGGACCGCCCACGTCTGTAATGCTGTAGCTTTGTCGAAAACTCGTGAAACGACAAACCGTAAACACCATTGCCAATTGTCACATCATCCTAAGATCTGGAGCATATTCCCATGATATCCACAATCTCCCCCTTGATGAACACATTGGCAATTATCCAGAAAATGAAGTAAGAGGTTTGAAAACGAAGTTTACTTGTAGTTTTCAGACAAAGGCACAACTTGGTCCATAAGCAAGAAAAAGCAATGTAAATGACCAAGCTGGCATCAGAATAGTATAGGCATGTCAGACAAGGCAAAATAAAGCACAAAAATTTTGATTTCCAGAAAAGGGTCAAAATTCTCACATGAGGTCCATATGAAAGAACAATTGTTCAATTGACCTATGATCATTGTGAGGATATAAGATTGCAATTCAAGTTCAGAATATACAATAAGACAATAAGAATGCAACTCAAGAACTCCCCCTCACTATGATCCTCAATTTTCAAAAACTTTCAAATTTTCAGTTTCTCCCCCTTTGTAAAACAATGATATGTATATATCTCCAACTTTCTCCCCCTTTGTATAATCTTCTCCCCCAACAATGAAATAACTTCTCATTAACACAACTTCTCCCCCTTTGACAATGGATTCATCAAGGAATCATGCCTTCCTCTCATCCAGAGATAACAAATAGAGAATAAAGAAAGAAGCAAAAACAAAAGAAGCATAAGAGGAGTATGCATGAAATGCAATGGAGAGGCTTCATTTTTGTATTTTCCAGTTTTTGATTACAAGAAGCTTTGGAGATTACCCAAAAGAGCTAGCCAGTATTTTTAATATTGCACAAACAGCATATCAAGCCTGACAACGCTAGCAAAATCATGGTAAGACATGTATATCAAAGCTAAGCACAAAGGCTCAAAAGTAAAGCAGTAGATTTGATCAATTTAAGCAACGCTTCAAATTCAGCAAGTTCATCAACAGGGATCCTAAAGTGAAATTGGCCATGTCAAAATGTCAAAGTGAGATCAAAAATCTAACAAAGACCACATTAAGAGTCAATCAGGTCCTGTATTGAATCATTTCGCTCAATCTTTTTGTAAATGCCCATTTGTCAACATTTTTCTCATATGCATTGAATATTGAAGTTGACTAATGATCTAACTTAGTGACAAGATACTGGACTAGGAGCCATCCACAAACTCATCCTAAGCTTCGACCAAAAGTTGATTAAAGGTATATCTTAGTAAAGAAGATCCCGGACTAGGAGCCATCCACAAACTCTTTCTAAGCTTCTACTGTATGACAAATCTTGAGGTTCATGTCATTTCTTACAAGCGGTCCCCATGAGATCGTCTGGTTCATCAAACTATCTCCAAGTTCATGTCATTTGACAAGCAGTCTCGTAAGAATAGTTTGGCCCAATTTAGGCATAAGACAATCTTGATTTTCATTTTTCACATGAGCAGTTTTAGAATCTCAAGAACACACAAGCTCAAGTAATGGTCAATTTTAGATCAAAGAGCTAACAAAGCAATTCTGACAGGGCCAATGTCACAAGAGGAGCACTAATTGCGCAACTCGCTAAAACATCCACAAATTGTAATTTCTTAGTTCGAGTTGTTTTAAAAGTTCTAGCTCATATAGCAAAGACTTAGCTACACATGTAAAAGCATGATAGTTCTAGCAAGTCAAAGTACTAGACATGACATTGAGCAAGAATTGAAATACAAAAGCTCCAAAGGGTAATACGCAAAGCTTCATCAATTTTAAAAGATAAGCAGAAAATCTTATATTACAATGCATCTTTTTGGATTTTTTTAAACCACTTGTTGTATTTTTCATATGAATGCAATATGATACAATGAGATGCAATAAAAAGCCTAAAAACCTAAAAAGTTCAAAAAGATCACTAAGTTCAGAAAAAGAACAATAAAAGATCAAAAGAACAAGGAAAGATCAGAAAAGATCAAACTCCCCCTCAAACCAACCCATAGGGATAAATTACCCCTAACTCACTTCTCAAGGTGGCAAACCTGGTTTGATCTAAAGGCTTGGTGAGAATATCTGCCAATTGAGCTTCGGACTCTACGAAGTGCATCACAATATCTCCTTTTTCAACATGATCTTTAAGGAAGTGAAAGCGAATGTCTATGTGCTTAGTCCTAGAATGTTGCAATCGGGTTTTTAGCAATATTAATAGCGAAGTGTTATCACGTAAAAGAGGAACACTAGCAAAGTTTAACCCATAATCTTTGAGTGGACGTCATCCACAAAATCAAGCTCAAAGAACTAGCAAAGCTACATACTCGCTTCAAAGAGTGGATTGAGCAATGTAAGACCGCTTCCTAGAAGACCAAGATAAAAGAGAAGTGCCTAGGAAGTGACAGTGCACGAGGTACTCTTCCTATCTAACCGACACCAGCAAAATCGAATCAAAACCCCTAATGGACAAAGTCAAGAGCAGAATACCAAATGCCATATAAGAGGCTAGAGTGTAAATACCGAATATGCGCTTAACGGCTTGACGATGGGAAGTTCTCGAGACGCTCAAATCTTGCACAAAGGCATACCGTGAAGTGAATGTCCGGTCTCGAGGCCACAAATATGTAAGGAGCCGATCATGTCATGCGGTACTCGCGTTGATCCACGACTTCTCCTTCCTCATCCGGATCCAAAGCAATGAGGTTGCCATGGGAGTGGAAATTGGCTTGCAATCACCCATGTTGAAGCGCTTGAGTAGATCTTTAGTGTACTTTGTCCGATGGATGAAAGTTCCTTCCTTGCATTGCTTGATTTGAAGTCCCAAAAGTAATTAAGCTCTCCCATCATACTCATCTCAAATTCCCGGACATAGTCTCGTAAAAAGCTGAAACAAGAGCATTAGAAGAACCACCAAAAATAATATCATCCACATAAATTTGAGCAAGCAGGAAGTCATTGCCACGCCTAAGAATGAATAGAGTTTTATCCACTTTACCCATCTCAAAATTATTTTTAAGCAAGAAGGTCTTAAGTCTATCATACCAGGCTCTAGGGGCTTGTTTAAGACCATACAATGCTTTAGATAGCTTGAAGACATGATTTGGATACTTGGGATCCTCAAAACCAGGGGGTTACTTAACATACACTTCCTCCTCTATGAAACCATTTAAAAAAGCACTTTTAACATCCATCTGATATAATTTAAAACCTTTTAATGCAGCAAATGCGAGCAAAATGCGAATGGCTTCTAGTCTAGCAACAGGAGCAAATGTCTCATCAAAATCTAACCCCTCAACTTGGCTGAAACCCTGAGCTACCAATCTGGCCTTATTTCTAACCACAGAACCATCCTCACCTTGTTTATTCTTGAACACCCAACGGGTTCCTATAACATTATGACCACTAGGAGGTTCTACTAGATTCCAAACTTTGTTTCTTTCAAAATTCTCTAACTCCTCATGCATGGCATTTACCCAGCTAGAATTAGATAAAGCATGTGATATATCGCGGGGTTCGAAAGAAGCAACAAAAGCCGAATGAGAGTAGAGATTTGGATCATTATACCTGGAGCGAGTGACTCGCTCATGTAGATTACCTATTATCTGATCCGGAGGATGCTGTTTCTGAATGCGAAGTGGAGCGCCCGGGTGAGATATCGTTTCTTCGACCTCCGCAGGTACTGCTGATGATGATGATGATGCAGCAGGAGCCTAAACTGAAGGTGAAGTAGACGTAGCAGGTTCTTGTATCAATATGGGCGCCTCAGCAGCAGCAGATGAGGGAATGATATTAGCCTCATCCTCTTCTTCCTCCACAAAAATGCTCTCACACACTGTGAATCATCTCAGTAGCAATTGATCTAGCTCGTGGCTAGTCTCATCAAAAGTGACATTACAAGTCTCTGAATAAGGTTAGTCTCGATATTAAAACCCGAAAACCCTCGAATGAGCAGGATAACCTAGAAATATCCCATCAAAAGTTCTTGATTCAAATTTATCTAAGTTCCCTGTCTTAAGAATAAAACATTTTGATCCAAAGACTCGAAAATGCGAAACAGAGGGTTTTCTACCAAAACGAAGCTCATAAGGAGTCTTGCCTAAAGATGGTCTCAAAAAGACACGATTTGCAATATGATAAGTCAGAGCAATAGCTTCGGCCCAAAATCTCCTCGGTGTGCTATACTCATCTAGCATTGTCCTAGCCATTTCGACCAAGGTCCTATTCTTCCTTTCCACCACGCCATTTTGTTGAGGGACGTGTGGAGAGGAGAACTGATGCTCAATGCCACGCCAAAGACAAAAAGAAGCAAAGAAGCATTTTGAACTCCGTGCCATTATCATCATGGATCGCTCTCAAAGCACCAGGAAGCTCAGAAGCCAAACGAAGAACAAGGTCATGAAAATAACCAAAAGCTTCATCTTTTGAAGCAAGAAAGAACAACCAAGAATATCTTGAAAGATCATCGACTATGACAAGAATGTACCATTTTCCACCGACTGACCGGACTCTAGCAGGACCAACAAGATCCATATGAAGCAACCGTCACGTCCGTCGGTCCATAACCATAGTCACAGAAGGGTGTGAGGTGACAACTTGTTTGCCATGCCTACAGGGTGCACATACAGCATCTTTGACAGCTTTGAGTTTGGACAAACCTCTCATGAGATCAAGGTTGCTAACTCGTGTCAGATGATCAAAACCAATGTTCCCCAAACGTCGGTGCCAAAGCCAGAAATCAGAAGAAGATGTAAGCAAACATTTAAGAGATCCAGCAAGAGATTCTTAAAAATCAGCTCCAAAAATTCTACCAACTCTAGATATTCCAAACACAAGCTCACCAGTAGAATCAAGCACACGACAAGCATTTTTCTTAAAAACAGTCTCATAGCCATCATCAAGAAGCTGAGAAACAGAAAGGAGATTATACCTAAGCTTGTCCACAAGAGCAACATCCTTTAGAATGAATTTGTTGTTTACCCTAATTGATCCTGTTCCTTCAATTCACCCTTGTGTATCATCTCCAAAGGTGATGAAGTCATCACCTGTTGCCCGCGTGAAAGAGGTGAACCATTTTGAGTTTCCGGTCATGTGGCGTGAACATCCGGAGTCAACGAACCACGTGTTCTTTCCCTTTCCGCGGTAATCCTGGAAATCAAGGAATAGAAGAACGATGTGTCTCAATACTGGGGTTAGATAAACAAGATTTAGGAATCCAGTACTGAGACACACGTCTGAAAGGAGTATACAAACCAGAAGTACTATCATTGATTTTATCTATAATTCTGTTATGAGCAATGTTTAACTTAACATGGGAATTAAAGCATCCAGAGCGCGGTCGACTAGCATTGTCTTTGGCGGTCGACCGGCGACAATCGGTCGACCGGTGACCACCAATGGTCGACCGTGAATCAAGAACATGAGAATTAGGATATGTAGAGACATAATGATTAGCATGTGAGAAAAATCCTAATCCAGGTTTATTCTCATAAAAGCTCTAGGTTGCCTGAATGAAATTCTATCAAGATTTTTCCTATCATTTTTCAACCTACGCCAACAGAATTCAATCAAATGCCCACCTTTCTTGCAATAAATGCAATGGTACTTGGTACCACTAGAAGAAGCACCATTTGAATTAATACAAGGTTGGGCAAAACCTGCAGATTTAAAAGATGTTTTTGCAGGTTGGGTTTTGAATTCAATTAAACCCTTTTCCAAGACTTGAATGACTTTTGGATTTGAATTGTCTTGAAAAGAATTGAATCCTAAACCTTGCTTCTTATAAGGAGTTTTAGACTTGTCAAGAATCATGTTTAATTGTTTCTTACCTTTAGAAAATTTCTCTAATGTATCATGAAGGTAAGCATTTTCTTTTCTCAAGTTAACACAAGCATCACAAGTTTTATCCATAGATTTCTCCTTATATAAAGCAATTTCAAGCTTAAGAGCGGAACAAGAAGCACAAGTAGTATTTTCAATATTATCCTTAAGCTTAGCATATTTGACTCTAGCAGCTTCTAAGATATCTTTGATTTCACGCTCTTTTCTAAACATGAAGTGCAAGGGCTAGAATCAAACACATCAAAAGCAATCAATTTACTAGATTCTAAACATTTTCACAAGGAGCACTTTTAATTTCATTTAGTTATGATCTAGCATTCTCAAGTTGTTGTACGTAAATATTATGAGTAGATTGTAACTTGGTAATTTCAATGCATAGCATGACAAGATAAACATTCATCGTGTTCAAGAGTCTTAGCATTTTTAAGCTCTACTTTCAGTTTGTTAATTTTGACTCTAATTTCTTATTTTTGTCATGACAAATTCTAGCGCTTCATCTTGACTAAGCAATTGCTCAACTATAGAATCATATTTAGCAAAAGCTCATCATAAGAAAAAGATACCTCATCATCATCAATGTCGTCTGTGTCAGCCATGAAGCACATGCTAGTGAAGTCTTTGGCCTTCCTTTCTTTTTGCCTTGAGGGATCTCCTCCTCCTTGTCCTCCTCACTCCCGAATCCACATCGCTCAAGGATTGATCCTCAAAGCGGCAAGGACCCGGTGAGCGGCCTTCACAAGCTTATTAGCCTCATACCTTGATTTGTTGAAAGGGGGCTTCTTCCAAGTTGGCTTTCCTTCCTTATGATTGCTCTTACCTTTCAGCTTGGGGCAATTTGCCCGGATATGATTGAGCTCACCACATTCATAGCATGTCACCGGACCATCTCTCTTTTTATTTCTCACATTATTGTAGGCCCGTGTGAATTTTTTAGCTAGGAGAGCTAACTCTGTCTCAGGAATACTTTCAAGCTCCTCCTCAGAAATCGCAGATAAGCAAGTAAATGAAAAATCAGAAAAAGATTCAAGAGTACCATCAGAAGACCTTTTGAGAGGATCAGCTATCAATGCCATGTTCTCTTTCTTAGGATGATCAACTCTTTTAATTTCATGAGTCTTGAGTTTACTATAAAGCAATTCTAAAGTAAGACTTGAAAGATCAACATTTTCCTCTATAGCAGTAGCCTTCATCTCCCACTCCTTGGTGTTGATTGCAGCCAAGAGATGGGTGGCATTTTCAGATTGAGAATATTCAATATCAACAGTTTTCATTTGATTAATTACTTTATTAAAGCGACTGAAAATGTCATCGATGCTCTCTCCAGACGATCTCGAATTTATTGTATTCACGCTTGTAAACTGTTTGGCGACTTTTTGATTTGGGACGAACCATCATGATATGTTTCGAGAGTGTTCCAAATTTCATGCGCAGTGGTAAGATTGCAAATGCGATCATATTCTTGTCTACCAAGTGCACCATATAAAAGATTTTTAGCTTTGTTGCTGTTTGCCACAAGAATCGCTGAAGCAGGTGTTGCAATTTCAGGAATAACAAGCGGGGCTCGAACAACATCCCAAATAGCTTGTCCCTCGCTCTCAAGAAAGACTCGCATACGGTTCTTCCAATAGGCATAGTCGTGCCCATCGAAGATATGTGGTTTAGTAGAAAACTTATCCATCGCCTAAAGTTCAGTGACCGGTTAAGATCAAGAGTGAACTAACCGGGCTCTGATACCACTTGTTGGACCGAAAAGGCGACTAGAGGGGGTGAATAGAGCACGCCACTCTTTCCCAAATAATGAATTCAACACAATTTCACTCCAATAGCTATTAGGAAGCTATGAAGATCAATATACCAGTGACACGGGAAGACTAGTATTGAATCCAATTAAATCCCTAAGCAAAATAACAAAATCAACTAAGATTGCAAAATCTCAAAGCAAGGGCGGTCGACCTCGACCCACCGGTTGGACCGACACGCGGTCCGACCATTGTTATCTTGGCGGTCGGACCGCTCCAAAATCGTCGACCGGTGATGACGGGCGGTCCGACCGCCGACTCGAACCGATCCGCAACAAGAAAATCACCCGATGACGGTTGCAATTAGGTCAAACTTTTGATTCTCAACTCCAATCTTTACGAAACTTTGCACACACCTTCTCTATGCTATTGAGGACCTATTCTAATTGAATATTATGATAATTCTTGGATAGATCTGAACAATTGCCAATTGATTAAACTAAGGTCTAAAACCGCAAGAACGAAAACTTGATCCTAATGCTTGTTCGTGAGAGATTGATGATCAAGATGATGCTAGATAGATTCACACATATCACAGCAAGCTAATTCACGTGAAAGAATCAATCACAAACTCGCGGATCAAAGAAAGCCCTAAAATCACGAAATTGAAAGCAAGAACGAAAAAGACTTATCTCAAGCAAACCTTGCATAGATTAAGAACGTGATCATTGGCGGATTACACCCACACCATCATGGATCGCTGGTCAATCCAAGATCACGAAATTCTCCTCAAACCATGAAAAGCCCTAGCCTTCACCTCAACTCCCTAGCCAATTAGGGTTTGAAAGCAACAAAGAGGTGAAAACAATGAGAGAGAGGGTGCAGCCCCATCTCCTCCTATTTATAGTGGAGGCCTAGAACTCTCTAGGGTTTGACTTAATTGGGCTCCGTTAAGGCCCACTAACAAACGGGTCACACACGCACGCTCGCAGCGCCGTATTTAACCTTTTGACCTAAACCGCTTCACCATGCGCCATGGATTTGCCAATAGGTCACCCTTGTCCATCTTGTGTCACGCTTGAGTCATTGACTCACCCGCATCGCCGATCGCTCGACCTCAACTCTTCAAGTCTAGTCCCGATCCTCCTCGCCGCTGACCGTCGTTGACCACCAAGCAACCTGCACAACCATAGACAAGCAAACACAAATTCGGGAACAAATTCTTCACAGCTTGACCCATGGTAGTCAAAACATGCATCATGCAAACCATATGCCACGATATCAATGACTTTGACCTAACAAAACAACATCGCCACGAAGTTGGCCGACGTTCAAGTCAATACCGGTCTGACCGGTCCATGTGAGCCGGTCGGACCGCCCCTTGGCCGGTCGGACCGCTCCCTGTGAGCCGGTCGGACCGCCCCTAGGGACTTAGCCGAAATTCATACCCTGAAATTCCAAAACCTTCTAGAAATGAAAAACGAATAGAACTTCTTACTGGAGACTCCAAAAATTATGAGACCAAGTGTATTGGGATCCCCTCACTTGCCTACAACACCTATTTTTGGCCCAGCTCGTTTTGACCACTTTTAGGTCACAATGGTCCGATCACGCACATGGCCGGTCCGACCGATTTGGGACCGGTCGGACCGCCGTGCTAGGACCGGTCGGACCGCCCCTGTCCATAATGCCTGTAGCTTTGTCGAAAACTCGTGAAACGACAAACCATAAACACCATTGCCAATTGTCACATCATCCTAAGATCTGGAGCATATTCCCATGATATCCACATAGGTAGAATCAGAGCTTCCGATATCTGACAAAACAGCCCTTTTTGTTTAACTCTTTGGATTTGATTCACATCACACCTTTTGTTTAACAGTATGTTTTTGAATTGCTGTGTGGACACTTGAGAGGGGAAGATCTTAATTTTTAAGGCACCATTCACCCCCCTCTGTTGCCATTTCGGTCCTTCACTAGAAGTTCTTAATTAATTGTGGAATACATGTAAGGATTTACTTGGTGTATTTTTTTTTAAATCGATCAATTTAGTTATTGTATTAGTATACCGCTATATAATATTTTGCAACTTAATTATCCCATTGCCAAAAAATCCGCTATATTAGTAAGCTCGAAGAGGCACCATCTTCGCCGCCGTCATCGACGTCACCGAATGTATCTGGATCTCCGATCAATGTGGTACGTAAGCGAGATGGAAGAGGAATATCGAAATTGCCCATGGGCCGAATGACTATCACGGAGGTCAGTGACGTTGGGATCCCTCCGAGTCCCAAGAAAGCAGCGGCGATATTCTGAACCATCTGTGGGGTACTTGGAAGGGAACGGGTCCCCATCACCACACCAAGATGTCACTCTTTGACGGATGTAGAGAGAGGCCAGCTGTGGACTGAAATTTCAGGCTCGTTCATTATCCCAGAAGCAGACCATGCATGCATGCAACGGTAGGTGTTGCTCGCGATGGGACACGCATGGAGGACCTTCAAGAGCGCACTTTTCACGAAGTACGTGAACACGGGTCAGATGCCCTTCACGAGGTATCAATTCTTGTCGCGGGATATATGAGATGTCATTGTGCGGATGAAGATGACGGCCGAATTTCAGGAGCAAAGTGCGGCGCACAAAGTTCTCCAGGCACAAAACACTCACCCCCACAAACTCGGCACCGCTGGGTTACGCGGGTAAAACCACGCAATAGGCGGCGGAGGACGAGAACACTACCATACCATTTGGTGAGATCTCAGACGATCGTGCTCGAGCCTGGTTAAGAGCGAGGACATCAGTCACATCTTCGGGCGACATCTCTTTCACAAACCTGGTAGACAAGGGACTGTCCCAACGTAGTTGTTAATAAATCCATAACTTCATAGTGTCTATAATAACATGATGACCTCTTGCAGGAAGCATTGACTTCCGCATATTCCCAAGGTTCCTTCGAAGCAGACTGGGAGGAGGATCTACTATCTACGGCCCTAAGAAACAAGGAGCACCCGGGTCGCATGCAAGGTGTTGGGGTTTACATACATTGGAGGGATGGATTCCGACATGACTCTGACACGTATAGGAGTAGGAAGAGATCCAAGGACGAGCACGACGCCCGGTTGGAATATGTGCTTACTAAAAAAATTCAAGAACTGATAACAAGATTGCAGGATCAAATAAATCAACTCCTCAACCAGTCGCAAGCCACCCCCGTTAGTTTGGGAGCCTGTCCTCCTCAAAATCAGAGTAGCGTGGCGTCCACACAAAATTCTGGACATGACGATGTCCAATTACCTATCGACGACATCAAGCTATTGTACATCTCTGGATTGCTCCAAAGATAGACCTATAGGATGCCTTATCTAACTGCGTATCGTCTTGTAGGAGCTGACGCCCTGCAAGCTCCAAGTGAGGATGGTTGGGTCCATGTCTATTGAGGCTGGGTGGGGGATGGTGTATCCATACTAGGAAGGGGCAGTGCAGCACGGTGCCCAGCCGGTGTAGGCTTACTCTAGGGTCCAAGTGGACATGGCTCATCACAATTTCAGGGCCATCCCGTTGGAGATTCGCCCGAACAAAGACATCAGAACACTAGGGGATGCCGTGTACACTTTTATCCAGTGGCCCAAGAAGGACATCGCCCTGAACCCTGCAGTACCGCAATCTCGACACGACCATGCCTCTCCAAGAGGACCCTCGATGACTCCACCTCATCCTTCACTTCAGAAGGCCGCCTTATTAGTTCTCGTGGAGAAGACGCCGAAGGAACAAGAAAAGCGTGTCACCGTATTGGTTCTTGAGTCGTCTCATGGGAAGACGTGCCGCAGGCAAGTCATTAAGGCCAAATCGAAATCGAAGAACATTGAGACCCCTCCCAAGCCCGGGAAATACTCCCTTGGAAGTTCGTTGGCCCCCGACACAGTACTAGCCCGCGCTGGAGTAGCTTGTCAATCTTTGCATGACAAGTACATGTCGAAGACCCAAGAGAAGGGTGCGATCATCGAAATGACCGCCGATACACAAGGAGCATTTCTTCCACGAGCCGGGGCACTTCGTCGTGGGATTCGATGACTTATTCGACCTATTCAACCTCACTGCCCTCGACGTCTCACTTCTACGATGCTAGAGACTGTAAGTATGTACAATCAAGTTCTACACTCATGTAATTCTGATAAATATCACAACTCATTGCTTATGTCCGTCGATGGAAAGAACCGGTGGGTTTCCTCAACCCACACTTGATCTCTGAGCAAACCATCAACCAAGATGCATCCTACGTCGTGAAATACATAACGACGGGATTGCTTAACCAGGAAAACAAGGACTACATAATGGTTCCCTACAACCAGAAGTAAGTGCTTCACTACTTGCTATACAAATTTCATTTGTACTTTATACACAACACGAACTTAGGTTTATGACTATAGCAACATACATGAGTAGGTTCTACTGGATCCTTTTAGTCATTATACCAAAGAGGAACAAGGTAATATACCTTGATCCCCAACTCAACAAAAACCACGACTTCACCCATGTGAAAGGAATACTCGACAGGTATGCTCATTTCCTCCATACATAACTCTATTGTAGTCTTCCTTCTTTTCAAATGGCCGAGGATAACTTTTTAGAATCATGCAGGTCGTTCATCACTTATGTTGCCGAGGGGGGCCATACAACGGATCGAGCACAACACTGCAACACAGAACATGATTTTTAGTATAGGATACAACACAATAATCCTATATCATACTTCGTAATAATGCGTCTCGAACTAACTGTACCTATATATGTAATTCTATTTTTGCAGTGCCATAGCAAAAACAAGATCACCTATGTGCATTCTACGTTTGCCATCATATGCGGCAAATGATGAGTGATAAGAAGAAGGATCCCGAGGTTTGTCAAGAAGGATCCCGAGGTTTGTCAATCTCGCAATAATTATTTCCTAATTATAAATGTATATATATATATATGCTTACTACTTTAATCCTACTAGCGATAAGGCTTGAACATAGATTTAGATGCACTCATTATGAAAGATGTCTAAGAGGTTCGAGGGGCGCTCTGCGCCTTCATCAAGATGGAGATCGTTAACGCCGATGGAGAGTTTCACTCCGTCGACACCGCTGAATGACCTTGAAACCATTGATTCAATTGTAATTGAACACTTTGAGTAGTTGTAATTCAATTGTAAATCTAGCGATAATACTTGAACATAATCTTTTGTAATTGATTTTGAGTTTTAAATGATTACTTTGAGTTTTAAATACTTGATACCACTTGTGAAAAGCACTTGATACCACAAGAGTAATTGATTCCATTTGTAAATACTTGATACCACTTGTATGCATGACTGAAGATTTCAAGGTGCTTGAACTTCTCTCATAAAGATCTTCAAAGAAAGCATCCAAAGAGAAGAGAGGAAGAGATAATCCACTCATATACGAAGAGTACTTGAGTTTGGTCAAGGAAAGTATGATCGGCAAGGAATGAAATTAGATATCACTTGAAGAAATAAGATGATATAACTTGTAAAGATAAATCTCATGCCGAGATCAAGATGATCAAGAGAAGCTACCACTTTTAGAAAGAATATCATTTTATGATAAAATATCACAATGTGATCAAAATGGCATATAGAGTCAAGAATGTATTTGAGGATAGCTAGCAAATATATCAAGGATCAATTTGACCAAATGAAGCAGCCAAAGTAGGTTTAAGAGTTTGAATGGAATGAAATGGCTATCTTGACAGAGAAATCAGTAGTACTACTGTGCAAGTATCGGTAGTACCGGACTGCAGAAGTACCGCCATACAAAGGCTGGTAGTACCACAACGCGGTCGTACCGTTGTTATACAGTCAGTAGTTTCGATTTTTCTGCAACTTCAAGGATCGATCTTGGAATTGAGAATTTTGCAAATGATTCCTAGTTTTGCACTTAAATACATGTCATTCAGGATCATTATGCATTGAAGAGAGTAAAGAGTATTTAAGAACATAGTTTTTATAAATTAAGCTTTTGTTTTCGTAAATGAAACTCATTTTGATGAAATTTCTCTAAAATATCCAAATTGAGCAAAATATGAATTTTAAAGCAACCAATTGCATGTATGCGTCACAAATACCATTATGGACCTATTCATGTGAATAATTTTGGATCATATGGCAAAAACTCACTTATGTGCTAGCAAGTGAACACTTAGGTCAAAATAGTACTTTGGATGAGTTTCGAAATCAAATAACTTTTGCTAGGTTGGTATTTTGAAAATCTTTTGAATACAAAAAATGTTTAGAATAACCAACTCTAGGATTTTTCTTTTGGGAAGATTTTCAAATTCCTTTTAAACTAGATTTTACACAAAAATCTAGTTTAGGTCAAAAACAAGATACTATGATTTAGAATTTTAGCTAGAAACTCATTTTTACTTGAAATAGATATTTCTTGAACCAAAACCTTTGGAAAACCTTTGAAAAGCACTTATATACATTTTACAACTAGTTTTTCGAAGAATTACTAATAATTATGAAATTTTTGACTTTTGGCTAAAAGGCTAAATTTTTAAAAATAATACTAGCACTTAATTTATTTGGGCACACTTAGGGATGTGATATACATGTATATGACTTAGCACTCCCCCTTAATGTGCCACTTCCATCTTGTTCAAGATTTTAATAAAGAACATTATGAACAAGTGGAAGAATACCCTTTATATAAGATTTCCATTAAATGCAACCTACACAAGGCATAAAGGGCTAGATACTTCAATGTAAATACTTGTTACCGAGATGGCATTAGTTTTTTATATGAAGTCATTATCCTCAAACTTGGCTCCAATTTTGACACGTGATGGATTTCACCTTTATATGCATAAGCCAAGCCTCCAGTGTCTCTCCAAGTACCTATTAAGCATTAAAGCGTATTTTGGTACCCAATACTTGGTTGAGTCCACGAATGTTAGCCACAATTGATTTGGGCACCCAAATGACCCTAGTAATAGTCTTAGGTGAACTAACAATTCTAGCAAACACATTATCATATTTATCTTTCCTAAGCAAATAACGATCATTATAAATGATTGGCTTAGGAGAGATACCTTTGGGATATTGTTTATCAATATGTCCCTTTTCCCGACAATTGTAGCAAGTTGGGCTTTTGTTTCCTACTTGTCTTCTTTTCTTGCTCATTGCCGGTTTGCCTCCACTTTGATGATATTTGCTTGTCCTTCATCTTATTTGGGCACACCGAGGCAAAGTGACCCTTCTTGTTGCAACCAAGGCACTTCACATTTTTCGTGTGTCTTGCATTGTGCCTTGTCTTGCTATTCTCCCTTTTCTTGGGAGTGAAGCCAATACCACTCTTATCTTGTAAGCGTCTTTGCTTACTCAATATATCATCGAGAGTGGCATTTCCATTGAAGCTTCTTGCCAAGTTATTCCTCAATTTGGTGACTTGGGCCTTGAGCTCTTTGTTTTCCTCTACAAGGTTAGTATCACAAGACATAGACGAAATAGGAGCATCTAATTTGGACCAACAAGTGTAACACCCTGACTATAAGGAAGTCAAGATGTCACCTACAATCACTACTCTTTAGAATAATAACATCAAAACGCATGACAAGGTGAAGGAGTTAATAAGGATATACGGAAACAAGGCTTCATCATCAAGTTTAATCAACTGAATGAAAATAAACAATTCAGAGGGATACGGTAGTTATGACCAAAATGGCTTACTACAATTCAACACAAGACATAAATAACGACAATAAAAGTTCTCAAAATATTTGGATTATGGTAGTGAGTGCATCGTGTTGAACTACCCTCCACGAGATCATTCTTCCTTGTCATTTACCTAAATAAAACAACAAAGCAAGAATGAGCCAAAGACTCAGCAAGTACATGTATGTAACAATCAAACATACCATGAACAATTTATCACAATCATAACTTGAACATTGATTGGAAACAACTTTATGAATGGATAAAGTGAAATGATGCATTGAAGGAATTGGACATATCGCAGCATATACCGGTATAGCGAGTGAAACACCCGTCGGTGTTCACTTAAAGTAACCGTATGAAGAACGTTTCATACGGCCGTCCAACGTGGCCCACATTGGAATGGTGGACTCACGTAACGTGGCCCACATTGGAATGGTGGACTCACGTACCCATTCGGAATTGATGGGATTTTCAAGTGCCCATCTTTGGAATTGATGGGTCTTACAAAGGTAATTTATGCATGTCATGATGTGATCCCATGGCAAGATTGAATAGTACTCATAAATGAAAAGATACACATGGCATTCATCTACAAATACGGACAAATATAATCATTCATTCACACATCACATAATGCATCAATCATAGTATACAAGTTACTTGCTCGCGCTACGCATGACGGTTTGGGAGGTAACGAGGTACCCTCCACTCACCACTTCACCGCCTACAATATAAAATGATCGATATGAGGACAACCGAGTGCAGCAGTGCTACACGTGCCCTCCCACAATCTCTAACCAAACCAACCAAACAAAAGGTTCAATTTGATCCTCTACACAAAAAGTCCAGATTACCTAACTTCTGGCAGTCGTACGAGAAAATTCACCATTAATTGTCTGTAACTCTAAAAGACATGAAACCAGTGCTCACTGATTCTTAACTGATCAGGCTACAAAACATTAGTTGACGGAATCCCCTGATTCGGCCAAAACAGAGGGCTAATTATCAGTTAAACACAACCCATCTACGTCTGTCCAGAATACATATCAGTAATAAAGAAAACGGCGTAACTTTTAGCCTACTGATCCAATGAGAATGATCCTTATCAACTTGGAAATATAAATTCGATAACTATAATAACTTAGTTGGGTGAAGGTTCTAATTCGGCCCCTAATTTGAACAAAACCGAGGGACAAACCTACTGACCCCAGTTTTCAGGCAGACTGAACAGATCGCAATCAAAAATTCATATCTCCCAAACTACAGATCGGATTTTCCTGATCTTGGTGCCAAAAGAAAGCTAACGTTCCCAGGAATAAAACTCTAGAAGGGAAAAACCCTAGATTCGCCCTCTACAGTAGTCTAAACAATAAATAAAAACGCTAACATTTATCTGCCCAGAATTCAGAACAGTGGTAAAGAAAATATCATAACTTTTATTATACAGATCCAATGGAGATGATCTTTATCAGCGTTGAAAGATAATTTAAAGGGCTACAATAACTTATTTGGGTGGAGGTTCTGGAAATTCTTCTAACTAAATCAAAACCTAGGATCAAGCCGACAGATCCTTCTCATTAGACAGACAGAACAGCACGCACTAAAAAAAATCATATCTCCTAAACCGTAAGGCGGAATCACGTGATCTCGGTGGCTATGGAAAGCTAAGAACAATACCTACACCTTTATAAGAGATGGACAAGACAGAAAATGAACACATCTTACCCAAAATCGACATAAAAGGCGGCGCACAGCAATGGGGAAAGGTGGCGGCGGCTCCAAGGGGGGGGAGGGGGAGAGAAATGTGGAGTTTAGGGTTTGGGGGTGGGAACCCCCCCTTATGCCAGCCACCATATGGGCCCCTCCTGGGCCGTGGCCCAGGCCCAGGTTGCCGTGAAATCACAGAAAACCTCCCGGTGAAAAGATGATTCTGATTTTTCGATTAGCTCCCTCTTCCGAAACTTCTTCTAATAAGCCGAATCACCTTCGGGGTATTACAACAAGGCATATCTAGCAAGTCATCACATGATGTGGATATACTAACCTTAGATGAAATGCAAGAGCTAGGAGCCATACATGACATATCATCTAGTAAATTGCATGCAATGCCTATATCCACTTTAGAGCTAGTGACTTCCTTGAGAAGGAGAGACTCATGAGTTTCTTTTAGCTCTTCATAAGAATCATTGAGAGAAAGAAATTCTTTCTTCAAGACTTTGAATTTTGACTTCTCCTTTCCAAGGTATTCATTGAGCTCTTCTAGTATGTCCATCAACTCATCATATGAAGGTTCATCATTTTCATTTACCTCATTATTACCTTTAGCCATAAAGCAATGAGTTGATGTGGAGAGGCTTGTGGACTCATCTGTAACACCCCAGCCCAACATGAGCCTGGGATGCTACTAAAATAACAATATCACAAATACAAATTTAATACACTACAAAAAGATTCGGCAGAACCTCCTTTGTATAACTAAGTTTACCGGAGATTCCAATAGATGCTTATAAAATTATCACTATTTCAACATCCAAAGTTCATCGAAGCATTCATAAATAATCTACTCAGCTAAAACATAAGCAAGCATAATTAAAATTTACCACTCTCATTATTACAAATAAACCAATGCATTCAAGTATAGCCAAAGTTAATCCTTAAGCAGTTTGCTTGTTATAAAGGCACGGTCTAAATGATAATTATCTTTTCAAGAATATGTGGTAGTGAGTGCAACCAAAGCAACCCTACTCCCTCCCATGCACGTCGTCCGCAAACGAGGTACCTAAAAACACAACATCAGCAAGAGTGAGTCCAAGACTCAGCAAAGTACAAATAGCAAGACAATAGCCAACACAACTGTAATTAACAACATCCATCCACATAACCCAATAAGAAATATGTCTCATGCTTATGCGATGCAAACTGTTCAAATGCACTTTTCTTTCTCTCTTTTGCATATACCGGTATTGCGGAGTGTGCATCCGTCGATGCACACCCATGCCCGTGCCTTCTAGCACAGGGACCTTAGCCCATACTCCACAAGTATGGGGATCCAAAAGCCCATCATATTCATGACGGGGACCTCAATTAATGCTTGATCACCACGTGACCATGCCTCCAATATGATATCATGATGCACATGGTCAATACTTTAAATCATCATGCATACATGAAACTTACGCATACTTCTAGCATTTACGGGCATTAATGTCCATAACATTCGAGCATCCATGATTAACATAATATACTCATAACATAGTAAACATGAACAAACGATCACACACAATTTACCACTACTATACTTGCCTTAACCACGAGAGAACGAGGGATGTATAGAATGAGCTGCTCCCTGCACCGGTCAACCACCTGAATAATAGTTATAACACATGCTAAGACACAGCAGCGGATCAAAACAACCTATATAACAACAACCATGGACTTGCAAAACTCCTAACTCGATCCCGACCCCAAACTCCTAAACGTCGATTTGTCCACTCGGTGGACAGTCAACTTCAAAAATCCATATCTATTAGTACAGGGGTCCAAATAAGATTTTCTTAGACTTTATGGAAATATAATTAAATTCTCCAACTAAGTCTAGTTGGTGAGCCTTGCGGAATCAGCGAAGTAATACACCTACCAGGCCAATTAAAAAAAACATCAACTTCACGTCGGGTTTTCTGGACAGAGTACTAAAACCACCATAACTTTTGCTACGCAACTTGGAAAGGGGTGATCTTGGACTCTCTGGAATCATGACAAAACCAGCTACAATAGTCTAGTTGGATAAGTCTCCTGATTCGGCCTCCTACTAATTCTTATATTCAGGTAAACTTTTTCTAAGTTTTCTGTCTCTGCAATCTGACAGTTAGCAAAACAGCGACGGTAAAAATTTCATAATTTTGATTGCCAATCTAAAAATTCTGTTCTTTATCACCTTGGAAAGCTTTCTGACTCCTCTACAATATTAATTTTGGGTGGCTTTTCTAATTCGGCCTATAAAAATTCATAATAACCAGACAATGCAATCTGCCACAACTCGTCAGCTCTCCTCGTCAGTCGCGGTAAAACTACCATAACTCCTAAACCGTTGGTACAAATCAGCTGATCTTGGTGCCCAATGAAAGCTAAAACCGAGATCTACAACTTTATAAGAGGTGATCAAGTCAGAAAATGAACGTAATGTACCCAAATCTAACGAGGCGGCGCACAGCAGGGAGAGGTGGGGAGAGGCGGCGACTCAAAGTGGGGAGGAGGAGGGAGAGTGGGTAGTTTAGTGTTTGGGGGTGGGAACCCCCCCTTTTTGGCCGGCCACCACATGGGCCCCTCTGGTCAAGGGCCGAGCCCAGTTGTCGAGGATTTACGGAAAATCCCTTCTCTTTTCAGGAATTTCTACTCATTTAATTGTCTTTTCTCCTCCCGGCTATTTTCTAATTACCCGATTCAATTCTGGGGTATTACATCATCATTGTCGGAGATAGAAGTTGAGCATTCTTCTCTCGACATCCATTCTTCTATGCAATCATCACTAGTAGAGGTGGACATTTCATAATGATCTTGAAGATATGTCCACATTTCATAAGCACTCTCGAGATTGCATATGGCATCGAATATCTCCATACTCAAAGTACTAAATAAAGCGTAAGTCCAACCACTTGGACCGGTTCTAACACAAACCAACACCTCGATCCACTCGGGGTTGCTCTTCCTCCACTCCGGAAATGGTGAGCACCAAACCACTCACAACCACGCTGGGCCTTCTCACAAGCTTCTTGAGAAGATCACCGGACACGACGCCTCCACGCCGTCTAGGTGTCGGCAAACACCATGAGTAACAAGACTCAACTCTCACTTAAACTAATCAAGTGTCTCAGCTCAAGTGGATACATAATCCACTACCTAAGGCAACACATGCACTTAGGGTTTGCTCTCCAAGCTCACTAACTGCAACACATGCACAAAAGAGATGAGAGGCTTGCTCTTTGGTCAAGGAATGAATATGAGGTGCCAAAGATCTGTTTCCCAACTGGCCAAGGTGGGTATATATAGCCTACACATAATAACTAGCCGTTGGAAGAGAATCTACTGAAAAATCAGCACATACGGTACTACTGCTGTTCAATGGCCGGTACTACAGCACCTACGCGACAAGCACAGTAATGGATATATCAGACAAGAAACTAGCCATTGAAAATGTATTTCGGTACTACTGACGTTCAACTTGTGGTAGTTCTGCACTCCGGTCGTTCCGTTTCTGAAGGGCGGTACTATCGCTTCCACTTATGTCCAACACATGTCCAACTTCCGGTATAACTGAGCTGCGGTAGTTTTGCTCCCATCCCGTTGGTACTACTGCATTTCCAAGGGAGCAAATAAAACTCGAAAAAGCGTCTTTCTGGAAAATATGTTCTGCGGTTTTTCGGTTCAACTGGATTCCGATAGTTCTGCCACATGAACTCTGGTATTACCGCACAACGGTAGTTCGGCCAACATAACGTCGAAACTATCAATCTTCCTGAGAAAAACAAAAATAACTTTCACAACAATCTCAATTACAAAACACATTTGCCAATTGATGAGCCATGCTAACATGGATCAAAGGCAAGATTCTTAACAAGTTGCAAAACACATTTGCCAACTTTTAGAATCATACCACAAGGAATAAGATAGATGGACTTAAACCATTTGCAAACTAAAGTCACATGCAACAAGGATCATGCATGAGCATCAACTATTTGCAAATAATAGCATTATGAATAGATGATCTAGAGTAAGCATAATGAGCTATCAACACATGACTAACTCATGCTACTAGTCAAGACCCCTCTTAATAGTACGGCAACCTATACTAGCAATCTGGTCTTCCAACCAAACACCAAGGCTCGTAAAAGACTAGGAACACATCCTTAGCCCTAGCTAGTCATACATTTGCCTTAAGCAACTTCTTGAAACTTGATGACATACATCTTCACTTCAAGTCCGGGTCCTTGACTTTGATAATCATCAACACATGATGATTTCTTTTACTTCGGGATCTTGACTCGATGTTCATGAACTCATTATGACACCCTTCATTCCGAGTTTTGATCTGCATCAACACTTGATGCATCATTCACTAAACCTCTATCAACACATGATGTGTCTTCTCTTGACTTGATGATCAACTCATGATCATCTCCTCTTATTGAACATCATCGACACACAATGATTTCCTTTTCTTCACGCTCTTGATACGCATCAACACATGATTCATCTTCTTTACTTGAACCTTGACTTGATGACGATCAACTCATGATGTCATCCTAAGTCTTCATCACCCTGGAACATAACCTATTCATCCAACTCATGAAAAATGTTAGTTCCACAGTATGATTATCATTAATTACCACACCATACCATTAACTCATAATGGTGGGACAAGATACTTCAATCTTTCCCTCTTTGGTAATTGATGATAACCATTTCAATTACCAATAATTGAATGTAAATAAATGAGAAAACAAATGAGTATATACGAACTACACAAGTTTTATATACAGTCAAGGGTATATTTCAAAGTAGATATCCCAAATATATGTGTGGAGAACGAAATTTGGATCAATACTAATGAAACCACAAAATATAGAGTGAACTCCCCCTAAATGTATGCATACACAAATGTGTAATAGGAACATATGCATATATTCAAGTTAAACTTATGGTTGAGTTCAATCTATATTTTGGATCCGAGGAATGCAACAATATATGACAAATATGATGTTGAATGCATACCTCGTTGAATTTCACCTTTATATCCAAATGATACTACACACTAGATATAACAATAAAAATATTAGTCTCACAAATAGATTTATCATTAATCATCAAAACACTCCATTAACTCATAATGGCTAGTCTAGAACTTTCAAAGGGCCACTATCACAGACGGTTTCAACCAAGAACCGTCTATGATACGTAGTATATCACAGACGGTTCTATTTACTAACCGTCTATGATATCTTACATATCATAGACGGTTAGTAAATAGAACCGTTTGTGATAGTGGCCTTCACAGACGGTTCTTAGTTGAAATCGTCTGTGATAGTGGCCCTTGATAGACGGTTTCAATTAAAAACCGTCTGTGTTGAGCCTTACCACAGACAGTTCAAAAACCGTCTGTGATAACCAACTGTTATCACAGACATAAAAATTCAAACGGTTCAAAAACCATCTGTGATGACAGTTCCAAACCGTCTGTGATGTACTTTTGTGTAGTAGTGTTAAGCAATGATGGTGTATAATTGTTAGTCCTAAGATCAGCATGGTTTCCTACATGTGTAAGAGTACACTTTGGGGTTGCAAAAGGCAACTCCGTAACTGGGTAGTCATAAAGGTAGCTTTCGAGTATGCTATGAAACAAGCAGAGGAATGTGACTGGTCAGATATGAGATTTATCCCTCCTAACATAACAGAAGAGATGTCTCTAGGCCTGTAACACCCTGACCCAAAATCGGCTCAATGCCCAGCCCACCGTGGGGCGGACCCGCCACACATAGCACCTCACTTACACTTTCGTCCTCGCTTCGTGTAAAAGGGTTAACCCGGAGGTGCTACGTTTGGATCCAACAGGCATTATATACCACTACAACTCATTTGAGACAAGCAATATGGGACTAATCCCACCACACAACTCATCATGGGCCATATGGGCCACGCTACAAGCAGGCCGGGGTATTACATTCACCCCCCCTTAAGGGCTGACGCCCTCGGCAGCATACCGCATACGCGCAAATGCCCGAACCACCCCTCGACACGTCCGTGCGTCGGTCTTGGCACATATGCCATGCCATGTGTCCACTCCGGGCCACATGTGCCATGCGCCATATGCCCGCGCTTCGCCCCGCACGCCGTCTGCGCAAGGTTGATGCTCGATACCATCTCGTAACACCGACCCAAAATCGGCTCAATGCCCAACCAGGTAGGCGGACCGCACACATAGCACCTCACTTACACTTTCGTCCTCGCTTCGTGTAAAAGGGTTAACCCGGAGGTGCTACGTTTGGATCCAACAGGCATTATATACCACTACAACTCATTTGAGACAAGCAATATGGGACTAATCCCACCACACAACTCATCATGGGCCACATGGGCCACGCTACAAGCAGGCCGGGGTATTACAAGGCCCCTCTATGTGGTCAGATAAAAAAAGTGCATGGTCATGCCACTGCTTGTCGAAGAGTTCGACCACATGAAGTTATCTGATACTAGATCGAGAACGTATTGAATAGTCCGCAGATGACATAATATCTCACCTGGATCTCAACCAGACTAGTTGTATGGAGATACGAGCTGGTTGTAGACTGGTCGAACATGCTCACAAAGTGGTCGAAATATAGATGTAAGGAGTTACAAACTAGTTGAAACCAAATATGAGTTGGTCGTATAGAGATATGAGCTGGTCGTTATTGATAAGGACCTGGTCGTAGATCATATTGCATTAAGGTTCGTCTAATATAATTCATATGTATTTGGGAATCGTTATGTCCTACTAGGTACCACTAACGACTAGTGGTTGAAAAAGGTTTCCGAGTCATAACTGAACTACGCATGAACCTACAGGGTCACATCCTTAACGGGTTGGAACAAACTAGTACAGATACGATTCATCGAATGTGTTCGGATAGGATACGTCACGGGCAATATATAAGGAGATGCTTAAGGCTATGGGGAGACAGGCGTAACAGACAACATGTGAGTTGCTACAAACCCTAGCAGCCATCTTCTTGAGAGAGTCCTCCTGTGCAACTTGGTGCTAGCACACCAGTGTAGGGCATTCCTGCCCTGGACATGTGGGTACCGTAGAGGCGCTTGTACAGTTGCTGTTGCGCTTGAGGACTATATGCAACTTTGCATGGAAAGCAATCGGTTCCTGGAGCAGATGATCGGCAACGAGGACGCTGGACGATCGACTATGAGGAGACGATCAACTATGAGTACAATCGACCACGGTAGAAGATCGACTACGACCACTACTTCGATGTGCTCTTCGTTGGACCAAGCTGCTCGAACTCTTCGTCCTCTGCATTGCGCGTCTGGTGGTAACAATTTATGATCTCTTGCTTGCCTGACATCCTAGTTTACATAGTAGAATTTTTGAATTGTCAGCTAGCATAGCCTACCCATATCCCAACAGTGGTATCAAAGTCATCCTGCATAGTTTTTGATCTAGATTGGTCGCATATGCTGGATATGTGGCAGTAGTAGATTGGATCTATTACTGGTTTAGTCCGGTAACCTAGATCGGTTCATTTGGGTGGAGCGATCTAGGCACTGGTCGATGAGATTGATCGGGTTTCGGTGCTAGTAGATGGGTTTGAGAAGAGGTATAGGTTGAGAGCATCGGATGATTTACTCGACTTGTTTACGACTACCTTGCATTAAACTCCTACCCGTCGGAATTCCATCATCGGAGTATGTCGTAGTGTGTGGTCGTATCAAGGCAGTGATCAGATTGGATCAGAATAGGGTTAATATGATTCATTTGATGATTTCCAAGGCTCGATTACGTGAATAAGATTCATGTCTCAATTTTTTTGAGAGCGCTGCCCTTGACCAGCGAGGGGCGCTACCCCTTCGAACTTTGCCCACTAACCGGCTAGCAGGACCGCTGTGGTTGTTGCCGCGTTATATGGTATTATGTGCTCATGTCACCTGATAGAATTGGATTCTATGCATAACACGTTTTTGCAGGGATTGATGTGAATAGTACGGCCCATTGTGTATGTTAGAATACATTTTTTGGGATTTTTCAAATTTACAAAAGTAGTGCAAAAATCAATTGTAAAACAAGATTTTTCAGAGATAGTAACATAATTAAAACATATCCTACAATAAATTATAGTAATAGATGAATCCAACAAAATTTCTTTCACATCATTCGGAATTACAGAGAAATACATATGCATTTTTGAAATTAACCGCATTTTTAGTACAATAATAATACTAAACTGAAAGTAATTTTGTTAACACTATTTTCTTTGATAGAATCATGATCCAAACCATTTTTATCTTAAATTAAATTTAAAAAGGAAGCTAACATAATTTGAATCATCAAATTTGGAGTTAAAATGAATTACTTATGCAATTTTGAAGTTTAACCAATTTTCAGTACACAAATAATCCATTTCGGAATTTATAAAAGCATTTAAACCTTTTTATACCAAGATTGAAACCAGCCATAGTCACTGACCAGCGGGCCCTCAGCAACAGTGTCCTTTTTCTTTTAAAATAGGGAATTAAAATGCTACTGACAGATGGGATCGACTTGTCGTTGAGACGGTCTACAACACAATGCGTGGACCCTTGGTCCACGGCCTGGTTCACTAGACCATGGACCATCGCGAAGGATACTGTGCAATTAATTTATCGAGCCCGCATGCCATGCTCCTAATACTCCTTTAATTCTGAGTTAATTAATGCTAATCATTAATTAAAACCTAATGACCGTGATTTGGCTAATTAACCACATGCTACAATGCTGGTCCATTTTCGACAACGCAAAGCACGCTCAGGCACTAGAGTATACAAGTAGCGTACCAGAGGCGAGAGGTAGGACTGGGGTGTCCGGAGATGAGCTAGCGGCGATGGACCGTCGCAGCCACAGCACTTCACCTAGGAGACGACACCCTGGGCAAAGATAGGAGCAAATAATGGTATGGGCAGCTCCAGTGAGTCCATAAGATGGCGAGAGAGCAAGGAATTGGAAAGGGGAGCTCCTCACCGGAGTTGAGCACAAAGAAGACGGTTTGCGGCCGAAGTGAAGAAAAATCCAATTCTGGTGATCCCTGAGGAGGAACAAAGAAATTGGGTTAGGGGAATTAATGCCTGAGCCCTAGAACACATGCTGACACGAGCAGGCGAAAGATAGCGGCACTAGAATGTTGACAATGTGGTAGCGGGATCGCGGCCATGCTCCAGAGCTTGAGCTCCAATCCGCTTAGGCTCGGTGGAGGAACGAGAGGGGCGAAGAGAGAACTAGGGAGTGTCTCCGGGTTGCGAAAAGGAAGAATGGAGAAGCTCCTGGGGCTTTTATAGCTGGAGGCGACGGAGAGAGCGAGGAGGAGCTGGCAGAGAAGAGCTTGGTCCATGGACTGCCACAACTGACCGTGAGGGGATGGAGAGGTGATAGGAGCAGGTGTAGGTGCGAAACCATGAGACAAACCACTGGTGAGCGTCGCGACCCGTGGGCATGGCCATTGGGATGACGCGGTGACGATGACGCCATGGCGTCGTCCGTACGCGAGCTGGCGAGGAGCACGCGCGACGTGGAGACGAAGGTTTGTCGATGGGCCCGCTTGTTAGCAACACCAGGTGAGAGCGGCTGGGTCATTAGGTTAGGTGGTTCGATCGAGTCAAGTCGGCTCGGTCGGACCAGAGGTCGGGTCAAGTCGGAGGATCAGTAGCTAGGTCTGATTTTTGAAAAACAAATTGAGATGGTTTGGGAATTTTTAGGGGTACTTTTTTTACTCCAAAAATTCTAAAAAAAAATTCATGCACTGCATTTTTCTCTAGAAAAATTACAAGTTGCTGCCCTAGGGGTTTGACTAAGGGACCAACTGGTTTGACTAGCAATTTTAAAAAAGCAAATAAAATCTAAAAATTATGATATTTTCAGAGGAGTTACTAATACGTTCTAGAACCAAGGAAAAATATTTTCAGAGGATGTTCACAAAATTTGGTTAAAATTCTCAAAGGATTATGGTTCTAGTCAATTGAAGCAATAAGTTTTTGAAATCAACAAAACCAAAGAAAGAAATTCCAGAAAATTTAAATAACAACAAGATGCATCAAAAGTTTTAAATTAGTCTCATTTTCATACATTTGAAACACAAACCCAGTTTTAGGATGTTATATACTGATCGGAGAATACATAAAAGATGAAGAAAAAAGTTGTTATTTACCTTGAGCCTCGCAATTCTCTCTTCTTCAGAGACAATAGCCAAGATGATGATGAGGACATCACTTCTACTGATATGAACACTCCTCTTCCTACTGCATTGAATGATGTGCAAGGTCCAATTACTCGGGCATATGCTCGTCAACTTATTTATCAGGTAAATTCATTTATAGGGTGGAGTGTATTATTTGAGAACTCTATGATGCTGCCTAACAGAGATGATTTACTTGTACTTAGGAATCTAAGACTACGACCAGTTCAAGAAGGTCTACGACCAGTTTTGCAGGGTCTACGACCACTTCAAGAAGGCCTACGACCAGTTCCACCTGTACTCGGCGAACCCAGTACTCGTCGGACACAATCTACGACGAGAGATAGTATGGACTCCTCAAGACCACCCCAGGACCTGTCCTACGACTAGGTCTTCGACCAGAGATACCCAACCTGAATAGTGAATAAGGTGTTGCGTCACCGTTTTGGCCTAATAGGGCCTTGTAAGCGTGTCGAGGTCGGAGTCCAGGTTGTGTACGCCTCTTCCCACGGCCGCACAACCCTAGGTTGACCTCCTCACGTCCCCCTATATATATATAGTAGCCGTCATAGTTTAACATGGGTTTTTCTTTGAGATTATTCTACTTAGCAGTCTCGCCGCACGTTTGGTTGAGGAACCCCACATTGTGAGCTTCATCTATATTCGTAATACAATATCAGATTGCATCTTCTACTTTCTTGCTTGTGTTCTCGATTCGCATGCAGGAGATAGCCTTCTTGGCGAGGTCAACCGCGTTCGGCACGGTTGATAATCATCGGAGCAGTGGTGTAGTGATTGCGAGGGGTTTGATCTGTTTTGGTCAAAGCCTTCGGATCATCAACGTCGAGTTCTCCACAATCGACTTATCAGTACCTTTCGGAAGATCGGGCCACCGTCACATCAGTTAATATCAGAGCATAAGTTGCCCATTAGGTAATCACAATTTTTTTCATCGCCCTAAAGCTCCAGAAAATTGCCCAACAAAATATTTTTGTTCGTCGTGTTCTTACGCTGTCCCATCACCCAGTGTGCCTTTGCAATTTTCGTTCTTTGTTTCACGTTGTTGAATTGGTGTCCTTTGTCTAAGTCATGTTCTTGGTTTCTAGTCAACACCGTCGCCCTCCGTGCCACCATCCATCCTAGCCGCGCCACCACCTATTCGAACAACCCCCCCTTTCGACCACCTCCTCATGTTCGACCACCTAGTCGGATTCGACCACCCACTCGGGTTCGACCATCTACTCGTTTCTGCCCCGACCACCCTATTTATTTCTTGTTGCTCTCGGACACCACACACTCATCATATCATGCCTGCCACACAAAGTCCGAGAAGAATTTCCTTAGCCGAACAAAGCTAACCAAAGTTCAGAGATAGAGAGAGAGAAAGTATTTTTTAATTACCTGTATACCCCTTCCTTCTACAAAAAGTTTGTGACCCATATATATCCATAGACCCAGAAGAGGGTTTTTGAATATTTTGATTCAATGTCACATTCGCAAAAAAAAGAGGAACCCTAGGTTGGGTTTCGGCAGCCAAAAAAAAGGGAACCCTAAGTTGGGTTTCAGCAGTCAAAAAAAAGAGAGAAGAAGAAGAAAATCGACCACCCCCAGTTGGTCTACGACCACTCCCAGCCTTGCATCCCTTGAATGCTTTGTATCTAGTCCTTGTTATCGATAAGTGTTGTGCTAGGGCTAGGGACACTTTTTAGACCAGCAACCGTGACAGGTACTTTGGACCCTTATTCAACTTTGCTAATCAGGTTACGGTTTTTGCTACTCCTTGCTACATAATATGCCTTCCGAGCTCCACCTACTCTTGATCAGAACAGGTCCCTTCTTGCAATCATACCAACTCTCGACACGGTATCACGAACCAGCCACTGGTCGTACCACCTGCTACGTTGTAGTGTTGTTGAGGATGAGGAGGATAAGATGGCTCATTTTTATGGTGGTTTAAGGCGTGAGATTCAGGACATAGTTGATTACAAAGACTATAATGATATTAATAGGTCATTCCAGCTTGCTTGTTTGGCAGAAAAGGAATTGCAGGGTAGACAACAAAAGACTAGGAGCAACTTTGGTAGTACGTCTACATCGAGATCAACGCCGGGACAAACCAAGACAGCCCCACCTCCTGCTCTTCGGTCTGCTGCCCACTGTGTCAGTAGGGCGAGTTCAGCAGCACCCTCTCCACCGTCACGCGCATTCGAGACGACCAAATCTACTAGTGTGCAGGCACCAGCGCAGAGCTCTTCATCGGTTGTTTCCACATGTCGTACAACAGGAATTGTGTGCCACCGTTGTAAAAGAATGGACCACTTCATGAGAGATTGCCCAAGTCTGCGAGCGTACATTGCGACAGAAGATGGTGGTTACGTAATGTCGGGACCCAAATATGCAAATCTGGACCCTCTGTGTATTCTGCACTAGTCCAGGATCACGCTAGTGCACACAGTGTCAACATCGATGAAACATCACATCCATACAACGAATATATAAGAATAAACGAGTACTTTGAATAACAAATAACTGTTTGGACCTTACGGTCGAGTTTTACATTTATTAAGCCATGCAAGGCTGACAATAAAGAATAAACTGCAGCGGAAACGAAATAACTCGGTGGGCTCCCATCAATTTACCACGAACAACCGATCGATCAAGACCCTAACGATCAACCTTCGTAGAACTCTTCTTCAAAAGCAGGTGACGACTCCTCCACCTCTGTTGATTGGTTTAGCAAGAGCGAGTACACACCGTACTCGCAAGTCATACCACAGAATGCATTTATACATGATGGCTTATTCCAAAGGAATGGCTTCTATGGTTATTTTGCAGAAATGCGACATTTGCAATTGAATACAAATAATAGATTGAAAGCATAATTCAAAACAAATAGACAATAATAAATTAACCATTGATTTCACAAGGGACACACAGTCTAATCAAGTTATTCACACAGCTGCACAAGTTATCTCACACAGCTGACCCTTCCCAATTTGTTTTATGAAAATCTACCACTCGTGTGAAATTCCCGAGCATGTCCATAACCGAGGACACGGCTATTCGAATAGATTGGTTTAACACTCTGCAGAGGTTGTACACTTTACCCACACGATACAATCAGTGTAGCTAGCACTGACCATAACAAAACCTTTCAGAGATTTCATCTCAAACAATGACACTCCCGATGTGCTTTCCTGCCGTCCAATTTGTACACACAGCCCTTGGAACGACACACACCGTTGGGCGTGGATGCAATAACTGTCCCGCGATGTGACATATCACACCTCCAGCCCATCACACAGCTTAAATACAACCTGAGTTGTCAATGTCAAGACTCCATAACTTACTAAGTCAGGCCCAGCCCATACTAGGCATGTGGTCGTACAGTAAGGCCCAGTTCAATGGCACACAAAGTTATGTCCTTAATTGACCAAGGCAAGACTTCCAGTTTTAACCCAAATCACAAAGTTTAAAACGCACAGTTCCACTATTCACACAGATCCACCACTTGCCTCAGTCTAAATCTTTTCCCACCCTGTTGATTAAGTGCAACACATGCCATCACGAGTAACACACACAACACACACAGTTTCTCCACACAGTTCCATAATCACTTAGTCAAATTTATAATTGCAACTCACATGAAATGATGACTCGTGGCATGGCTAAGCAAACTACTCGTATCTAACCAACCCACGTTGGTGCTACGATAATACCAACTAATAATTAACCAACCCAGGGTGACAAAATATCATGGCATACAATAGACAAGGTGGTATAACAAATTGGATTAATAACTATCCCAAAAGCATTTAAATAAATACTTGAAATAGAATGCAATACATTGAAACAAAGTATTTTGAAAACTGGGTTCAATATGATCAACGGTATAACTTGCGTTGGAATAGATCTAGATATTGGTCTTGGTCTTGAGGAGGTGCTCCTTCTTCAGCAAAATTTCCCGAAGTATCGACGTCTACTCGCAAACGAGACAAAACAAATAAAAACAAATAAATAATAGAGGAAAAACCAACCCCAAAAATCAAATAAAATTCACCATTAAATATATCTTGATTTTATATGAATTTACAAATTTGAATGGGCTCAATCGGAGTTCGGATGCAAAAGATCTGAGCTTTGGAAGTTTGAAAATTAAATAAAACCCTAATTTGGATTTTATTGAATTTCCCGAATTATTTTTATAAAGGAAAATCAGATTATTGCACAATACTTGCGTCAGCCGAGAATTTCCAGAAAAAGAAATAGATTTAAAAAGAAATCTGACATGTGGGCCCCACATGTCAGTCTCGGGGTTCACGGTGGACCGAGTGCACCGAACCGAGGGAGATCTGGCGCGGTGGATAGAGCCACGCATGCATGTGCTGGCGCTGATCTGGCGCCACGCGGCTGCCACACCAGCACCGAAGCTGACGCTGGCGCTAAGCTAGACGACAACGGCGGTGGTGGCGCTCGGGACCCGATGGTCACCGGCGAACGGCGGCGACTCGCCGGCAGTGGAGGGTACCAGATTGTTCCCCGTGCTATTGCGCACTCAGGGGTGACCTTACCGTGCGAGCAGCAACGGTGGCGGCCGGCGGCGAGGAAGAAGCGGTGGAGCTTGGGTTTTGTCGGGAGGTTGCTCCGGCGATGCTCCAGCGACGAGGAGGGGCGCATGGGGTAGCCTGGGACTTGCTGATCACGGTGGTGCAGTCGGTGGAGCAAGGGCGACAACGACGGCGGTGCAATTCACCGGAGAAGAAGCTTGGCCGAAAACCCTAATTCTTGGATGGCGGCGGCGCTAGAGCAATCAGGGAGATGAGGGTGGTGGCTCTGGGTTGAGGCGGACTAGGCGATCCTAAGGGAGGTATTTATAGGCCCGGGGGACGCCGGAATTGGAAATCCCCAATTCGGGTCCGAAACGGCCGGGTTTTGAAATCCTTGATTCTCGGAGATTGAGAGGGATTCGGGGTTTGATTCGATTTGGAACAGATAAGAAATCAACAGAGATACGATTTGGTGGGGTCGGCGCGAAGAATCAGCAACCGAATCGGTTTTGTCGGACAAAGCTCGGAGCTCCAGCAATGGCGGCGAAGCGCGGGCGCGAGGAAGAAGAAGGCGCGGAGACGACGACCCTGTGGCGGTCCCACTGGCAGGCAATGAGGCGCGGCGAAGCGGCGAGATCGTGGCCGGCCACGCGGCGAACATCCAACAGAGGAAGGCGGGGTTGAGCGCGTGCGTCCGATCAAAAACGAGGGGCACGCGTCAAGCATCCAACGGACGAGGGCGCGGCCGGGGCGAGATGGGCTGGCGCACGACTGGAATAGTGTTGGGCTTCGGCCCAGCACTGTTCCGAAGGATTTGAAAAGATTTTTCTTTTTTAATAAATCCAGAAAATGCAAATAGCAATTAGAAAATAGCAAATGATCTTGGAAAAATTCTAGAAAATTCTATAAAATATATCCAAGCATATAGAATCTAAATAAAATAGTTTTGATAATTGTTCATGTTGGGATTAACCGTATTAATATGTTTTGTTATTCAAAGTCCAATATTAAGCTTTTGAATTAATAATCAAATAAATCCTAATGGTGAATTTTCTCACTATAACTATTTAAAGGATTTTCAAAACTCTGAAAATTGGGATGTTACACGTAAGTGCTAGGATATTGAGGATGAATATGTTCTTACAGCTAACCTTGCAAGTAATGATGATGAACATGAGGCAAATAGGGATGGTGAGGAAATTTTAGGTGCCACTGCAACGGAGAATTATAGAACTATAATTGTGCAGCGAGTATTGAGCACTCAAAGAGAGAAAGAGGAGATGCTACAATGTCATAATTTATTTCAGATGTTCTTCATCGTTAAGAATTGCCATTTTCGTGTCATAATTGATGGCGAAAGCTGCAATAACTTGGTGAATTCAGTATTGGTCAAGAAGCTTGGCTAGACCACACGTGCGCATCCTCACCCATACCACATTCATTGGTTCAACAACAGCGGTAAGGTGAAGGTAACACAATCTGTGAGAGTGTATTTTTCCATTGGTTCCTATCATGATGTTGCTGATTTCGACGTAGTACCTATGCAAGCCTGACTCTCTTTTACTAGGTCATCCATGTGAATTTGATACCGCTGCAACTCATCATGGTAGAAGTAATAAATACTCTCTTATGCACAAAGGAAAGAAAATAACTTTACTATCTCTGACGCCTAATGAAATTGTGAATTGTGATAAAGAGCTAGCTGAAAATTAGAAGAAAAAACTTGAACATGAATCTGAAAATTAGCAAGTAGTGAAGAATATTTTCCCACCGAAGAAAGAGCGGTTGGCACCTAGTTCTAGGACCGAGGGAATTAAATTAAAGGGTTGTGTTATGCTTGCAACCAAATCTGATCTTGCTGAAATTTTTCATCATGATATGCCATGCTATGCTTTGATATGTAAAGATGCTTTATTTTCACTTGATGATATATCTAGCTCTTTGCCGTCTGCTGTCACTAACCTTTTGCAGACATATGAGGATGTGTTTCTAGTTGAAATACCCCCAGGACTGCCACCTATTAGAGGGATTGAACAACAAATTGATTTAATTCCAGGAGAGACTTTGCCAAACCATGCGGCGTATAGGACCAATCCAGAAGAGACAAAGGAAATTCAACGACAAGTCCAAGACCTTTTTGACTGAGGGTACATACGGAAAAGCCTTAGTCCTTGTGCTGTTCCTGTTTTTTTGGTTCCTAAGAAAGACGGTAGTTGGCGTATGTGTGTTGACTGTAGAGCCATTAATAATATCACCATACGGTATCGTCATCTCATTCGTAGGTTAGACGATATGCTTGATGAGTTGAGTGATTCTATTCTTTTCACGAAGATTGACTTGCGTAGCGGGTACCACTAGATTAGAATGAAATTGGGAGATGAATGGAAAACGGCATTTAAAACTAAGTTCGGATTATATGAGTGGTTAGTGATGCCTTTTGGTTTGACTACTGCACCTAGCACTTTCATGCGTTTGATGAACGAAGTTTTGTGTGCTTTCATTGAAAAAATTGTGGTGGTTTATTTTGATGATATTCTTATCTATAGCAAGTCATATGAATAACACATGGATCATTTACATGCTGTTTTTAATGTTTTGAGAGATACACGTTTGTTTGGTAACCTTGAGAAGTGCAGCTTTTGCACGGATCGAGTCTCTTTTCTTGGCTATGTTGTCACTCCACAGGGCATCGAAGTTGATAAAGCCAAGATCGTCGCTATCCAGAGTTGGCCACCTCCTAAAACGGTCACACAAGTGCGGAGTTTTCCAAGGCTCGCTGGTTTCTATCGGCGTTTTGTTAGTGATTTCAGCACCCTCGCTGCACCGCTGAATGATCTTACAAAGAAGGGAGTTACTTTTACTTGGGCCACCATACAACAACAAGCTTTTGACGCTCTCAAATATAAGCTAACACACGCCCCTTTGCTTCAACTTTCCGATTTCAGCAAGACTTTTGAATTAGACTGTGACTCTAGTGGCATAGGTCTTGGTGGTGTGTTAATTCAAGAAGGAAAACATGTTGCTTACTTTAGTGAAAAATTTAGTGGTCCTAGTTTGAACTATTCTACCTATGATAAAGAATTATATGCTCTAGTTCAAACTTTAGAAACATGGTAACATTATTTATGGCCCAAAGAGTTTGTAATGCATTCTGATCATGAATCTTTGAAGCATATTCGATGTCAAACCAACTTTGAACATGAGACATGCTAAGTGGGTTAAGTTTATTGAGTCTTTTCCCTACATCATTAAATATAAAAAGGGCAAAGAAAATGTGATAGCTGATGCTTTGTGTAAGAGATATACCATGCTTTCACAACTTGACTTCAAAATATTTGGATTAGAGACAATAAAGGAGCAATATATGCATGATGTTGATTTTAAAGATGTGTTGCTAAATTGTCAAGAGGGAAAGGGTTGGAATAAATTTGTGGTGCATGATGGGTTCATGTACCGTGCTAACAAGCTATGCATTCCAGCTAGCTTCGTTCGTCTTTTGTTGTTACAGGAGGCGCATGGAGGAGGATTGACGGGCCACTTCGGTGTGAAGAAGACCGATGACATTCTGACCACCACTTTTATTGGCCAAAGATGAGGTATGACGTCGAACGCTTCATTGCCCGCTGCACCACATGCCAAAAAGCTAAGTCACGATTTAATCCTCATGGTTTATACATGCCTCTTCCTGTTCCAAGCATATCCTTGGAAGATATTTCTATGGACTTTGTTTTGGGGCTTCCTAGAACAAACAAGGCGAGGGATATTATTTTTGTTGTCCTGTATAGATTCTCTAAGATGGCTCATTTTATACCATGTTATAAAAGTGACGATGGTACAAATGTTGCTGATTTGTTCTTTAAGTTAATTGTTCGCTTGCATGGTATTCCAAATACGATAGTTTCAGATCGTGATGCTAAATTTCTTAGTTATTTTTGGAGAACCTTGTGGGGTAAGTTAGGGACTAAGCTGTTAGTTTCCACTACTTGTCATCCCCAAACCGATGGACAAACTAAGATTGTCAATACAACTTTTGTCCACTATGTGTAATATCCCGAATCGCAATTAGTAAGAATAGAAGGTCGAAGGAGTGAAAGACGATAATTAAATCAGAAAAATTAGTCTTCGGAGGGGAGATTTGTAAAACTTCGCCAACTTGAGCCGCGGGCTGCGACCCAGGCCGGCCCAAGAGGGAGGAGGCGGCCACTTAAAAGGGAGGTGCCCTCCCCAACCCTAGCCGCCGGCCTCCCCGCTCTCCATTGAGCCGCCGCCCCCCCTTCCACCTCCTCTCCCGGCGACTTCCATCCAGATTGGGCGCTTGATCTTCGTCATTCTACGGGTCTTCAAGGGTAACGAAAGTCCCGATTCGCTGTCCAGAATAGTGCAGTAGGTTGTGCGGCAGATTGAAGGCCTTTAGAGGCCGAATCTCAGGTCAACGTCTCCTATAGTTATGTTCCTGGTTTCGTTAGCTTTCTTTTGGCACCAAGATCACGAGATTCCACCCTGTGGTTTAGAAGTTATGAATTTTTAACCGCACACTACTCTGTCTGTTAGAAATTTTGTGGACTGTCTGTTGATCGTCGGTTTTGTTCAAGTTAGGGCCAGATTCAGGGAGGCCACCCAAATAGGTTTATGAAGATAATTTCTCCATGATTCCAGATTGATAAAGATCATCTCCATAGGATCAGTAGACTGAAAGTTACAGGCTTTTCTTTACGACTGTTGTGAAATCTGGACAGGTTTCTGTCGGTGTCTTCTTGGGCAGTTTGGTCCTCTGTTTTGGCCGAATCAGGAGATCTCACCAACTAAAGTTTTGTAGCCTGGTTCGTTAGAAAAAGATGAGCACTGGTTTCAGGTCTTTAGGAGTTAAAAATAATTAATGGTGAATTTTATCGTACAACTGCCAGTAGAGTAGTAATCTGGTCTTTTTGGTGAAGTTGTCAAATTGAACCCTTGGATGCGTGGGTTGGTTAGAGAGTATGACAGGACGCGTGTAGATATGTCATACCTTGTTATTCTTATCCCGTGTAAATGCTTGTGTAGGCGGTGAGGCGGTGGGTGGAAGGACACCTTCGTTGCTTCCTAGTACGTCACAGCACGGAAGGCAAGTACTGTTTGTGAATTTGTGTTGTTTTCAAGGGAATTCATGACGATGTGTTGAATTTATGATTGCTCTTGCGTTGTGCTCATGATGTGGATAAGTTTCAATATTTATGTTTCTTGTGATACATGATTCATTCCATTCATGCATGTTTCGTTTCCGTCCACGGGAGTGGAAATTTGATTAAGTCCCATCAATTCCAGAATGGGCATGTAAGACCCACCATTCCAATGTAGGTAATGTTGGACACCCGTATGAAACGTTGTTCATATGGTATTTGAGGTCCCCGTACTTGGTTAAGTACGGGCTTAAGTGAACACCGACGGGTGTGTCACAGACTGATGAAGACGAGGTGTCCGATCTTTCGATGAGATTGATAACTATCGATTTTGGTGGCGGTGACTCTCACGATCCGACTACAACCGTACGACGACGCTTGCGCCTTAGCAATCGCCAACCAACTCCGGTGTTATTGACCTCACCGAGGCGTGATCAACTCCGAACACGGTTCAATCCTGCGAGCAATCGAAGAACTAGCAAGAATAAGACATAGGCAATTTGATATTGCGAATATGAAAGAAGCATAAATTGTATTGCGAATAGCAAAGATGGGATCCCGAAGCTGTCTTGACAGGTGGTCGTTCGACACAACTGAAGAACAGAGTTTGCACAATGGATAAACCTAAACTCAACGAAATCCGAGTTTAAGCGAGGGAGACGGCGGCTCCTATATAGGGGAAACGACCAGCTAGGGTTACAAGGCCCGTGGGCCAAAGTGGAGGTGGCGCAGCACCCTTCGACTCGGACTCTGATACGGATACGGACTCTTTTGATAATTGCGGCCGACTCGGATAGAATTTGATGATGAGGTTGGATCCGTTAGAAAGTAGACTTGATAAGCTTTCCATGAAGTCCAGAAACGCCCCAAACGGAGTCCGTATGAAGAAGTTACGCCCGTTTAAAGTTAGTCCTGACGCCGTAGTCCGAATCTGACTCGAGACCAGCCCACTCGAACTCTTGCTTGTCTTGGACCCAAAGTGACGTGATGAGCTCCATTATGCCTTCCATACATCTCCACGACTCCACATGCCTCTCCATGGTCCTTTCCCATATTCCTAAGCATAATTAAATCACTTGCATTAGGTAGCGGTCTATTCTCAGTAGTATATAATCCTAGGAACGAATTCACCTGATAATTAAGTTGGCGAGCACGAGCTCGGGTAAGAGGTCCTTGTACTGGTTGTGGTTGAGTTGTGTGTGTAGGCACGGTTATATCCATGATAGGGATGTCCTCATCATCCTCCCCTTCTTGCATTTGAGTCGTCCTCGACTCAAGCTCATCCTCTTCCCCCAAGTATGGCTTCAAATCTGCAATGTTAAATGTGGGACTAACCCCAAAATCTGCAGGCAGTTCAAGCTTGTATGCATTATCATTAATCTTTTCTAACACCTTGAAAGGACCATCAGCTCTTGGCATCAATTTTGATTTTCTCAATTCGGGAAACCTATCTTTTCTTAAATGCAACCAAACAAGATCCCCTGGTTCAAAAGTTAAATGTTTCCTCCCCTGACTACCAGCAAGTTTATATCTAGCATTCATGCGCTCTATATTCTCTTTAGTTGTCTCATGTATTTTTAAAATCAATTCAGCACGCTGTTTAGCATCAGGGTTCAATTTCTCCGAAGATGGAATGATCATTAAATCAATAGGAGCACGAGGCATAAAACCATAAACAACTTCAAAAGGGCACATCTTTGCAGTAGAATGCAATGACCGATTATAAGAAAACTCAATATGAGGCAAGCATTCTTCCCACAATTTTAAATTCTTTTTCAACACAGCCCTAAGCATGGTAGACAAAGTTCTATTCACAACCTCAGTTTGTCCATCAGTTTGGGGATGACAAGTAGTAGAAAATAACAGCTTAGTCCCCAATTTAGCCCATAAAGTTCTCCAAAAATGGCTAAGGAATTTAGCATCACGATCTGAAACTATCGTATTAGGCACACCATGCAAGCGAATAACTTCACGAAAGAATAAATCAGCAATATTGGTAGCGTCATCGCTCTTATGACAAGGTATAAAATGGGCCATCTTAGAAAATCTATCAACAACCACAAAAATGCTATCCCTCCCCTTCTTTGTCCTAGGCAATCCTAAAACAAAGTCAATCGAAATATCTTCCCACGGAATGCTAGGAACGGGTAAAGGCATATATAAACCATGAGGATTAAGTCGTGACTTAGCTTTTTGACATGTAGTGCAATGAGCAACGTGGCGCCGACGTCCGCCTCATCTTTGGCCAAAAGAAATGATCGCAAGTATGTCCTCTGCTTTCTTCACACCAAAATGTCCCATTAACCCACCTCCATGTGCTTCAGTAAACAAAGCATTTAACGGAACTAGCGGAATGCACAACTTGTTAGCTCTAAACACAAATCCATCATTAATGACAAATTTATTCCACATTTTCCCTTCTTTACAATTCAACAATATTTCGCAAAATCAAGATCGTGCACATATTGCTCTTTAATAGTCTCTAATCCAAAATTTTGAAGTCAAGTTGTGATAACATGGCATATCTCCTAGACAAAGCATCAAGAATAACATTCTCCTTTCCTTCTTGTGTTTTATGACATAGGAAAAGACTCAATAAATTCAACCCACTTTGCATGTCTACGGTTCAATTTACCTTGACTTGAATATGCTTTAGAGATTCATGATCGTAATGTATAACAAATTCTTTAGGCCATAAATAATGTTGCCAAGTTTCTAAGGTTCGAATGAGGGCATATAACTCCTTATCATAAGTAGAATAGTTCAAACTAGGCCCACTCAATTTCTCACTGAAGTATGCTATAGGTTTGCCTTCTTGTAACAACACACCACCTAAACCAATTCCGCTTGCATCACATTCTAGCTCAAAAGTCTTATTGAAATCAGGGAGTTGGAGTAGAGGTGCATGTGTTAACTTATCTTTCAATGTGGTGAAGGCATTCTCCTGCGGTGCCCCAAACAAATGGCACGCCTTTCTTGGTAAGCTCATTCAATGGTGCGCGATAGTGCTGAAATCCTTCACAAAGCGGCAGAGAACCCAAAGAAGTCCTAAAGCTCCGCACCTGCAGGACCGTGTTAGGAGTCGGCCAACTCTGTATTGCTTCAACCTTGGCTTGATCAACTTCAATTCCCTGTGGAGTAACAACATAGCCAAGAAACGCGACTCGATCGGTGCAAAAGGTGCACTTCTCAAGGTTACCAAATAGGCGTGCATCACGTAAAGCCTTAAAAACAGCACGTAAATGGTCCAGATGTTCTTCTAATGATTTGCTATATATCAGTATATCATCAAAATAAACCACCACAAATCTACCAATGAAAGCACGCAAAACCTCATTCATTAGTCTCATGAAAGTACTAGGAGCATTAGTTAAACCAAAAGGCATTACTAACCACTCATATAACCCGAACTTAGTTTTAAAAGCCGTTTTCCATTCATCACCTAATTTCATGCGGATTTGATGATAACCACTACGCAAATCAACCTTGGAAAAGACAACAGAGCCACTCAATTCATCAAGCATATCATCTAACCTAGGAATAGGATGACGATACCTAATGGTGATATTATTAATTGCTCTACAATCCACACACATGCGCCATGATCCATCTTTCTTTGGTACCAAAATGACCGGGACAGCACAAGGGCTAAGAGATTCGCGCACATACCCTTTATCAAGCAACTCTTGAACTTGGCGCTGAATTTCTTTAGTTTCTTCTGGATTTGTCCTATATGGTGCTCGGTTGGGCAATGATGCACCGGGGATTAAATCGATTGGATGCTCAATCCCACGAAGCGGTGGCAGCCCCGGCGGGATGTCCTTTGGAAAGACATCTTTGTACTCCTGCAAAATGTTAGTGACAGCAGGTGGCAAAGAAGAAGGTATATCCTCAAATGAAAACAATGCTTCTTTGCAAATTAATGCATAGCAAACATAATTACTAGCATCCAGTTGAGTCATATCAGATTTGGTAGCAAGAAAACAAGCACCTTTCAATTTAATTTCTTTATTTTTGTTATGAACAGATTTAGGTTCTTTCTTTATATGTTGCTTAAGCTCTTTTGCTACAATCTGATTTTCGCTCTTAGTATTCTCCTTCTCTCTTCTAGCTCTAGCAAGGTCATCTTTAACAATTTGTTCAGGAGTCATAGGATGCAGCACAATTTTCTTTCCCTTGAACATGAGAGAGTATTGATTATTCTTACCATGATGTATACAATCAGTATCGTATTGCCAAGGTCTTCCTAATAATAATGAACAAGCTTGCATGGGAACAACGTCGCAATCAACATAATCATGGTATGAACCCATAGAAAAATGTATTCTCACCATCCGTGTTACTTTTAACTTACCATTGCTGTTGAACCATTGAATATGGTATGGGTGGGGATGAGGTTTAGTCGACAACGCAAGCTTCTCCACCATATCCATACTCGCCAAATTGTTGCAACTCCCACCATCAACAATTATGCGAATGGAACGTTCCTTGACAACGCCCTTGATTTGGAATAAATTATGGCGCGATTACGCTCGGCATGAGACACTTGAGCACTGAGTACGCGTTGCACTATAATGCTCAAATACTTGTCGGCATCTTCGGCGTCAACATGTTCCTCCTCATGGTTAGATTTATCATCATGTCCTGCAGGGTCATTTGCAAGCATAGCATATGTTTCATCATCTAAATCACTAGCAGAGGAATACCCACCATCATCACGTATAATCAATACACGCTTGCTTGGACAGTCCCGCATCATGTGTCCATAGCCTTTGCAACGATGGCATTGAACGTCCCTCGTCAGATCCGTCGAAGCGACCGAAGAGGAAGTTTTTGCCGGAAGTTGTGGTGCTGTTTTGGGTGCTTCGAAAACTCTTGTCGCTGAATTTGATGTAGTAGGGCGCTGCTTGTTGTTGGCGGTTAATGGTGGGGCCGCCATAGTGGATGAGGAAAAGGTGTGCGCGTCCATGAATTTGTGCGACTGTAGAAGAGTTAGATCGCGTTCTCGTCAAGCGCCCTGCAATTCTCGTTCAGCTTTGCAAGCAAGATGAAACAATCTAGTCATGGAGTTATAATCTTTATAATCAAGAATGTCCTGAATTTCACGATTCAATCCTCCCAAAAACCTAGCCATTGATGCCTCCTCATTCTCAACTAACCCACAACGCAACATACCAATTTGTAATTCCTGATAGTATTCTTCCACAGACTTTGCACCTTGTTGTAAGCGTTGTAATTTATTTAACAAATCACGAGCATAATATGAGGGAACAAATCGATGACGCATAAGCAATTTTAAAGCCTCCCAAGTGTTAGGTATGTTATTGGGATGTTGACGGCAATGTTCTTTCCACCAAATAGAAGCAAAGTCGGTAAATTCACTAGTAGCAGCCCTAACTCGTCTATTATCGGGAAAATCATGACAAGCAAATTTTTGATCAACAGCTAGTTCCCAATCTAAATAACTATCAGGGTCATATTTACCATTAAAAGAGGGCATATTGAATTTAACCTGAGCAAAAGCATCTTCGCGGTCACGTACCTCACGTCGTGGGGGTTCTCTTCGCATACCTTGTCGGTTAAAACGCAATTGGCGATGAGCTCGATCGTTGTTGTGGTTAGCTCTGCCATCTGCCTCGGAATCACCCACATATTCATCTTGTCCCTCTACCGTCACAGCAGGGGGAACAGTAGTCGAAGCTTGGACAATCTCCTCAAGGCGCGCCATAATATCTGCCAAAGAATTATTAGTGATACCTTGTGCTCTCTCCATCGCAGCGAGCGTTGCGTTTGTCTCAATCTGGGTGCTCTCTAGTTGAGCAAGTCGCTCATTTGTAACTCTGACGTCCTCCTCAAGGCCCTCCGTACGATGATTCATTTCGCGCGTGAAATGTTGTATGATTCCCTTCGTACGGGGACTGTGAGATCTATCTTGATCAGTAAACTCTCCAGAACCTGCCATTGTTAGCGAAAACACAAGAATATGTCCTAACAAGAACTAGGGGCGAAGTATGGTGGTTCAAAGTCGCTCGCACTCAAACCTTCTATCGAATTCTTACCAATTCTTACCAAGCACACAGGGGCGATCGGCAACCAGTGGTGACAATATATCTTCGAAGATTGGATGGAGCGATTGCCAGGTAAAGCTCAGCCTGTACGGTGTAGAAAAGGTGTAGCTGGGAGGGCTCAAGTTTAGTAGCAAGGAGTAGCAATAATCAATTCGAAAATGCAAGCTGAAAAATCGCTCAACGCCGGTGGTGTCTGGGTCCTAGGCTAGACCGTACTAGAGACGCGAGCCTAGCACACAAACGAAGACACACCGTGGAGAAAGAAACTAGATGGCGTTGCACACGGAGTTCTGGAGCTCGGAAAAAGGCGCCGTCTTCACAGGGGACCTTAGAATCACGTGCAGAAGGGCTCTGTCAATTTTGAGCAAATTCTAAGAAACTTGATTTTCCTCGGTTTGCGGGCCCGTTTTGAGGCCCTAAACGACCTTTTTTGGGGTCGGAGCTGCCGCGTGTGTGCCTGGTGGCTTAATGCCGCGGCTCTTCTAGATGCGGCTGCCTGTTTTTTTTTCACACACGATGCGGCAGAACCCTACTCCAAAACCAACTCCGAGATCGTGTCCTACTCTGAGATCGTGTCCTACTCCGAAACCAAACTAGGGCAAAGCCTCCCTAGAAATTGAGTCCTACTCCTTTTCTACCCTATGTGTAGTTCGGATCTAATCGAGCAGTGAGACAAAAACGTGAATGTAACTCAAACTCTAGAGGAACTAGACACTAAGACCAAAGAAAGAACACGACGATGCAACCGAAAGTTCAACAATGCAATGTACTGAAAAGAAAAATTGCGAGGCTAAGACTGGTTTGGACAGATTGATCTACTACTGCTAATAAATTTTTTTGTTTTTTGTGTACTCTGGGTAAGGAAAAGCAATCTAATCTATGGTAAACTGGAAATTCTCACCGAGCAACCTTGAGCTCTGATACCACTTGATGAAGACGAGGTGTCCGATCTTTCGATGAGATTGATAACTATCGATTTTGGTGGCGGTGACTCTCACGATCCGACTACAACCGTACGACGACGCTTGCGCCTTAGCAATCGCCAACCAACTCAAGTGTTATTGACTCGCCGAGGCGTGATCAACTCGAACACGAAGTTCAATCCTCGCGAGCAATCGAAGAACTAGCAAGAATAAGACATAGGCAATCGATATTGCGAATATGAAAGAAGCATAAATTGTATTGCGAATAGCAAAGATGGGATCCTTTTCGTCTTGACGGTGGTCGCTCGACACAATCAAGAACGAGTTTGCACAATGGCTAAACCTAAACTCAACGAAATCCGAGTTTAAGCGAGGGAGACGGCGGCTCCTATATAGGGGAAACGACCAGCTAGGGTTACAAGGCCCGTGGGCCAAAGTGGAGGTGGCGCAGCACCCTTCGACTCGGACTCTGATACGGATACGGACTCTTTTGATAATTGCGGCGGCTCGGATAGAATTTGATGATGAGGTTGGATCCGTTATAAAGTAGACTTGATAAGCTTTCCATGAAGTCCAAACGCCCCAAACGGAGTCCGTATGAAGAAGTTACGCCCGCTTAAAGTTAGTCCCGGCGCCGTAGTCCGAATCGACTCGAACAGCCCACTCGAACTCTTGCTTGTCTTGGACCCAAAGTGACGTGATGATCTCCATTATGCCTTCCATACATCTCCACGACTCCACATGCCTCTCCATGGTCCTTTCCCATATTCCTAAGCACAATTAAATCACTTGCATTAGGTAGCGGTCTATTCTCAGTAGTATATAATCCTAGGAACGAATTCACCTGATAATTAAGTTGGCGAGCACGAGCTCGGGTAAGAGGTCCTTGTACTGGTTGTGGTTGAGTTGTGTGTGTAGGCACGGTTATATCCATGGTAGGGATGTCCTCATCACAGACTATACCGGTATATGTTGTGAGCAGTCCATTCCTTCATTGCATTATTCCATTTCATTCATATACATTTGAGTTCAAAGGTGTTTTTCACAAACAGATTGTGGTTTGCTTTGTTCGCTTTATGATTCTGCTGCTTGTTTAAGTACTTGCCGAGTCTTTGGCTCATCCTTGTTTTGTGTGTTTTATTTAGGTAAATGAGGAGGAGGGCAAGTCCTTTTGAGGGGTAGTCCAGCACGCTGCACATCACCTTTATCAAATAAGAAATATTATTGTTATCCTTCATTCATGTCAACTATTCGTTAAGTTTTCAAATTTGTAATAATCCAGCTTGGGTATCGCTCATCGTACGTTTTTATTATGAATGTTTCTATTCCCTCCCATGATACTGTTATTGTTTGTCGTTGATACTTATGGATTCTTATTAATTAAGCTTGATTAAACTGTTATTGTCGTACATTCTTAGTATTTATTAGTTTTGCGTGACATCTCGGCTTCTGAATAGCCAGGGTGTTACAGTTGGTATCAGAGCGGGCTTCAGGTCCGTGGTTAATAAAAAAATATTAAATTGACACACTGTGCACAGTAGGAGGGTTTGGGTAATTCAATATTTCCGCATTTCTATCGATGGTTTTCACCTATTACTCTGATGCTTGAATTACTTCGCACTTCTATTCTCATTAAGTTAAAGGTTGGCTTTGTTGTTGTGATGTTCATAGATGGCAAGAGGTAGAGGCCGTGGTCGTGGTCGTCCACCGACCCGTGGTCGTGGTCGTGGCCGCGTCCTTTTGTTTCATCGCCTTCGTCCAAAGGTTGGTGGTGTCGCTCGAGGAGATTGCCTCACCGCCTCCGGCCGTTGAGCCACCGCCGCCTCTGAGATCTTATTCAAAACCTTATAAGAGAGAATCAGCAACTCCGTCAACAACTACAAGCGGCAATTCCTGCGGCTGCTGTTCCTGTGGCGGAACCTGTTGCTGCTAATGTTCCACCCGAGGTTAGAATGAGCCTCCGTGATTGGATGTCGCTTCGTTTGGACACTTTTGACGGAGCAGGCACACCGGTTCAGGCTGCGGACTGGTTGAGGTACATGGAGCGTCAGTTTGGAGCATTAGAGCTGACATCCGCACAGAAGGCGCGATTTGTGGCCTTTCAGCTGAAGGGCCAGGCTGACATCTGGTGGGAAGGAGTCTTGTCTTCCAGAACTCCAGCGCAGGGTCCTGTTACTTGGGAGGTATTTGTGGAGAGATTCAGGACACAGTTTTATCCGGACTCCTTCATTGAGAAGATGGAGCAATCGCTCCTGACTTTTGTGCAAGGGAAGATGACAGTATCTGAGTATGAGGCTGGGTTCAATAATAGTGCGTTTTGTACGGTAGTGGCGAATGACGATAGGGAGAAGGCTAAGAGGTTCCGACGGGGCATCAACGAGGAGTATCGCCAAATTCTGGGGGCGACAGGGCTGCGCGACTTCAGCTCAGTGGTCGAGCAGGCCAGAGGTATGGAGTTGGAGAAAGGTCCTTCTTCGCAGGGGCAAGCTGCTATTGGTTCTGTCGTCACCGGTGGTTCCGGTGGTGGGCAGAAGTGGAGTTTTGGTAGTGGGGGTAGGTCATTTCAGCGACCCGCTCCAAAGAGGTTTCAGGGGGGTCACAACTCGCGTCTGCCGTCAAGAAGGCGGCCTTCCTCTTCGGCGCCCCGTTCTTCATCTTCCACCCCGCAGATGAGTCCTTTTCCAGGTCAGGGCATGAGGTGTTTTCGGTGTGGTGAGGGGCATCGAGCTGCAGAGTGTTCCTTCAGGGGGACATGCCGTCAGTGTGGTCGGGAAGGCCACAAGTCGTTAGTATGCAAGCATAATCCATCAAGCATTATCAGGTGGGAGCCAGTCCCAGCAGTTTCTTCCTCCAGTGTTCATCGGGGCTCAGTTCAGACTCTAGCGGTGATTTCAGCACCACAGTTTCCTCTAGGGTGGGTGCCTCCTGCAGCGTTCACTCCAGCACCTCCCGCGGGGTTCTACTAGAACCCCGTACCGTCTGCACCTCCGTCGTACGTTCCTCCTAGAGTGTGTTCTGGTTATCCTTCGCATAGTGTCGGGGCGTCCTCTACTCCGGCACAACCAGGAGTCTACGCCATGCCCACTCCTGAGACTGTGGGGCGTCCTTACGTGGTGACAGGTACTCTTCTAGTTGAGTCGCATGAAGCTTTTGTTCTATTTGATTCAGGGGCTACTTATTATTTTGTGTCCCTAGAGTTTACTAGAAGGGCTGGGTTGAGTCTGCAAATTATTTCTGAGTCTGTGGTAGTCAGCTCTCTCGGGGGTCTTATTTCGAGCTCTACCGTTTGTCCTGGCTATTCCATTATTATTGATGATGAGGTTTTCACCGCCAACTTGATGGTGATCAAGTTGTCACCGTTTGATATTATTTTGGGTATGGACTGGTTGTTCCGCTACCGTGCTAAGATCTGTTTTTTCTGGAAGACGGTGACTTTAAAGGCCCCGTCCGGTGAAGAATTGGTATACGAAGGCAGCGCACCATCTGATTCGTTGTTTGTATTGGCTAGTCTGTTTCCTAGACGCAGAGTGTCAACCATTGGGTTGCTTTGGTCTCTCAACGAGAAGACTGACTCTTTATTGCGTATAGAAGAGATTCCAATTGTGAATGAGTTTTCTGATGTTTTTCCTGTGGAGCTTCCAGGAATGCCTCCCGTGCGGAAAGTGGAGTTCCGGATTGATCTTATTCCGGGAACTCGACCCTTATCCATGTCTCCTTACCGGTTGGCTCGACCCTTTCAGGAGGAATTGAAGAAACAATTGGACGATCTGCTATCCAAGGGTATGATTCAGCGTAGCGTATCGCCATGGGGAGCGCCTATTCTTTTTACTAAGAAGACAGATGGCAGCCGGTGTATGTCCGTGGATTATCGGGCTCTTAATCAGGCGACTGTGAAGAACAAATATCCTTTGCCTCGCATTGAGGATCTTTTCGACCAGTTGAAAGGAGCTAAGATATTTTCCAAGATTGACCTCCAGTCAGGTTATAATCAGATTCGGGTTTGTGAGCAGGATATTGAGAAGACGGCTTTCTCTACGAGGTATGGTCATTATGAGTATAAAGTTATGTCTTTTGGACTAACGAATGCTCCTGCAGTTTTCATGGAAGCCATGAATGCGATGATACATCAATACCTTGATGATTTCGTTGTGGTATTCATAGATGATATCTTGATTTATTCCAAGACGAAAGAGGATCACACCCACCATCTGAGGTTGGTACTTGAAACTTTAAGAGAGAATCAATTCTATGCCAAGCTGAAGAAGTGTGAGTTCTGGATTTCTGAAGTTGGGTTTCTGGGCCACGTTATTAATCAGAAGGGTATTTCAGTTGATCCTAGCAAGATTTCGATAGTGGTAGAGTGGGAGAGCCAACCAATGTCAAAGAAGTAAGGAGTTTTCTAGGTTTAGCTGGCTATTACCGGCGGTTTGTGGAGGGTTTTTCAACCATTGCTAGACCAATGTCCCAGTTGACACAGAAAGGTGTTAGGTTCCAGCGGTCTGATGCATGTGAGCGCAGTTTTTGCACTTTGAAATATAGATTGGTGACTGCTCCAATTCTTATTCTTCCTGAGCCTGGGAAGAGGTTCACTATCTATTCTGATGCGTCCATAGTTGGACTTGGTTGCGTACTCATGCAGGATGGTAAAGTGATTGCCTATGCGTCGAGACAGTTGAAGAAACATGAGCAGAATTATCCTACTCATGATCTAGAGCTTGCTGCAGTGATTCACGCTTTGAAGATCTGGCGCCATTATCTGTACGACGAATTTTGTGATGTATTCACTGACCACAAGAGCCTGAAATACATCTTCACCCAGAAGGACTTGAACTTGAGACAGAGGAGATGGCTAGAGTTGATTAAGGACTATGATCTTACTATTCAGTACCATCCCGGCAAGGCTAATGTGGTAGCTGATGCTTTGAGTCGCAAGGCGACACCTCCTACCCTCAGTTGTCTTATTGCTGACTTTGAGCGTATGGATATTTCATACGCTTATGGGTACCGCATGCATCAGACACGGTTGCTTTTAGAGTCAGCTCTTCCAGATCGGGTGCGGGAAGCACAGCAGCAAGATCAGATGTTCCAACGAGTGAGGAAGCGTTGTGCTGAGGGCAAGCAAGGCCACTTTAGTGTGGACGAGTTTGATACTTTGCGCTTTAAAGGACGCCTCTGTGTGCCACAGGAGTCTCAGGTTAAACTGGAGATTTTGAAGGAGGCCCATCGTACTCCTTATACCGTACATCCTGGGGAGACCAATATGTACAAAGATTTAAAGAAAAGTTTCTGGTGGAAATGGATGAAAATTGATATCGCACAATATGTGGCATCATGTGGGGTGTGCCAGCGGGTCAAGGCTGAGCACAAGCGACCAGCAGGACTGTTGCAACCCTTGGAGGTACCAGTTTGGCCATGGGATGATATATCTATGGATTTTGTGGTTGGTTTACCTCGCACGCAGCGAGGAAAGGATGCTATTTGGGTAATTGTGGACCGGTTCAGTAAGTCTGCACATTTCATTCCTATTCGTACAACCAATTTGGTAAGCGATTTGGCTCCTCTCTATGTACAAGAAATTATGCGTTTGCACGGGGTGCCAAAGACCATTGTTTCTGATCGAGATGCCAAGTTCGTTTCCAAATTCTGGGAGAGTTTTCAAGGTGCGTTGGGTACGCAGCTTTGTCTTAGCACCGCGTTCCACCCCCACACAGATGGTCAGTCCGAACGGACCATTCAGACATTAGAAGATATGCTCAGGTGTTGTGTTTTATCCTGGAAAGAGCATTGGGAAGAGCATTTAGCTTTGGCAGAGTTTGCTTATAACAACAGTTATCATGCCAGTATTCGAGCTGCACCATACGAGGTTCTCTATGGGCGTAAGTGCAGGTCCCCGTTGTGCTGGAATGAGGTTGGAGAGCGGGCAGTCTTGGGTCCCGACTGGGTTCGATGTGATGGGCTAGAGTGGCGAGAGGTTAGGCGGAATTTGTTGGTCGCTCGAGCCAGCGTAAGAGCGACGATGTCGAAGACGAGATTTGGAATTCGAGGTGGGAATGAAGTTACATTGAGAGTATCGCCATCTAAGTGCGTGGTGCGTTTCGGCACTAAAGGAAAGCTTAGTCCAAGGTATGTTGGACCATCCCCAATCGTGGCACGAATTGGAAAACTAGCTTACCGTTTGGACCTTCCCGATTCCATGAGTGGGGTTCACAATGTGTTTCATGTATCGATGTTGAGAAAATTCCTGAGAGATCCAGACCATGTTATCCCCTTGGAGCCTTTGATCATTGCACAAGACCTTACCATTGAATCTCGGCCGGTGAAAATAATAGAGGAAGCGGAACGGGTTCTAAGGAACAAGACTCAGAAATTTGTCAAAATTCTTTGGTCTCATAAGTCTGAGACAGAAGCCACTTGGGAGTTAGAGTCCTGCATGCGACCGCAGTATCCAGACCTCTTCATTTCTGGTAAGTGTTTAAGTTTGTTATGCCAGTCTCTCGTTCTTCCTAGTATGTCGGTGAGAAGATTCGAGGACGAATCTTGTTAAGGGGGGGTAAAATGTAATATCCCGAATCGCAATTAGTAAGAATAGAAGGTCGAAGGAGTGAAAGACGAGGTTTAAATCAGAAAAATTAGTCTTCGGAGGGGAGATTTGTAAAACTTCGCCAACCTGGACCACGGGCTGCGACCCAGGCCGGCCCAAGATGGAGGAGGCGGCCACTTAAAAGGGGTGAGGTGCCCCTCCCCCCAACCCTAGCCGCCGGCCTCCCCCCCTTCTCCCTTGAGCCGCCGCCCCCCCCCCCTTCCACCTCCTCTCCCGGCAACTTCCATCCAGATTGGGTGCTTGATCTTCGTCATTCTACGGGTCTTCAAGGGTAACGAAAGTCCCGATTCGCTGTTTGTATTAGTTTTGTTGCACATTTGTTCATTTGGATTGGTTTAGTCTGCGAATTCAGATCTGTCCAGAATAGTGCAGTAGGTTGTGCGGCAGATTGAAGGCCTTTAGAGGCCGAATCTCAGGTCAACGTCTCCTAGAGTTATGTTCCTGGTTTCGTTAGATTTCTTTTGGCACCGTGATAGCGAGATTCCACCCTGTGGTTTAGAAGTTATGAATTTTTAACCGCACACTACTCTGTCTGTCAGAAATTTTAGGGACTGTCTGTTGATCATCAGTTTTGTTCAAGTTAGGGACAGATTCAGGGAAACCACCCAAATAGGTTTATGAATTTAATTTCACCATGATTCCAGATTGATAAATATCATCTCCATAGGATCAGTAGACTGAAAGTTACAGGCTTTTCTTTACGACTGTTCTGAAATCTGAACAGGTTTCTGTCGGTGTCTTCTTGGGCAGTTTGCTCCTCTGTTTTGGCTGAATCAGGAGATGTCACCAACTAAAGTTTTGTAGCCTGGTTCGTTAGGAAAAGATGAGCACTGGTTTCAGGTCTTTAGGAGTGACAGATATTTAATGGTGAATTTTATCGTACAACTGCCAGTAGAGTAGTAATCTGGTCTTTTTGGTGAAGTTGTCAAATTGAACCCTTGGTTGCGTGGGTTGGTTAAAGAGTATGACAGGACACGTATAGATACGTCATACCTTGTTATTCTTATCCCGTGTAAATGCTTGTGTAGGCGGTGAGGCGGTGGGTGGAAGGACACCTTCGTTGCTTCCTAGTACGTCGCAGCGCGGAAGGCAAGTACTGTTTGTGAATTTGTGTTGTTTTCAAGGGAATTCATGACGACGTGTTGAATTTATGATTGCTCTTGCGTTGTGCTCATGATGTGGATAAGTTTCAATATTTATGTTTCTTATGATACATGATTCATTCCATTCATGCATGTTTCGTTTCCGTCCACGGGAGTGGAATTTGATTAAGTCCCATCAATTCCAGAATGGGCATGTAAGACCCATCATTCCAACATGGGCAATGTTGGACACCCGTATGAAACGTTCTTCATACGGTATTTGAGGTCCCCGTACTTGGTTAAGTACGGGCTTAAGTGAACACCGACGGGTGTGTCACTCACTATACCGGTATATGTTGTGAGCAGTCCATTCCTTCATTGCATTATTCTATTTCATTCATATACATTTGAGTTCAAAGGTGTTTTTCACAAACAGATTGTGGTTTGCTTTGTTCGCTTTATGATTTTGTCGTTTGTTTAAGTACTTGCTGAGTCTTTGGCTCATTCTTGTTTTGTGTGTTTTATTTAGGTAAATGAGGAGGAGGGCAAGTCCTTTTGAGGGGTAGTCCAGCACGCTGCACATCACCTTTATCAAATAAGAAATATTATTGTTATCCTTCATTCATGTCAACTATTCGTTAAGTTTCCAAATTTGTAATAATCCAGCTTGGGTATCGCTCATCGTACGTTTTTATTATGAATGTTTCTATTCCCTCCCATGATACTGTTATTGTTTGTCGTTGATACTTATGGATTCTTATTAATTAAGCTTGATTAAACTGTTATTGTCGTACATTCTTAGTATTTATTAGTTTTGCGTGACATCTCGGCTTCTGAATAGCCAGGGTGTTACACTATGCTTAGGGCTGTGCTTAAAAAGAACTTAAAAAATGTGGGAGGGCAGCTTGCCTCATATGGAATTTGCTTATAATCGTTCGCTGCATTCTACCACAAAGAAGTGTTTTTTTGAGATTATTTATGCATTCATCCCTCGTACACCTATCGACTTGTTACCTCCTCCAGCTTCGGAGAAAGTAAATTTTGATGCTCAACAATGTGCTGTGTTGATACTAAAGTTGCATGAGACAACGAAAGAGAACATTGAGATTATGAATGCTAAATATAAAGTTGTTGGTTAGTCGGGGGCGCAAGCATGTTTCTTTTGAACCTGGTGATCTTGTGTGGTTACACTTGCATAAAGAACGATTTCCTGAATTGAGAAAGTCTAAACTCATGCCACGTGCAGCTGGTCCTTTTAAAGTGCTTGAACGTATTAATGATAATGCATATAAGTTAGACTTGCCTGCAGATTTTGGGGTTAGCTCCAGCTTTAACATTGCATATTTGCGGTCTTTCTTGGGCGCGGAGGATGATCTTGAGTCGAGGATGACTCCAATTCAAGAAGAGGAGGATGATGAGGACACCACTTCTACTGATATGAACACTCCTCTTCCTACTACTTTGAATGATGTGCAAGATCCAATTACTCGGGCACGTGCTCGTCAACTTATTTATCAGGTAAATTCATTTCTAGGTCTGAGTGTATTATTTGAGAACTCTATGATGCTGCCTAATGGAGATGATTTACTTGTACTTAGGAATCTAAGACTACGACCAGTTCAAGAAGGTCTACGACCCGATTCCGCGAGGTCTCACGATCAGCTTTCACGATGCTCGGCGAGCCCAGTACTCGTCGGACACAATCTACGACCAGAGATAGTATGCACTCCTGAAGACCACCCAGGACCAGTCCTACGACTAGGTCTTTGACCAGAGATACGCGACCTGAATAGTGAATAAGGTGATACGTCACCGTTTTGGCCTAATAGGGCCTTGTAAGCGTGTTGAGGTCGGAGCCCAGGTTGTGTACGGCTCTTCCCACGGCTGCACAACCCTAGGTCGACCTCCTCACGCCCCCTATATATATACAGTAGCCGTCATAGTTTAACGTGGGTTTTTTTAAAAGATTATTCTGCTTAGCAGTCTCGCCGCTCGTTCGGTTGAGGAACCCCACATTGTGAGCTCTTCTATATTCACAATACAATATCAGATTGCATCTTCTACTTCTTCCTTGTGTTCTCGATTCACATGCAGGAGATAGCTTTCTTGGCGAGGTCAACCGCGTTCGGCACGGTTGATAACCATCGGAGCAGTGGTGTAGTGATTGCGAGGGGTTTGATCTGTTTTGGCCAGAGCCTTCGGATCATCAACATCGAGTTCTCCACAATCGACTTATCAGTACCTTTCAAAAGATCAGGCCACCGTCACATCAAATAAGGGCAAAAGAAACCTTCATATCAGGCTCCCCGCCACAGATCATTTTGATCCGCTCTCTGGCTTCGTCAGAAGAAAGGGCTTCAGAGGACGAAAGAGATTTCAAGGTTACAAAATAATCAACTACATAAACCTAACTGGTTGGGATTTTTCAGAACTTACCTTCCCTATCGTCAATGGTTGCCTCATCACGACCAATATGCCATAGCAGGGAACGCAATCGGAGCCTCAAGGGACTAATCCGGTGCATGGAAAAGTCCCTCACCACGTGCCAAGAGATAAATCCTTGCATGCGAGGTCTTGGATGGCTTCAATCCATCTTCTGATCCTTCATCCCTTCTTCACGATGAGCCGCCACCGAGGTTCTCGCTCGCCACTTTGCCAGTGAAATAAAGGCCATCCTCTTTTGTGACCGTCATGTAAAACCAACTTCTCTTCAATGAAGACCACGAGGATTTTGAGTACATTCGGATGTACTCATCAGCCTTCCCATCGTGGAGTTGTAGCGAGCACTCCCCAGGACCAGTAGTCGACTTCCCCGACCTCACCATCCTTTAAGAATACCTGAAGAAGTTCAGATTTGGTCGGATCCCCAGGTACACCTCCAGAGGTTGACGAAGATGCTGAGGTTGGCGATTGAGTTGGGGGCAAGGTTCACTAATTCAACTTCATAATACTCGAGAACCTTGGAAAGGAATTTATGTGCTAGAAACCTAAGCCCGCACTCAATGTTGGCAACAAAAATAGGGATTTCCCCTTCCTCGCCGCTCAAAAAGTGCTCCCCCACCGCTGATCTCCAAGAAGCTAAATTCATGTCAGGAAGCAACCCGATCTTCTCCAAAGCTCTAAGATTCTTCTCACTCAAATCAGAAACCAACCACTTGATGATCGGATTCGGCATTGTTGGATTTTTAAGTGAATGAACAGAGGTTGGAAAAGATTTTGCACAAGAGGACAAAGAGAGGTCGGAGGAGACTCTACTTCAAGATGATAAAATGGGATTCAAGGAAAAACTGGGAGCGTAAAAAGCCTAAAGGTAGCGCATTGAGGGGATTTTATAGCCGCAGCTCCTCATCTGCAAAAAGGAGTTATTTGAAGTTCGATGGGCAAACAGTTTTCAATGTCTAATGGACAGAAAAACTATTTAGTTCCCCAGACGGTTTCTCAACTTTAAAATAAATACAAACCACCTCATTATTAATGGCATTAAATGGAGGCTTGCCTTATATGATTTTGATCAGAGAAGGGTTCACACCACGTATTCATTTAAAGTTCGGGGGCCAGCTGACTAGGATCAAAATCTCTAAATATTACCTTATTTAATTAAAGACCGTACGTCCTTCGTGGTCGTAACCCCTAAAGCTAACGACACCCGTGGTCTAAAGGATTACAGAGGTTCAATCGTGGAAACCCTGTTCAGATGAGGTCATATACTAATCTCTTATCAGATGACTGCTCGTAAATGCAATGAACTGATACTTAGATCTAATTCTAGGTATATTCCTCCCGTGTGATGAATAGAGCATATGTCTTATTTACTCTAAGCCACGCGACGTTTACAGCCCTAAGACACTAATAGTAACCATCATACAGTTGTTGTCTCCTTCTGATATCAACCGCCGAATAGTTGATCCTTCACCAACTGACGTCTTCTTCCAACTAGTCGCAACGCTTCCAACAGGCATCTCATCACACTACTACACAAAACCTCATCACCAACGGTTCTAAACTATCATCACAGACGGTTTTTGAACTGTATGAATTTATGTGTCTGTGATGACATGAGGTCATCACAGACGGTTTTTGAACTGTTTGTGATAGTCTATTTTCACGACGATTACGAACAAGAACCGCTCAGTGATAGTAATTATCATGAGCGGTTCTTGTTTAAAACTGTCTGTGATAGCTTGTTCTATTACAAAAAAAAACAGTTCTCAGTATCATAGACGGTTCTCTAGAACCGTCTGTGATAGTTCTATATCACAGACGGTTCGTCTTGGAACCGTTTGTGATTATTTTATCACAGACGGTTTCAGCGTCTTCTATGACCTGTTTTGTAGTAGTGTCAAGAAGTAACTGCCACTAGTTAATCAACTATTTAAAGGAGAATACAAATAGCAAAAGACATATTCAACTCGATCCAGGAGATAGCAGTTAGGTTTTCATCTAAATCAATAACATAGCAATCAGTGCACTAAGTGTAATTAGAGCTAATCCACTGCCTTGTCAAGGGCACTCCCGGTAAAGATCTAGTTTGTTGTAATAAAGAGCAATTTCATTCTATTCCAAGAACTCTTTACTATTTTTCTCTATTTATTTCGTAAAATCAATGACTCGATCGTCGACAACATGGTGAGCCATAATTAAACCTGAACTAAGGCAGCCATCTGATCTGCTAAGAAACATAAAGAGAAATATGCTAGAACTTACCACAAAAAAGCAACACATCTAGCCCTCCATATTGTGGAACTCAAATAAAATGAAGTACTACTAATGAGAAAATGCCATTACCAATTCTGCAGTAAGAGTGATTTTATCGAAACAAGCTAGCCACTGACGTTGCAATTACAGTGAACGGGAGCCATTACCATTTCTGCAGTAAGAGTGATTTTATTGAAACAAACTAGCCACTGACGTTGCAATTGCAGTGAACGGGAGAATACGTTAGTCTCTAAGGTTATACATGATACTACAGTTAGTGCCAATAGTGAACTTCACATTTTGGCACTTTGGCTGTGCGAGGGCGACAAAATTAACATTTGCATGCCCAAGTAAAAAAGTATTCATGGTATCTCCAACAGCCAAACATCAATTGAAAAAACTGACCCCAGCACTAACTATATCTGACTCAACTAACTAGCCCATTACGCCACAAAAAAAATTGTATTTTACAACTAGCTCCTCCGCCTCTCTCTCTCTCACATAGATCTATCTATCTATCTATATCTATACTAATTAGAGGCTCTCGTAGAAGCCACTATATTAATCCTAGGATGTAAAAAGGCTAGAAATTCTCAAATTAATCGGAGAAAAAGAAAAAGTCTAGAAATTCCCACGTTAATCAGAGAAAAAGAAAAAAATCTAACCAAACATAAGAAGAAAAAGGTTAGAAATTATCACGTTAATCAGAGAAAAAGAAGAAAAAAATCATACCATCTATCTATATCTATACTAATTAGAGGCTCTTCTAGAAGCCCCCATATTAATCTGTCTATCTAACTATATCTATACTAATTAGAGGCTCTCCTAAAAGGCCATATATTAATCTTAGGAGGTAAAAAGGCTAGAAATTCCTACATTAATCGGAGAAAAAGAAAAAGACTAGAAATTTCCACGTTACTCAGAGAAAAAGAAAAAAAAATCGTAACCATCTATAAGAAGAAAAAGACTAGAAATTCCCACGTTAATCCGAGAAAAAAAATCATAACCATCTATCTATCTATGGCCCTGTTTGTTTAGGCTTTTTGCCTAGTTTATAAGCAAAAAAAGCCTAAGTCTAAACAAATAGGTGGCTTTTTCATCCAGCTTAAAAAACATTTAAGCCATTTTAAGCCTAAAAACCATAAGCCACGAGTGAGGTGCTTTTTTCGCTTTTGCGGAATGAAATACCACTTTATCACTAAACTTCATGGAAATTACCCTAAAAAAGCCACTCGTATATATACGTGAATCTCTCAGTTTTTTACGCTTCTAACCCTCCCGTCGCTCCCCCTCCCCGATCGCTCCACCTCCCTTCCCCTCCCGTAGGCTCCCCCCACTCCCACCCCTTTACCCTCCCCTCCCCTCCCACCCCGTCCCGCTCGCTCCCACCCGCCGACGCCGCCTCCCCCACCGCCAGCACCTCCCCTCCCCTCCCGTCCCATCTCTTCCCCCACCGCCGCCGCCTCTCCTCTCTTGCCCCACCGACGCCGCCGCCTCCCATCTCTTCCCACACCGACGCTGCCTCCCTTCTCCTCCCCCAACGGCGCCGCCTCCCCTCTCTTGCCCCCTCCGTCGCCGCCTCCCCTCTCCTCCACCCGCCGGCGCTACCTCCCATCTCCTCCCCCACCGACTTCTACCTCCCCATCGCCGCCTTTCCCTCTCTTGCCCCAGCGACGCCTCCTTCTCCTCCCCCAACGGCGCCGCCTCCCCTCTCTTGCCCCCTCCGCCCTTCCTCTCCTCCACCTCTCCGCCGCCTCCCATCTCCTCCCCCACCGACGCCACCTCCCTTCTCCTCCCCCACCGACGCCACCTCCCATCTCCTCCACCTGACGCCGCCAACTTCCATCACCTCCCCCACTGGCGCCGGTATGTGAATCTGAATCTAAATGTTGATTGTTGATTGTTTCTGTGAATCTCTCATGTGATGCTCTAATGCTCATTGGTGATGCTCATTGTTATTTTGATGAGATTGTCACTTTGATTGATGGATCGTTAGCTATTTTAGACAGGAGTGCTCAGCTTCCAAAACCAAAATAGGTTCGATTCTGAAAATGTATAATTGCTAAAAATGAACTGCATCCCTTGGTCAGAAGGTTTACAAAAGGACTGAAAGAGCTTCAGCTCATAGATACAAATATAGCACAGAGCACAAAATACTTGTGGATTGAAGTTTGCTGAAGTAACAATGATGCGCAAATGCTTGTCTTGTATTTATAGTCTACTGAGCAAAACATGTACGTTTGGACTGATGGCATATGACATGTATCTGTTATCCCCTTCGTTTCAGTTTGCACTGATGGCTGATCAGGTCCTGAGTGTATGGCATTAATCACCATGTATCTTAGTGTTTGCACTGATGGCTGATCAGTGATTATGTTCTGAATTCTTATGGACAACCAGTTGTGAATAATGGTCTCATTTCTTATGGACAACCTGTCATTTGAAATGATAAGACATTTTGTAATTTGATCATTTGATAAGCGTTGGGATAAGTGTATATGCATGCCTGTCATCTAAAATTTACTAGTTACCATTTAAGTGTATATGCATGTGTATCTATTTATTGCCATTTCAGATAAGTGTATATGCATGCTTGTCATCTAAAATTTACTAGTTACCATTTTAGGATAAGTGTATATGCATGCCTGTCAGCTAAAATTTACTAGTTACCATTTCAGGATAAGTGTATATGCATGCCAGTCATCTAAAATTTACTAGTTACCATTCCAGGATAAGTGTATATGCTATCTAGTTTCGACTTGTGAGTCCAGGCAACCATCTTTGTCATATCATTATGTTTGCATTCTTATTGTTATACAAGTTTATGACTTGTTCTAGGTTTAGTTTTGTATATCATTATATTATGCCCTCACAAATTATAAATCATCCTGTAAATTATATAGATGGAACTAGTTGCAATCGGCAAGGCAAATTGAGATACATTTGGCAACATGGCATTTTGTCAGATCTGTGCTGAGGAAGTTGGTGATGGCAATAGACCATTAGGATGTTTGAATACCACGGGTTACAAGAACCTCCGAAAGAAGTTCTATGAAAGGACATGGAAAAAGCACGATAAAAAACAACTAAAAAATAAGTGGGAAGCATTAAAGAAAGAATACAACTTGTGGAACGATTTGAAACAAAAAGCAACTGGGCTGGGTTGGGATTATCAAAAAGGAACTATATCAGCATCTGACGCTTAGTGGAAGGAGCACAAGGTTTTAATTGGAGAAGCATCTATTCATTAATGTGTATGATGTCATATTTTAATTTATGCTAACTTCAGTCATTGTTTAAAATTTTCAGCAATATCCTAAACATTTTCGTGATGGACCACCTGAGAACTTGAATGATATGGATCGTATGTTTGACAAGGTCATATCACGGGTAACACTTTAGCCATCCCGTGAGCCTCTCTGAGGAAGACCAAACCGGTGTGGACATTGATTGTTCGGAGGATGGCGAGGAAGACGCCGCCGCCGATGCAGAGAATAATGAGGCCGTCTGCTTGAAACCCAAGCTCGCTGTTGTAACATCCCAAATTGGGTTTGTGTTTCAAATGTAATAAAAATGAGGATAAATTAAAACTTTTGTTGCCTCATGTGTAGTTACAGTGTTTGAAACCTCTTTCCTTTAATTGGTGGAAATTAAAACTCAAAATTTCCCCAATTAAATTCAAGTCATCAATCTCCTCAATGAAAATCTGGTGCCCTACCCTCAAAATAATTTTCATTGACCTAGGAGAGATGTTTAACCCTCGTAACTATTTCATAATTTTGAGAAATTATTTGATAATTTTGAGACAAGTCAAACATTAGTCAAACTCCAAAATCTCCTTCGGAATTTTTAGAGAAACATGCAGGCATAACAGTCTCTAAAATTTTATATAAGGTTCCTCCTCTTTGTCGAAATCTCCGCTAAAATTTCATGAATTTTGGAGTTTGTCTGCTATTCCAAATAATTCTCTAAAGTCGGCTCAGCCAATTAAGTCGAAAATCAGTTTCACTGTTGCTCGGGTCCGGGTCCGACACTGATTCGAGCTCAAGGGTGCAGCCAGATCAACTAATAGCACCTTAGGGCAGTCTCTCGGGCGCGCTAATCCGTAGCCGTTTGATCTAAATCCGGCGGCCGACGCTACGTGAACGCTCGACCGAACGAACTCACTTAAGCGCGTTAGTCGTTTGATCTTCGATCAACGGCCGCGATGGAAGGGGATGTTCGGACCATCCGAAAGGTGCGGCTGATCACCAACGTCGGATCTTGATCGAGCGGTCGACATGCGATGGAACGTTCGGGCCCCCGAACTGAATAGCCGAGCGTTTCGGAGCGCGGTAGCCGCACGATTGGAATCCTATGTGATCGAACGGCCGTCCTCTTTTCGCCTTCCTCTCGCCACGTCGTCGGCGAAGTCAACAGAGAACGTGCGCAAGATAAAGAACCACCACGGCATTGTCACCTCCATCGTCCGCCAACGCCTTTGAGCATTAAAGCTAGTGCCGCCGACTGTTGAGTCGTCTTCTACCTCTCGCACCGCCCCATCCCTTCGCCGCGTTTGGACAGCAAGCTTTTGACCGAAAGTTGCATTGCTCCATCCGCTGCCCTCTCGCCTATATAAGCTTCTTCATTGCTCCCTTAGCATTCTTTGAACACCTTTGAGCTTCAAAGATCACTTCTAGTGCACCGAGTGAGCTCCTGAACTATTGCTCTCGGCGCCATTGTTGAAGCTTCAAGTTCTTCTGGTGAAAGTGGTGTTCTTGGCCTCTCATCCGAACATGTTGCTTCCTCGCTTGCTTAGCCTCTCAAGAGTATTAACCCTCTGTCGGTTTTTCTTTTGGCAACAGAGAGGCGACTCAATTTGTGTTTTCCCCTTCACCAAAGGTGATCTTCTTCTTTAGCTCGTAAGTGCACCATTTTCAAATTCCTTGCTCCCTTCGCTTACTCTCATCTCTCGCGCATTAGCCTCAATCAATTTCACATTTAGCCGCAGGAATCTTATCAATTTGGTTTTCCTCTTTCGGTAGCGAAAATTGGTTATTGTCTTCTCGACTCCTGTAAGTCCATCTCTCGCCCAATTCCTTGCTTGATGAGGTACTCCATGCTATTGCGATCATCGTAGTAGCTTTAGATTTCGCTATTTTTGCTTGAGTCACCGGCAAGATCGTCGGGCCGCCTCTGTTCTTTTGTCGACCTTCGCTGTCGGACGAAAAACGAGAGCTTTCGGTTATCGCTGAGTTTGAGCCGAGGATTTTAGATCAAACGCCGGATTCTTGTGGTCGTGATCGGACGCTGCCGCTTAGGTCATCGCGCTGCGGGTCGTCCGACTTTCGATCAACGGTCCAGATCTCGATGAACGCTCGACCGTCCGAACGGTTCGATCCGCGTGGACCGTTGGATCCAAGATCGACGGTTCATGTTCGTGTGAACGCTCGACCGCGGATATCCTTGGCATCCGGTTCGCTCATCTTTCATCCAACGGCCGATGCTTAGGTTGGCGCGTTCGCTCTGTTGCCGCTGCGTGTGGGTCGTTGGATCGATGATCTTCGCCCATGATCTTCCACGCCGCTTATCCGGGTTATATTTCGGTAGAGTTATTTATCAAGCGAAAAATAGTTTTATCTTCCAAAATTCATAAGTATTTTTCAGTAGCTTCAAAAATGATAAAACCAAGGCCTTTATTTTTCATTCTTAGTAAAATTATTTCCAGATAGGTTGCTCATTTATCTCAAGAGCGTAAATGTTTTATTTTGAAAGTAAACATTAAACCGATTATCTTTGCAATAGAAAAATAGTGAATCTTAGAAAACTCATAAATAATTATTGCAAGCTCCAAATGAGATGAATCCAGTGGGGCTGTTCATCTTATAAGATGCTTGATTTATCATAAAAGTTTCAGTAGCTGTATCATTCTAGAAAATTTCGCTAAAATCATTGCTTAGTTGAATAGTGCTGTTTTTCATTTTTCTCGCCGATCAAAATGTTTTGGCCATAACTTTTGCATTAAGAATCCAAATCAATTGGTTCTTGTTGCTTTAGTTCATAAAAATTATGTTCTTTCTACTGTAAAAATTTGAGAACTTTTTGCTGAGTTTTGCTGTTGCATCTTTCGATGTTTCGCCTTATTGGTTCTTGTTGGTTCTTTCGATAGGTTGCGACAATATTGTTAATATCGAGAGTGATCCTCTGCAGACAAAACAATGAAGCTTCAGAAGGCAAGATATTTGATCATAAATGTCCCATTACTTTCAAAGTCTAATATCTTGTTTACAAATTATATGTATGCATTGCTTTTGTGTCCAAGTATTTTTGTCCTGCTTAGAGGTAGCTATTCCTAACGCATTGTTGCCATTAAAATGTTATCCCCGCCACAACCATAAGCTATTATCATCATTTGGTGAATTAGAGCCCGTGATTTAATTATGCTCTTTTTCCGCCTTTGCGATATCATGCTTAGAAATGCTTAGCTACCGGTAGAATTGGGCGGTTATCGATTTAGTCGATGACCTTGATCACACAAATCATTTTGTTTATTTTGGTTCAGCACCTTATGCTTTTGTTTTGTAAAAACCGAAAATGAAACAAAATGATTTGACTTGGGCACAATGGCATGTTGGTGTGATTGTTGGGTGTGACAAGGAAAGGTGCCCAGTCCCTAAGGACCGAAAATGTTGCTTGCGCCATCGATCCAAGTACTTTTATGCACTAACCACATGAGGGTTATATGGGACCCTCTTGACCTAGTACTTTGGAGTGTGTTATCTCCGAGTCGTAGGAGGAGCGTTGTGTGTGTTGTGTGAAAAGGAGTTGTGTTCTTATGTTGGGTGTGCGGTGGTGGAGTTTCCGGATGGACTCTCCACCTCGAGGCGCCGCAGCTTGTCCGAGGCTTTACCCGTGAGGGTAGTTGTCCGAGGTCGGGCCACGACCCGACACAACGTATGGGTTTCTATCCATACAGGCGACTCGGGTTAATACATAATATTGGAAAAGTCTCAGAGGACTTAGCCGTCTTGCATACCTAAGGAAGTGTGCTTAATCATGTGGCAAAAGGCGGTCCGACATGTGGGTAAGTTGGTACACCTGAGCAGGATAAATCTATTCAATAGCCTCGCCCTAGGTTGTGGACACGCTTGGTGATTTCACGCAAGATCTAGACTTCAACAACTGCTTTTGTTTTTAAATTAAAATTTGATATGGTTGGCATGAATGGGTAATTCATGCTATTGTGGTGGCTATTGGGTTGGCCACTTCGGACTGCTTTTCTCGTTGTTGATACTTGATTACTACTGCTTTTACCAAATAAAATCAGATTGCAAAATTGCCTTCAATCTATTACATTATTGCAAATAAAACTTGCTTTATGCTTACAAACTTGAGTCCTATCTGCCCACTTAAATAAGCTTGCATATAGTTATTGTATAGATCTGTTATCATTCTTATATATCTTGCGTAGTACATTCAAAGTACTCACCCGACTTTTGTCGGGTCGCTTTTGTTTGCAGAGGAAGAAGGTGAGCCCCAAGGGCTTCACTACGTGAGATGTCTTTGCGGTTCGACGGCTAGTCTGCGGCACGGTCGGTTGCCTTGTGGGTAAAAGGCACACCGTTGGGCTCTTTGTTTATCGCCATCTTATGGCACTTTTGCTTCATTGTTACTGTAATATTTATCTGCTGGCGGTTGGCCTCTTTGTTGTATTTACTCTTGAATAATATTATGTATGTCTTTATTTGGTTACAGGCTTTCGGTTCTATGTGATTGAATGGAATTGATGCATGAACTTTTGTGAGAGGGGTGTATCTGCACTCACAGGAAGTATACATTCCTCGGCGTCCGTTATTATGCTTATGATGATAGGTCAAGTGGTGACTAATCATTATAAGCTTAATAATCCCGGGGGCGTCACAAGAGGTTGGTATCAGAGCCATACTGACCATAGAAGCCGCTAGCTTGGTCGTCTTTAGGATATTTTGAAAAACTTAATTTCAAAGTATCAAATGGTTTATGAAAGTTTAAGTAGGTTCTCAGATTTTACTCCTTACATATCTTAACTTTCTTATCTCATCTTGCTCTAATTTGAGTTTTAAAAGTTGTTTTCCTCTCATCTCCTCTTCAAAGATAGTGTTATCGATTAAATGGGTTTGGGAACCACTGAGTTTGGCAAATTGAAGTGCTTAGGGTTTTTGAAGTTTCTGGACTGGAGATTTCGGCTAGAGGCTTGGATGCGGAATCTGGACCGCACGCTTCAATTTCCAGACAGCGAGCTCAATGGTTTCTGATAGGACCACTGAGCTTGGCAAATTGAAGTGTGCCAGATTTTGAAGTTTCTAGAATGGAAGACTTCGACTGGAAGCTTGGATGCAAAATCGCTACAGCAACCTCAATTTCCGGACAGCAAGCTCGATGGTTTCTAGTGGGGTAGGAAATGAGAGTTTAATCAACTAAAATTTGTGGGGCTAAAAGGGTAAGAAGTGATATTCTATGTCTAGTGACTAAAACTAATACCTCACTAAGTTGGTTTTTACCCCGATTTTTCCATGCAATAAGCTTTTGGTAGTGTTCTGAAACTTTCTTCTCAAAACGACTACTTGTTCATTCAATACAAGTTAGTCGCATCGAGAAGTTGGATCTTGTGTCTTATGAGTTTTGCATGGATCTTATGCCTCTTTGCAACTAGTTGGAGTTCGTTTTTATTGCGGGTAATGTGTTACATAAGGCTTAGGGTTGTAGGCACTAATCCCTATTGGGTAGCTTATCTTTGCTATCCCTTCGTTATAGCTCTCATTTGCTTCTAACTCGCCTTGATGCAACAGATGGTGGTCGTGACTCGTAGCGCCGGGGGCAGCCAGAGGGTCGGGATGAGGACTTCCACCTCCTCCGACCATGGTGAGGTTCTCGCCGATCGAGCGGAACCGTATGGACCGTACACGATCCTCGGAGGTGATTGCACTAACACCTCCAACATCTCCGTGCCACCGGATCGTGGGAGGAGGTGGCCACCGCAGAGGGAGGACTCTCGAGTTCCTTCGCACTCGGCCACCCACCTTCTCGAGGTCCGAGGACCCACTCGACGCGGATGATCGTTGCGTCTCGCTGAGCGAAGCTCAACATCGCCGATGCCGGGATCACGAGAAGGCACTATTCGCCTCCCATCACCGGAGGCGGCACTCTCATGGTGGGAGAACTTCCTCGCCATGCAAAGACGAGGGCCGGCTATCACTTGGGCGGAGTTCCGCGCCGCTTTCGGAGGGCTCATGTCCCATTGGATTGATGAAGTTAAAGAAGAAGGAATTTCGGCGCTCAAGCGGGCGCAAATCGCCATTCGAGTACCTCCATGAGTTCAACCATCTTTCTCGGATGCTCCACGAGGATGTGCCTACAGATGAGGCAAAGCAGAGAAGTTCATGGATGGCTTGTCCGAGGAGCTTGAGACAAGCTATCTATTGTAGACTTCCCGACTTCCGCACCTTGGTCGACAAGGCCATCATCGCCGAGCATAAGGCAAGGGCACTTGGCGACTCGCAGCGTAAGTGGGAGGCCCGAAGGCATCCAGGCCGTTGCTCCTCGTCCGTATGGCGGACCAGGCCCGGCGGCGCCCCTCCCGATCGCAGCACCACCGAGGGCACCTGCTCGTTCCACGCCCACCGCAGCCGCGCCCGATCCACGTGCACTGCGGGACAGCCAGAGGCATCCGCCACCCCGCCGCGGATGTCGTATGTTTCTTCACCGCGACGAAAGGCATTATGCTAATAATTGCCCTAAGAAGATCGAGCGGCCCTCGTCCCAATGGAGGACGGGCAAGGGAGTGGTCGTGATCGAAGGCCCCAAATGTGGGGAGCGGCCGAGTCAACCTTATCTCGGCCGAGGAAGCTCAGGATGCACCCGACGTCGTGTTGGGTACACTTTTCGTTAACTCTCACCGGCTCACGCTTTATTTGATTCCGGCTTCTCACCATTTATATCGGAGTCTTTGCTGCACTTAGTGATCTTTGGTGATCCCCGCATGTTCCTTTGATTATTCATTCTCCGGCCTCGGTAATGAGAGTGAAAATGAATGCCGGGTGTTTTGATTGAAATTGGAGGAGTGGGATTTTGGCAAATCTTATTCTCCTCAATTCAGGAAAGTTGGATGTGATACTTGGCATGGATTGGTTGTCTCAACATAGGGGACAAATCGATTGCGCTAGAAGGTTCATTTCCCTCACAAGCCCGTCTGGCGGCCAAGTGGGAATTTTTCTCAAGCAAGAACCACACCTTTATGCACTTGAAGCCAAGCTAACCATGGAGATTCATGAAGTCCCGTGGTGTGTGAGTTCAGCGATGTGTTTCCGACGATCTGCCCGGATGCCTCAAAGAAGAGACATTGAATTTGTCATCGAAGTTGCTTCCCTGCATCGCCCCTATTTCAAAGAGGCTATATCGAATGCCTCCAAATGAATTGGAGGAGTCAAGAAGCGACTTGGCGAGCTTCAAGAGAAGGGTTTTATTCGCCTCGAGCTCATCACCGTGGGGTTGTCCGGTTATCTTTGTGAAGAAGAAAGACAAGACTCTACGGATGTGTGTTGATTACCGTCAGTTGAATGCCGTGGACGGTGAAGAACAAGTATCCCCGCCGGATTGATGACCTCTTCGATCAATTGACCGGTGCTCGGGTATTCTCCAAGATTGATCCGAGGTTGGGCTATCATCAAGTCCGAATCGGATCGGAAGACATTCCAAGACGGCTTTCTACTCGTTATGGATTATACGAGTATACCGTTATGTCCTTCGGTTTGACCAATGCTCTGCTCTTTTCATGAATCTTATGAACATGGTATTCATGGAGTATTTGGACAAGTTCGTGGTTGTCTTTATCGATGATATCCTCATCTATTCGAGGGATGCCGAGGAGCATCTTGAACATCCGGTTAGTGTTGGGAAACTTCGCGAGCATCAACTTTATGCGAAGTTCAAGAAGTGCGAGTTTTGGTTGAAGAAAGTGGCATTCTTGGGTCATGTTCTTTCAAAGATCCGGTGTCATTGTTGATCCTAGCAAGGTCAATGATGTGCTATCATGGGTCCACCAAGTCGATCCATCAAGTGAGGAGTTTTCTGGTTTAGCGGGATACTATCGTCGCTTTATTGAGAACTTCTCCAAAATTGCCAAGCCAATGACCGAGTTACTCGGAAGGACAGAAGTATGTGTGGTCTGCGATTGCGAGAAGAGTTTTCAAGAACTCAAGAGCGATTGACCACACTCAGCTCTTGTTCTTCCGATGTCCACCGAAGCTTCGATATCTATTATGACGCTTCTCGCCAGGGGCTCGGTTGTGTTCTTATGCAAGAGGGCCAGGTGGTGGCTTATGCATCGAGGCAGTTGCGGCCTCATGAGCTTAATTATCCAACCCATGACTTGGAGTTAGCTGCAGTGATCCATGCACTAAAGATTTGGCGGCATTACCTCATCGGTAATCGTTGCGAAGTATATTCAGATCACAAGAGTCTGAAGTACTTGTTCACCCAACCAGATCTGAACCTTAGGCAAAGAAGGTGGTTGGAATTGATCAAGGATTATGATATGGGTCTTCAATATCATCCGGGAAAAGCAAATGTTGTGGCCGACGCTCTCAGTCGCAAGGTTCATTGCAATTCCTTAATGGTCTTGGAGCAGCAGCCAGCCCTTCATGAAGAATTTCAGCGGCTCAACTTGGGAGTGGTTGAGCAGGGTTCTCTCGCTTTGGTTGTGCAACCAACCTTGAGGGCCAAATCAAGGCTGCACAACAGTCAGATGTCGGTGTGAGTCACATCAAGGAAAATATCAAGAGTGGCTCCGCTAAGTGCTTTTCTGAGGACGACCATGGGGTCATTTGGTTCGGATCACGCCTGGTTGTTCCGAAGATCGTGGAATTGCGGAACTTGATTCTCCGCGAAGCTCATGACTCCCCGTTGTCTATTCATCCTGGGGCCACGAAGATGTATCAAGATCTCCTAAAAGATTCCGTGGACCCGAATGAAACGGGAAATCGCAAGGTTCGTTGCTGAGTGCGACGTATGTCGTTGTGTCAAGGCCGAGCATCAGCGTCCCGCAGGACTGCTTCAGCCTTTGCCTATTCCTGAATGGAAGTGGGATTCGATCGGGATGGATTTTATCACCGTGCCGCCTCGCACCTCAAGGGTAATGATGCCATCACAGGTTGTCATTGATCGGCTAACTAAAGTGGCGCACTTCCTTCCAGTCAAGACGGGTCTCCGTGTAGGCCGGTTGGCGGATCTCTACATTGCCCGCATCGTGAGCTTACATGGGGTACCCAAGACAATTGTCTCGGATCGTGGTTCTCTTTTCACCTCTCGCTTTTGGCATGGTTTGCAAGAAGCTATGGGAACTCGCCTCTCTTCAAAGACAGACTTATCATCCTCAAACTGATGGCGAGACTGAAAGAGTCAACCAAGTATTGGAAGACATGCTCCGTGCTTGTGTTCTCTCCTATGGAAAGCATTGGGAGAGATGTTTGCCATTCGCCGAGTTCTCCTACAATAACAGTTTCCAAGCTAGTCTTGGAATGGCACCTTTCGAGGCTTTGTATGGAAGAAAATGCAGAACTCCGCTGAATTGGTCGGCGGTGAACGACCATTCTTTGGCCCGCACTCAATCAATGAAGCCGAGGGCGAGTCCAGCTTGATTCGAGATCGGTTGCGCATGCGCCACCCGAGCAAAAGAGCTATGCGATCGTCGTCGCCGTGAGTTGAGCTTTGAGCCGAATGACTTTGTTTATCTCAAAGTCTCTCCTTTGAGGGCCATCAACGATTCGGCGTCAAGGGCAAGTTGGCTCCTCGATATGTCGGTCCATACCGAGTCATCGAGAAGAAGGGCAATGCCGCCTACAAGTTGGAGTTGCTGCACGCACTTGAGGGGGTGCATGATGTGTTCCACGATCCCACCAAGAAGTGCCTCCGCGTTCCAACCGAGGAAGCTCGTTGGAAACTCTTGATGTTCGTGAAGACTTGACCTACAAGGAGCACCTGCTCGCATCCTTGAAGAGGTGAACGAAGAACGAGGAATCGTGCCATCAAGTTCCTTAAAGTTCAATGGTCAAACCATTACAAGATGAAGCCACTTAGGAAAGGGAAGATCGTCTGCAAGCGAACTACCCTCTTTCTTTATCGAGTAAGCCAAATCTCTGGCGAGATTTACGTAAGGGGGAGGTTTTGTAACATCCCAAATTGGGTTTGTGTTTCAAATGTAATAAAAATGAGGATAAATTAAAACTTTTGTTGCCTCATGTGTAGTTACAAGATGTTTGAAACCTCTTTCCTTTAATTGGTGGAAATTAAAACTCAAAATTTCCCCAATTAAATTCAAGTCATCAATCTCCTCAATGAAAATCTGTGCCCTACCCTCAAAATAATTTTCATTGGACCTAGGAGAGATGTTTAACCCTCGAAATTATTTCATAATTTTCGAAATTATTTGATAATTTTGAGACAAGTCAAACATTAGTCAAACTCCTAAATCGCTTTCTGAATTTTTAGAGAAACATGCGATGCATAACAGTCTCGAAAATTTTATATAAGGTTCCTCCTATTGTCGAAATCTCGAGCTAAAATTTCATGAATTTTGGAGTTTGTCTCGCTATTCCAAATAATTCTCTAAAGTCGGCTCACCAATTAAGTCGAAAATCGCTTTCACTCGTTGTTCGTCCGGTCCGACATCGATTCGAGCTCAAGGGTGCAACCAGATCAACTAATAGCACCTTAGGGCGCCTCTCGCGCGCCGTGATCCGTAGTCGCTTGATCTAAATCCAGCGGCCGACGCGCGGGTGAACGTTCGGACCGAACGAACTCACTTAAGCGCGTTAGTCGTTTGATCTTCGATCAACGGCCGCGATGGAAGGGGATGTTCGGACCATCCGAAAGGTGCGGCTGATCACCAACGTCGGATCTTGATCGAGCGGTCGACAAGCGATGGAACGCTCGGGCCCCGAACCGAATAGCCGGCGTTTGAGCGCGAGTAGCCGCACGATTGGAATCCTATGTGATCGAACGGCCGTCCTCTTTTCGTCTTCCTCTCGCTCACGTGCGTCGGCCGAAGTCAACAGAGAACGTGCACAGTACAGCAACCACAGTGCATTGTCACCTCCATCGTCCGGCCAACGCCTTTGAGCATTAAAGCTAGTGCTGCCGACCTGCTGAGTCGTCTTCTACCTCGCACTGCCCCATCCCTTCGGCCGCTTTGAATGACAAGCTTTTGACCGAAAGTTGCATTGCTCCATCCGCTGCCCTCTCGGCCTATATAAGCTTCTTCATTGCTCCTTAGCATTCTTTGAACACCTTTGAGCTTCAAAGATCACTTCTAGTGCACCGAGTGAGCTCCTCGGTGAAATATTGCTCTACCGCCATTGTTGAAGCTTCAAGTTCTTGGTGAAAGTGGTGTTCTTGGCCTCTCATCCGAACATGTTGCTTCTCGCTTGCTTAGCCTCTCGAAGAGTATTAACCCTCTGTCGGTTTTTCTTTTGGCAGAGAGCTCAATTTGTGTTTTCCCCTTTCACCGCAAAGGGTGATCTTCTTCTTTAGCTCGTAAGTGCACCATTTTCAAATTCCTTGCTCCCTTCGCTTACTCTCATCTCTGTGCGCATTAGCCCTCAATCAATTTCACATTTAGCCGCAGGAATCTTATCAATTTGGTTTTCCTCTTTCGCCGAAAATTGGTTATTGTCTTCTCCACTCGATAAGTCCATCTCTGCCCAATTCCTTGCTTCAGTAGGTACTCCATGCTATTGCGATCATCGTAGTAGCTTTAGATTTCGCTATTTTTGCTTGAGTCACCGCGCATCGTCGGGCCGCCTCTGTTCTTTTTGTCGACCTTCGTTGTCGGACGAAAAATGAGAGCTTTCGATTATCGCTGAGTTTGAGCCGTAGGATTTTAGATCAAACGCCGGATTCTTGTGGCGTGATCGGACGCGCTTAGGTCATCGCGCGTGGCCGTCCGACTTTCGATCAACGGTCCAGATCGGATGAACGTTCGGACCGTCCGAGCGGTTCGATCCGCGTGGACCGTTGGATCCAAGATCGACGGTTCATGTTCGTGTGAACGCTCGATCGCCGGATATCCTTGGCATCCGGTTCGCTCATCTTTCATCCAACGGCCGATGCTTAGGGTTGGCGCGTTAAGCTCTGCATTGCTGCGCTGCGGTGGGCTGTTGGATCGATGATCTTCGCCCATGATCTTCCACGCCGTTTATCAGGGTTATATTTCTGGGTAGAGTTATTTATCAACCGAAAAATAGTTTTATCTTCCAAAATTCATAAGTATTTTTCTCAGAGCTTCAAAATGATAAAACCAAAGCCTTTATTTTTCATTCTTTGTAAAATTATTTCCAGATAGGTTGCTCATTTATCTCAAGAGCGAAATGTTTTATTTTGAAAGTAAACATTAAACTGATTATCTTTGCAATAGAAAAATAGTGAATCTTAGAAAACTCATAAATAATTATTGCAAGCTCCAAATGAGATGAATCCAGGGGGGCTGTTCATCTTATAAGATGCTTGATTTATCATAAAAGTTTCAGTAGCTGTATCATTCTAGAAAATTTCGCTAAAATCATTGCTTAGGTGAATAGTGCTGTTTTTCATTTTTCCGCCGATTGAAAATGTTTTGGCCATAACTTTTGCATTAAGAATCCAAATCAATTGGTTCTTGTTGCTTTAGTTCATAAAAATTATGTTCTTTCTACTGTAAAAATTTGAGAACTTTTTGCTGAGTTTTGCTGTTGCATCTTTCGATGTTTCTCGCCTTATTGGTTCTTGTTGGTTCTTTCGATAGGTTGCGATAATATTGTTAATATCGAGTGATCCTCTGCAGAGCAAAACAATGAGCTTCAGAAGGCAAGATATTTGATCATAAATGTCCCATTACTTTCAAAGTCTAATATCTTGTTTACAAATTATATGTATGCATTGCTTTTGTGTCCAAGTATTTTTGTCCTGCTTAGAGGTAGCTATTCCTAACGCATTGTTGCCATTAAAATGTTATCCTCGCCACAACCATAAGCTATTATCATCATTTGGTGAATTAGAGCCCGTGATTTAATTATGCTCTTTTCTGTCTTTTGCGATATCATGCTTAGAAATGCTTAGCTACCGGTAGAATTGGGCTGTTATCGATTTAGTCGATGACCTTGATCACACAAATCATTTTGTTTATTTTTGGTTCAGCACCTTATGCTTTTGTTTTGTAAAACCAAAATGAAACAAAATGATTTGACTTGGGCACAATGGCATGTTGGTGTGATTGTTGGGTGTGACAAGGAAAGGTGCCTAGGTCCCTAAGGACCGAAAATGTTGCTTGCGCCACTGATCCAAGTACTTTTGCGTACTAACCACATGAGGGTTATATGGGACCCCTCTTGACCTAGTACTTTGGAGTGTGTTATCTCCGAGTCGCAGGAGGAGCGTTGTGTGTGTTGTGTGAAAAGGAGTTGTGTTCTTGTGTTGGGTGTGCGGTGGTGGAGTTTTGGGATGGACTCTCCACCTCGAGGGGCGCCGAGCTTGTCCGAGGCTTTACCCGTGAGGGGTAGTTGTCCGAGGTGGGCCACGACCCGACACAACGTATGGGTTTCTATCCATACTGGCGACTCGAGTTAATACATAATATTGGAAAAGTCTCAGAGGACTTAGCGTGCTTGCATACCTAAGGAAGTGTGCTTAATCATGTGGCAAAAAGGCGGTCTGACATGTGGGTAAGTTGGTACACCCTGCAGGGATAAATCTATTCGAATAGCCTCGTCCTAGGTTGTGGACACGCTTGGTGATTTCACGCAAGATCTAGACTTCAACAACTGTTTTTGTTTTTAAATTAAAATTTGACATGGTTGGCATGAATGGGTAATTCATGCTATTGTGGTGGCCATTGGGTTGGCCACTTCCAGGACTGTTTTACTGTTGTTGATACTTGATTACTACTGTTTTTACCAAATAAAATCAGATTGCAAAATTGCCTTCAATCTATTACATTATTGCAAATAAAACTTGCTTTATGCTTACAAACTTGAGTCCTATCCTGCTCCACTTAAATAAGCTTGCATATAGTTATTGTATAGATCTGTTATCATTCTTATATATCTTGCGAGTACATTCAAAGTACTCACCCAGCTTTTGCTGGGCTGCTTTTGTTTGCAGAGGAAGAAGGTGAGCCCCAAGGGCTTCACTTCTGTGAGATGTGTCATGTTCGACGGCTAGTCATACACAGTCGGTTGCCTTGTGGGTAAAAGGCACACCGTTGGGCTCTTTTGTTTATCGCCATCTTATGGCACTTTTGCTTCCGCTGTTCTGTAATATTTATCTGTTGGCCGGTTGGCCTCTTTGTTGTATTTACTCTTGAATAATATTATGTATGTCTTTATTTGGTTCTGTGCTCTCGGTTCTATGTGATTGAATGGAATTGATGCATGAACTTTTGTGAGAGGGTGTATCTTGACTGGAAGTATACATTCCTCGGCGTCACGAGTTATTATGCTTATGATGATAGGGTCAAGTGGTGACTAATCATTATAAGCTTAATAATCCCGGGGGCGTCACAACTGTGAAGCACAACGACTCATTAATCGAGTCACAACACTTGAAATGAGGAAGCAACAGTTTGCCCAACCCCTCCTACTGTGCACAGTGTGTCATTTTAATATTTTTCTACTAACCACGGACCAAAGCCCGCTCTGATATCAACTGTAACACCCTGGCTATTCGGAAGCCAAGATGTCACGCAAATCTAACAAACACTAAGAATATACAACACTACCAGGTTAATCAGGCTCAATTAACAATATCTCATAAGGAACGCACGATAAATTAACGCTTTCATGAGAAGGAATGGAAAACATTCATAATAAAGACGTACGGTAGGCATTACCAAAATTGGATTATTACAATTTGGAAATTTATCAAATAGTTGACATAACTGAAATATAACACTAGTTATTCTAGTTTGATAAAAGTGATGTGCAGCGTGCTGGACTATCCCTCAAAAGGTCTTGCCTTCTTCCTCATTTACCTAAATAAACATACAAAGCAAGGATGAGCCAAAGACTCAAGCAAGTACTTTAGCAAATAATGTAAACATTGCTTAACAAAGCAATCACAATCCACTTGTGAAAAACATCTCTGAACATATATGGGAATGAATGGAATAGAATAATGCAATGAAGGAATGGACTGCTCACAACTTATACCGGTATAGTGAGTGACACACCCGTCGGTGTTCACTTAATCCGCATCTAACAAAGTCCGGATCCAATCACCGTATGAAGAACGTTTCACACGGTGTCCGGTTGCCCACATTGGAGTGGTGGCCAACATTGCCCACATTGGAGTGGTGGGTCTTACATGCCCATACTAGAATTGATGGGACTTATAATTTTTCCACGTCCGTGGACAACAAGAAACAAATGCATGAACGGAATAAACTTCATGCAATGAACTCTTATCACATCATAATGTAGAAATATACATGGCATACGAACATGAATAGCCATACTAACAATTCATTCACACCCAATCATCACTATTCATTAGGATAAGACAAGGTACTTGCCTTCCGCGCTGTGACGTGTTAGGAGGCAACGACGGTGTTTCTCCACTCACTGCCCCACTGTCTACACAAATATTTATTCGAAATAAGAATAACAAGACATGACGTGGCTACAAGTGTCTTACCAAAACCCTCTAACTCCCCAACATAACCAAAGACTCAAAATGACGAATTAACTATTCAAATTAATTTTAGCCCCCATTGATCAGTGATCGAGAAAAATCGTAATTAAATATCTGTGAATCATAATGACTTCAAACCAGTGCTCAAATACTCTTAACGTATTAGGCTACGAAACTCTAGTTGGTGGGGTTCTTTGATCCGGCCAAACCAGTGGCCTAAACAATAGTTAAAAACAACTGACAGACATCTGTTCAAATTGCAGAACAGCAGCAAAGAAATTAATGTAACTTTCAATATAATGATCCAATGGAGGTGATCTTTATCAACTTGGAAATATTATTTAAAGGGCTACAATAACCTAGTTGGGTGGAAGTTCTGAATCTTACTCTATCTAGATCAAAACCGAGGAAAAACCGACAGTCCCCAGATCTCAGACAGACAGAACAGCGTGCGGTTAAAATTCCATAACTTTTGATTTCCAACTCTAAAAATTGTGTTCTTTATCAACATGGAAATCTTACTGAATTATCTACAACATTAATTTTGGGTAGCCTTTCTGATTCGGCCTCTAAATAATTCATAATTGCCAGACAAGCAAACTGCCAAATCCCGTCAGCTCTCCTGAAGAGTCGCACGAAAATGGCCATAACTCCTAAACCGTAACTCCAAATTAGATGATCTCGGTGCCTAAAGAAATCTAAGACAAAGGGATACAACTTTCTAAGAGGTGAACAGATCAGAAAACATACAGAACTTACCCAAATCTGATGAACAGATCTGGCGTAGGGGGAAGGAGAAGGTGGCGCACGGCAGGGAGGAGGGTGGCGGCTCCAAGTGGGGGAAAGGGGATGGGAGGGGGAGTGGGAGAAAGTCTCTAAGGTTTTGGGGGAGGTGACCCTCCCCCCTCGGCCGGCCCCCGTAATGGGCCTCCCACCTGGCGGCGGCCCAAGCCCAGGTTGCCGGAGAAAAGCTAAAAACCTCCGACCAAAAAGAAAATTCAGATTTTCTGATTAGCTCCCTCTCCCGAGACTTCTTCTAATACGCCGATTTACTTTTGGGGTATTAAAGTAGGGCTAATAATATTAATCCTAGCCCAAAGAAGAACAAGAAAAATCACATAGCTAGGGATTTCAAGCGCATGGTGGATATTATGGTAAAAGGCCCTGTTCAGAGTGGTCCATCTATAGCGGATGTTATGGATATAGCTATTCAAGCAGGGGTAGTAGAAGGAAGTGATGAACACTTCATTGCGACAAGGCTCTTTACTAAACTAGAAAATCGGGAAGTTTTTGTCACTATGAAAACCAATAAAGTAAAGATGAATTGGCTCAGGAGGATGTTTGATATCAAGATGAAGAAAGATTAGATATTTTTTTGTAGTTCTTTTTCATTTGGAAAACTACTTGGTGATGATTATGTAAGGGTTGAAACTATTAATATTATATGGTGTACTCGAATTATGTGTTCTCAATTAAACCATAATGGGGTTGATTATGTTATGTTATATGTTACGTCGTACTCATATTATTGTTACCTTGCATTGTGTTCTACATTAGATTATATTATGTTCTATGTTACTGATCAATGTTATTATTTGTAGATGAGCTCATCAAGTGATATTGAAAACATCCTTCAAACCCTCAAGGGCAATTCAGACTTTTTATCATTCACACACAACTCAATAAGACAACATCCTATAAAAATCCAGATTACCAAACACCAAAGCTTAGCTTAAAAGCTGGGTGGCTTATAAGCCGATTAAGCCAAAAGCTGGCTTTAAGCTATAAGCCAAAAAACCTAAACCTAAACAAACAGGGTCTATATTTGTACTAATTAGAGGCTCTTCTAGAAGCCCCCATATTAATCCTAGGAGGTAAAAAGGCTAGAAATTCCCAAATTAATCGGAGAACAAGAAAAAAAGGCTAAAAATTCCCACGTTAATCAGAGAAAAAGAAATAATCATAACCATCCATAAGAGTTTGTATTAGAAATAGAATTTTGTGATGGCTTGGATCCTTCTAAACACATCCGAAACATACACGAGGTTTGAGTACAGCACGGTTTGCTCTCCAACTACCAAATGTATCCTTTGCTAATATGGAATATGATGTCGGTATTGATTAAATAATCTCTCCAATTAGATAGTAGTAACCAAAAACCAAGCTCTATAAGGAAAAGTTTTCAGCTATTAATTATCTTCATAATTATGTCTATTTAGTACTGCCTTCGATTCCAAATATAAGTCGTTTTAGAAATTGTTCCAGTCAAACATTTTTAGATTTGACCATCAATATATAAACAATTAACACGATTAACAACATGTAATTGGTATCACCAGATCCACCATGAAATATACTTTCATAATATATAATTATTTTGATTGGAAACAACATATTTTCATAGAAATAGAACTCTGGGTGGCAGGTATGGAGCGTATTGGTCCGGTACTAAAAACCGAAATATGACTCCATGGACAGCATACTAGATACAAATTACAATTAGGACTTTATAAACAACAAAGAATCCCGAAACAACTAGCATCCACATAGAAAAATTATGAAGTTGTGCATAGATACACGAATATTCAAATCTTGGATTGCATAATTACAAAAATAAATCTAATTTTCAAAATTCATAACTATGGGATTTTAATTATTAAAATTATAGATTGCATGTAGTGTCGTATCTGAAGCCCACCGTGCCATGATCAACTCAAAGAAGGTGATAGTCATGTGGTTAGAATTCTAAATTTTCTTAATCTATTATATTATTGTTTTCTTGAAACAATTTTTACAATTTCTAATTACAAATTGATATACTTGGGTATAACAATTGTTTCGGAATTCAAAATTTTAATTTGTATATATTCGTGTAACATGATTTTTTTAATTATGAATTCCTAAATATTTTTTCAATATATAAGTATTAGTTTCACATATTCAATGGAATTACATATGCATGGACAATAAAATTTTAATTTCGAATTTATATATGGTATAATATCATAATTTGTGTACTCCATATATATGTAGATCCATACACTAATAGTATTTGTACTTAGGATGCACGTAAATAACAATATTGGTTCTATATTGGGGCCATGAGGCAATAAATTAGAAATAAATAACAATTAGAAAAAGTAAAAGAAATGAGAACCAAAGTTTGCCAATGGAAATTTTCTTATATTATCAATAACATAATATTGTTGAAGCCACATAGCTCGTGCGGATGCACGGGTTGATAACTAGTGCACACAAATTCGAGGGACAAAAGTAACAGAATGTAGAACAGGCCAACAGGAACAATTTCCTCACATCGGCGTCAGCGCTACTCCGGCTAAATGCCGGTAAGTGGAGAAGGCAGCGGCCTTCTCTCGACTTCTCTGCCTCCCCGTGTGTGTCTCTCTATGGAAAACATGAATTGATAAGGGTGCATGATCGGGAAAGCTAAATAATATAGATATCCTAATGGGTCGTACCTGCCATGATGTAAGATCGAGGTGGCCGACTAGAGGGGGGTGAATAGGTGATTTTAAAAATCTTTCGCGCTAAAACCAATATATAATGCGGAAGCTAATAACGAATTGGTTTTGCACAATTAAAACCTAAATCAACTAGGCTTCCCTAAGTGCACCAACAATACGAGAGAGCAATCATACAAAGATATATAAGCAATTAAAGCATGTAATGTAATTGCTCAAAGCAAAGCACAAGTAAAAACAAGACGGACACAATTATATTTTACCGTGGTGTTCGGAGACTTGCCGGTCTCCCCTAATCCACGTTGAGGTAAGCCCAACCACGTTGGACCAGCTCCACTAATTAAGCTAACACCTCCGAGGTAAGCCCAACCACTTGGACCGGTTATAAACCGAACCAACACCTCGCTCCAGTAAGGTTGCACTTCCTCCACTCCGGAGATAGCGAGCACCAAACCACTCACAACACGCAGGGCCTTCTCACAAGCTTCTTGAGAAGATCACCGGGTACGACGCCTCCACGCTGTCTAGGTGTCGGCAAACACCAAGTGAAATAAATCTCAACTCTCACTTGAACTAATCAAGTGTCAACGCTCAAGCGGATACACAATCCTGTAATACCCCGGCCTGCTTATAGCGTGGCCCATGTGGCCCATGAGGAGTTGTGTGGTGGGATTAGTCCCACATTGCTTGTCTCAAGTGAGTTGTAGTAGTATATAATGCCTGTTGGATCCAAACGTAGCACCTCCGGGTTAACCCTTTTACACGAAGCGAGGACGAAAGTGTAAGTGAGGTGCTATGTGTGGGCGGGTCCGCCCCACGGTGGGCTGGGCATTGAGCCGATTTTGGGTCAGGGTGTTACAGATGGTATCAGAGCATCAACCTTTGCTGCACGGGCGCGTGCGGGACAGGGGCGTGGGCATATGGCGCATGGCGCATGTGGGCCCGGAGTGGACACATGGCATGGCATATGTGCCGGCACTGGACGCACAGACGTGTACCGAGGGGTGGTTCTGGACATTTGTCGCGTATGCGGTATGCTGTCGAGGGCGTCAGCCCTTAAGGGGGGGTGAGTGTAATACCCCGGCCTGCTTATAGCGTGGCCCATGTGGCCCATGAGGAGTTGTGTGGTGGGATTAGTCCCACATTGCTTGTCTCAAGTGAGTTGTAGTAGTATATAATGCATGTTGGATCCAAACGTAGCACCTCCGGGTTAACCCTTTTACACGAAGCGAGGACGAAAGTGTAAGTGAGGTGCTATGTGTGGGCGGGTCCGCCCCACGGTGGGCTGGGCATTGAGCCGATTTTGGGTCAGGGTGTTACAAATCCACTACCTAAGGCAACACATGCACTTAGGATTTACTCTCCAAGCTCACCAAGTGCAACACATGCACATAAGAGAGGAGATGCTTGCTCTTAGCTCAAGAGGCTCAAAAGATTGAGCATAACACTCACAAGAACACCGGCAACCATTCCCACCGGCCAAGGTGGGTATATATATAGCCCACACACAAAAACTAGCCGTTGGGAGAGAATTTGCTGAAAAATCAGCAAATGCAGAACTTCCGCCGTTCAAAGTCCGAAACTTCCGCACCTTAGCGACAAGCACATCAACGGCTATATCAGACGATAAACTAGCTGTTGGAAATGAAATCCGGAACTTCCGCCGTTCAACACGCGGTACTTCCGCACCTCCGGAAGTTCCGTTTCTAAGGGCGGTACTTCCGCTTCCACTAAGGTCCAACACATGGAACCTTCGGAAAAACGTGTCGTGCCAAATCGGAACTTCAGCTGTGCGGTAGTTCCGCTCCCAACATGGCGGTACTTTCGCTTTCAAAAATCGGCTAAATCCCAAAAGGGGTGCTTCTCAGAAAACGCTCACGGATTTCAGACCTTCGACCATGGTAGTTCCAGCTTAAAACACCGAACTTCCGATTATCCTGACAAAGCAGCAATGGCTTTCAAAACAACTTCAATTGCAAAACACATTGGCCAATTGATGAGCCATGCCTAACAAGGATGAAAGGCAAGATTCCTAACAAGTTGTAAAACATATTTGCCAACTGATACGGATCAACGTGGGTTGATGCGTAATGTGGCCCAATCTTTCACAGTACTTGTATTTCAATTACAATGAAGCGAAACTCCCGCTTTCCTCTCTCTTAATTTGGCAAAATAGAAGAGCAAGTATATCTCCAAAGCAAGTAACACTTGGTTGTTGTTGAATCAATCCGAAGAGAGAAACAAAATCAAACCGGAAGAACAACACCAAACCATGAGCAATTGAGGATGCTACGAATTGGTGAGATGATCCACAAGGAATCACGGATCTAGGAAGAACAACCTCCCTCCAATATTCACGCAATCACAAAACCCTAGATGGGAATTTACGAAACGCATGTATTCATTTTGCGCCACATAAACCTGTGACTTTTCTGTATTTTCTTCAACTCTAACTTGCTTACAATGGGGCTCTACCCCTAAATATATAGCCTATGAATAGTAAACCATCTCGGTACTGTAGCAATGAACAGTAATCCAAGTTGGTACTGTAGCAAAGAACAGTAACTGACTCGATTACTGTTCATGAACAGTACCCGAAAGGTACTTTTATTGCGAACTCCTTTAATTTGAAATTTAAACTACTCTAATTGCTGAAAATAGATTAAACTATCCTATTACAAGTAATTTATAATTAACTTCTTTTAAAGAATGATCCGAATTGGAATTGCACCAATCCAAATCCATTTTGGATTCTTAGGCTGAAAATGTATTGATTTCGGAATAGAGTTTGAATTTGGTTCTTCTGTCTTTTCTTGGCTGAATTCTCTTGTATACTTTGCAACATGCAAAGTTCTTTGTTCTTGTGTCTTCCCGGTCGGCATTCCTCCCTATCCTTGCTCTTTGCCGAACCTGGTTCTTGTTTTTTTTCTCCATTGATGCATAATACGCTCAACTTGAGGCTTAATACACACTTGCAGCTTAGGGATTTTGACTACCGTAGTAGATGCACTTAGGGCCTCATCACCAACTTTTAGAATCATACCACAAGGAATAAGGTATATGGACTTACACCATTTGCAAAACACATTTGCAAACCTAAGTCACATGCTACAAGAAATCACACATGAGCTTCAACTATTTGCAAAACACATTCGCAAAAAACAGCATCATGCCACAAGGCTAAGGTACATGGACTTCAACCATTTGCAAACTATAGTCCCATACTACAAAGATTAAATGCATGAGCATCAATTATTCGCAAAACACATTCGCAAAATAATAGCTTCATGTATAAATGAGCTAGAGCAGACATAATGAGCTATCAACACATGACTAACTCATGTTACTAGTTAAGACCCTCTAAATAGTACGGCAATCCTACACTAGCAATCCGGTCTTCCATCCAAACACCAAGACCGGTAAAAGACTAGGAACACATCCTTAGCCCTAGCTAGTCATACCTTTGCCTTGCATCTTCTTAAAGCTTGATGACACACGTCAACACTTCAACTCTGGGTCCATGACTTGACAATCATCAACACATGATGATCTCTTCACTTTGAAATCTTGCCTTGAACATCATCAACACATGATGATTTCCTCATCCCGAGTCTTGACATGCATCAACACATGATGGGTCTTCTCTTGATTTGATGTGCATCAACACATGATGCAACCTTCACTTGAATATTGACTTGATGATCAACTCATGATCATCCCAAGTCTTCATCACCCTGGAACATAACCTATATATCCAATTCATGAAAAATATTAGTTCCACAATATGATTATCATTAATTATCACCTTATACCATTAACACATAATGGTGGGACAAGATACCTCTATCTTTCCCTCTTTGGTAATTGATGATAACCATTTCAATCACACATAAATTGGTTTAGATAAAAGTAACACGTTATGAGTATATATAAACTACACAAGTCATATATATACTCACAACATGAGTATGCAAGAGCTACACAAGTTCTACATACTCAAAACTTGAGTATACGAGAACTACATAAGTTCTATATACTCAAATCATGAATATACAAAACTACACAAGTTTTATATATTCGAAACATGAGTATACACGAACTACACAAGTTCTATATACTCAAAACATAAGTATACAAATACTACACAAGTTTTGTATACTCATACAGATATGTTTCAAAGTAAGGATGCCAAATATATGTGGAACACGGAATGTGGATCAATACACATGAAACCACAAAATATAGAATGAGCCCCCGTAAATGTGTGCATACACATATGTGTAAAGAAAATATATGCACATATTCAAGTTATACTTATGGTGGAGTTCAACCTATATTTTGGATCCGAGGAATGCAACATTATGTAAGAGTATAAGTCGAATGCATACCTCGTTGAATTTCACCTTTATATCCAAATGAGACTACACACTAGATACAACAATAGAATTGTTAGTCTCACAATTAGATTTATCATTAATTACTAAAATACTCTATTAACTCATAATGGCGGGTCTAGATCCTTCACCTTAGCACGACGCTATTGGTCCGACCGGGCCTAACTTATCATGTTGTGTTTGGATCGTGATCTCAGCCCGACGGGCTGGTCTAGCTCGGCGCACACAGTGTCATGTCTGGCATGGCCCATTTGGCTAACTCTAGGCCCAGAGCCCAGCACGCGTCCACCACTCGCGGCTGCCGAGCGCCACCTTCATGGCTCTCTTCTCTTCTCCCCATAATAGAAGCGCTTCCGCCTCCTCCTTCCTCGCAGAAGTTAGCAGCGGCAACAAAGGCTTGCGGATACAAGGTCAAAAAAAAAATTCAATGGCAAGGGTGCTAGGTGGCACCGGACCTATATAAAACTTGCCACGTATTGTGCATCCATGTTAGATACCAGGTAACACCGGTGCCATAAAAAAAATCCGACTTATATATAGCAGAAAATCAAGCAACTTACAAATGGCAAAACTGTTGCGAAATTACTTTCACCAAGACTAAAACATTAGTAAATACTCCGAACAAGAGTACGATTTGGCATGAGGGGCCCTATACACGTATCAAGCGAGCAGTACATATGTTGTCACTTTGTCATCATCCAGGGACTCGCGGACTCGGTCGATCAGGAGCTAGGATCGATTGCCATGGTAATACTGCAGCACGGTGTAGATTGTTTGGATGGTGGTCATGACGAAGACGACGATGACGGTGACGTTGATCCACGCCCAGGGATCTCGGAAGTAGGTGCGCAGGAGGTTCGCCCGCCACGTGTTCCACGGCTTTCGGCAGAACTCGTTTACCATTCGGTGGACGGCGTCCAGCTCGCTTTCCGGCTCCAGCACGGCATCCACTGCGAGGCCGCCGAACAGCTTCGCCACGGCGTGGTCGGTGCCCACCGCGCTCTGGATGATTCCCCTGGCGCTCAGCAGCTCGACGTCCCTGGTCGACGTGACGAGGGCGGACATGAGGAATACGTACGCGGTTACGCCGTTGCCCGTGCCGACGTGCAGCCGCTCGAACGCCATCACGTTGAGGAACATGTACTCTGTGGAGTCGTCGACAGCGATGGTGGGCAGGCTGAGGACGCCGCGGTGGAAGCTGATGTCGTGCAGGCTGTCGGTCTCGCTGCTCCTTAACCTGACGCCCGCGTCGTGGAGATCCGCAGCCCGGCGGATGATGTCGCTGCTGTCGTCGACGCCGCTGCCGCTTTGTGGCGCGTCGTTGTCGTAGGGGCCGTGGAGTAGGCTCTTGCGGAACACGTCTAGGGGATGGAGCCCCCTGCCCGGGGCCGGCGGCACCTTGAACGACGGCGTAAGGAACCTCAGTACCTTCTCGTTGACCGACTCCTCCATCTTATTCTGGTCACACTACCACGTAATCTCTAGTCATGGCTCACGAGAGAGAGAGAGAGAGAGAGAGAGAGAGAGAGAGAGAGAGATTCTTACCGTTTGCTTGCCTCTCTCAACGGCGAGGAGCTTGACGAGGACGAGGAGCGGCAGCTGGTTCTCAATCATTAGCATGTCGCGACGGATATACGGCACCATGTACAGCACGCCGTGGCGGCTGAAGACGGGATCATCCGGGGCATAGTCGTTCGGGACACGGCCGGCCGCCGTCCCTATCACGTCCAGCAGGAAGCAGCCGTCCATGATCATCAGCTCCATGAACCTGCACCTGTTCCCTTGACCACGCCACTCGCCGCCAAGGTCCTGGTACGCATCCTCCAGCTGCGGCGCCACCTCCTCTACGGCGGCGGCGAATTGCTCCAGCGTCTTGCCGGCCCTCCTGAGCCGATGCCAGACAGCCCTGCGCTTGTGCTCCTCCATCGGCAGCAGGTCGGGGTCGCCGTGGTGGAAAGGCCCGAGGGACACCACCTGCGGCTTGTAGGCCTTGCTGTTCAGGTTTTTGATGTGCGCCGGCACGCGGTAGACCGAGTGCCTCCGCCGCAGCGCAGCCTTGGCGTTCGCGGCCTCGAACGTCTTCTCGACTTCCACCACCCACGCACTACTCGTCCCGGCCTGCGGGGAGGCCATTGGAGTACAATATGTCGCAAATGTTATTGATCGAACCACTGGATCTTTTACTGGAGGGAGTATAGTTCTATGATGCAGCTGATCGATCGAACCACTGCATCTTTCAAGTTAAGAATGGTAGGGAGCTCAAAGAAAGAAAGGAATACTAGCTAGCTAGGTTCGTTATTGCCGTGGGCGAGAAAAAGAGAAAAGATGATAGAGAGGGCCAGGCAAGAATATTATTGCCTGCCTGAGGCAGGCTATCACGCGCTGCATAATTAACATGCATGTGCTCAAGCTCGTCGGATTGAGAATACTTGCTTGAGTGGAATTCTAGGTAGAATCGTAGTATCGTTACGATTCTAGCAACAACAAAAAAAGGATCTCATACATAATTTATATACGAATCATAGTATCGTTACTATTCTAGCGAAAAAAAGGTTCTCATACATAATTTATATACGATTCTACATGATTATAATTATTAATTATTAAAAATTACTTAGCATATATCCTTTTTTATCGAAAAGTTTCACCATATATTCATTTATATATAATAATATTTGTATAAACAAAAAAATAATCTTGCATTTTCACCATAGCTTGAAAGCTTTAAATTATAACATGTACACAAAAATATCCAATATATAGCCAACTTGTGTTAATTATCATATAACTACGGTAATATAGGAAACTATGAATCTAATTAGGTGCTTAATGGCTAAATAAATTCTACTATGACAATTGAAAGATATGTTAGAGTGAGAAAATTTACTATTTGATAGAATTAGGTAGGGTCTTAAATTCTACAAAAACAAACACAGAGAGCCTGGGCCTGTATATATATAGGGAGCGTCTATGCTTCAAGTGATTGAAAATTATTTATCCATAAGTCACTTTTTTTGGCCGTAAGAATTTGATCCAATTGATACCACATGTTTATTTATTGAGAAAAAAAAATCTAAACTAAACAAAAATAAATACAGGCAAACTCTACAAATAAAAAAATTTACTCCTTTCATTAGCTGGTTAGGAAAAAAAGAGGTCCCAGTACGTATATAGTCATACCAGAGCGCTTGGGTACTATTATTTGCAGCAGTAGTTTGAACTGTACATGCTCTTGAGTTGACATGCATAGTGTAAGGGATGCGCTATTTGTGCCCAATATATCTAGTTCTAGAGAAATTGAGGTGGGGGTGGGGTTGGTTGGGTGGGGGTGGGGGGGGCGGACCCAGGATAAAATATTAGGTAGAGCGAGTCGTGGTCTCACAAGTTGCGACGTGGCCGCACCCCCCGCTCTCCAGCGAGGTCGTACGTATCACAGGCGTCCTCCTTGTGTTTCTTTTATGAATCTACAATATATTGTATGTAATCCATTGGAGGCTATATTATGGAGATAGCATCTCTGGACCTGCATTTGAGGCTGTTTGTTTCATCTTGGACAGGTCACTGGTGTCTGGTGGTGAGGTTCTCCTACATGAGATCTACAATGGTACAACCAGTAAACCACATTACTATAATATATTGTAGCACCGATTGATCCTAAAAATTACAAATGGGCATGAAACAATCAATCTCACATTATCCTCGGCAAGCAGGGGAAGGTGGATGACGATATATTCATTAAAGAATTTTTTCACATATATAAGAATGTGGTTCATTGAGGCATTGTATCAAACAGGTGGTGTGCAAACTCACTTTAATAGCAGCGAGGGCGCATGATTGCCGAAACCGCCGAGTGGGAGAGCTGGAGGCCGAAGGCCAGAGCGGAGAGGGAGACTGGGAGTGGGAGAGCCGGAGGTCGGAGGTCAGAGCGCCAGAGCGAAGAGGGAGGTCTTGCCGGGCTGTCGCGGGTCGCGCTGTCTGTCAGGAAGAAACGCGCGGGGCGGGGCGGCTCAGCTACAGGGCACCGCCCGCCTTGCCCTATTGCCGAGCCGCCCACAGGTGGGGGTGCACTGTTTGTGCCCTGTACATCTAGTTCTAGAGAAATTAATGGCATGGGGCGCACACGTGTGTGTATATATATATATATATATATCGGTTTTACTAATTTTTAGTTGTTTAAATTTTTTTTATCTATCGGTTATATATATATATATCGGTTTTACTAATTTTTAGTTGTTTAAATTTTTTTTATCTATCGGTTACCTACATTGCACACTTATAAACCTAAAATTGCAGTATCAAGTGATGTACAATTTCAGCATAGTTCTACTATAATGTTTAGTTATTTTTTTTTTATATTTGTAGGGTTCATCTAGATTTATTTTTGTCTAGTTTAGAATTTTTTTTATTTGTAGAGTTCAACTACATTTACTTTTCTCTAGTTTTAAAAAATTATCTCAACATAGAAATTTTTGGTATCCATTGAATCAAAAATCTACGACCAAAAATAGTAACTTATGGATAAATAAATTTCAATCACATGAAGCATAGACACTTCCATATCTTATTCCATGTCTGTCATTATTCTGAGTTAGTAACACATTCGTAGCATGCCCTGGCACCATGCTAATGCATCCAATTTAACTAGTGCCTTATTCGTTTTGGGTTTGTGGTTAGCAGGATTAATTCTTGTAAGGCAAGAAAGATAGAAAAGATCTTGGCCAGGCAAACCCGAGTTCGTTTGGGACTCTGTGCCAACAAGCCAAGCTTCTCAGGGAAGGGCTAGCACCGTGTGTTCTTGTTATTCCAGCCGAGCCACAAGAGCAAAGCCCTAGCAGCACCGTCGCAACTAGGTAGCAGCCGCCACCTGTCAAATCCCAACTTAGAATCTGACGGAATTGAACTGAAACAGAATAGAACAAAACGAAAACCACGAAGAACAGTTAAGAACCCTAAAAGCTTAAAAAAAATAGATGTGGCATAATACTTTCGATGACTTTTCTATTCCATTTTTCCATAGTTCACTACGGGATACTGTTTATTTACCGAGTGTGAGTAACACTCGGCAAATAGTGCTACACACTCGGCAAACTGGTTACCGAGTGCCACACTCGGTAAAGTGGACTCGGCAAACAACGACTCGGTGAAGTTATTTTACCGAGTGTCTAATATCGGCGACTTTCGAGCATAGAGTTACCTAGTGCTACAATGACACTCGGTAAACAATTATGACTTGACGGTCGTCAGCCTCCAAACTAACCGTTAACGGCGAGGTTTACCGAGTGTCACTAGCAGCACTCGGTAAATAAATTAGCATTTCGTGATTAAAACAATTCCGGAAATAAATTTTTTGAATAATATTTACCGAGTGTCGCTCCTAACACTCGGTAAAAGAATAACCATTTTCGTGATTAAAACAATTCCGCAAATAAACTTCAGGAATAATGTTTACCGAGTGTTCCCACTCGGTAAAAAGTAGTCAAATATTTCCGAGTGGGGACTCCGCACTCGGTAAAAAATGGCACACTCGGCAAAATGCACAGAATCAGAACCAAATTGGTTCTGTTCGCTGTTTTACCGAGTGCTACACTCGGTAAAACTCTGTTTTACCGAGTGCTACACTCGGTAAAATATGTCCACATAATTTTTTTTGTTTGTTTCAGTGCATATCCAGTCACAATGAGCAACAAAATCACAGGAAATTATAATAACATGACAGATATTCAATATATATCACATATATGTCCACAAATGTCACATCCACTCACAATAACCAACATATGTCGACAAGCACCATGCAAAGTCCACAAACACCATCAACATATGTCCAAAGTCCACAAAGTTCAACCAAGTCCACAGTTCAAACATAAAACCCATCAAACAAGGTCGGATGGCCTGTCACATGGTCGGAGGCTCATGGAGAAACGAGTCAAGTCCAGGTCTTGATCACCCTGCATATCGTTGTTCGATCCAGCTGTAGAAGGTCCCTAGAATGAGATTGCACATGTGAGTTATCTGGATCAAAGCAAATTCTAAGGTCTAAGCTATGGTAGGTCAAACTAAGGTATAAGTCGAAGGTAGCTCTATATGACACAAAAGTGAAGAGTGCATCTAAGTGACTCACAGAGTGCCGTCGCATGGAGGTGGAGGCACCAACGGATCATCATCGGCGGAGGCGGTGGAGGCCGCCCATGCTCGAGAAAACGGGCCATGTACTCGCACTCGGTCGTTGTCGCTCACTGGAAGGCCTCAAGCCGGGCTCGCACTCGCCTCTCCCGTGCTAACTCGGCCGGTGCGACACCGAGGGCCCAAGGCGGCTCTGTGAGGCTTGCCGTGACTCTGCAGGCTTCAACTGGGCCTACAATTATTTATCACATAGTTAGAATGCAAATAAAGAACGAGTAGAAAATGAATGGACAACGAATGCAACAGAACTAACTCGAGTGCTACCACCGGGTCGTGAGCGTGGGCATGGCCGACTCGAACTCGTGCTCCGGGCTCTAATCTGGGCGAGTGTCTGAGTGTTGGCCGTGTCTATGGTGCTGTTGCCCATATAGTACCGCCCGTGTGGCTTACCTGGTCCCAACCTCATGACGATGTCACCCTCGAGGTCAGCGGTGCTCGGATCAAATTCGACCCATGGATCTCTCTCGCCATCGCCGTGTACTCGCTGAGGCGCTGTGCACGCCGAGTTGTCAGATGCCTCGGGCGGGTCCTCCGCGTTGTAGACGAGGTCGGGTCCTTGCCTTGCCCTTGTGTGCCAAGGCATATGCCTTGAACGAGGCGCACTCTGCCGGGTGGAACCGCGTCTGCAGGAAGAAGCACAACAATAAGATATTATGCATTCGGTTAGCATAGCAACAACGAAATGAAATCTGCGTACATATCCGTCGCATATTCCTTAAGGGTAGTGGGGTCTTGTTTGTGCGAGGAACCCCGCATCATCGCACGGCAACGTGAGCGCACGGTGTGATATTGCTCGTACTCCTCACTCAACCACTTGTCCACAATGGCCTCCCAAAGCTTGTCCATCCCCGCACACCAAGCAGAGGCACTGCACGCATACGAGCACATGACAAATCATAAATCAATTTCAGCAATTAATCGCAGACGATGTAATCTCATGTTTACCGCCAAGTATTGCTCCTTAGTCGTGCGTGTGCACCGCTGCGCCTGTGACTCTGTGTCCTCTGCGGGCATGGTAAATTCTTCTCGCACAGAGCTTTGTCTCGTAGAAGAGGTCCCGCACTCGGTGAACATGCACTGCTCACCACGCCATCCGCGTCCTCCCTACGCACTCCTCCGCCAAGGTGTAGTAATCCTACAAGCAAATAAAGTCGAGAATATACAATTAATGTGATGTTATTATCAAGATAGTGCGATGAACACGCACCTACGCCTCTTCCATCACCCGGTCGGCCTTGTTGTTATAACACCCGCCACTCGATCGACCGATCGCTAGCGGCGTGCGCTGGGACCACTTCATGGCGGGCTGCACAACACCATCGATCCTCACCATCCCGGTAGTTTGCCTCGCACGTAAGACCCAGGATCCCGCTTACTCGGCGAGAGTGACTGGGATCACCATTTCCCAATCCTCGCACAAAGTTATTGAGATTGAATATTAGTTTCGTTATAACTTAAAACTCGTGAAGTAGTGTTAACATGCAAAATTACTTACTTAGTTCCGAGGGTCGAATCACCGCCGCCTCAGTATGGGTAAGTCCGGGAGGCGCGACGACCCTCGCAACCAAACCGTAGGCACCCCATTTTCCTCTGCCAAAGAAGTCGGCATCCTCCTCGCGCTCCAGCCCGCTCGGCCTCATCCTCCTCCGTGCCTCCTCCACCGCCTCCGCTATCTCCTCCTGGTCTCCTCCTCCTCCTCATCCTCCTCCGTGGCCGCCACGAACTGCGTCGTCGCCGCCCCGTGGAGGAGGTGTCGCTCTCGACGCCTCGTCGCCGCCCTCCTCCTCCACCACAGGCTCCACCTCCACCTCAGGCTCCACCTCCTGGCACGCCTCGCCGCCGCCCTCCTCCTCCTCCTCGGCACGCCCTCCACCTCGATCTGTGCACGCCCTCCTCCTCCACCTCGGCCGACCTCGCCACCACCAAGAAGGTCATAACCGACCTAATCTTCCCGATTCCACCGCCCACCATCAATCACCGCAACAAAAGGAATAAACTATCAAGACGCATATACAAAAGTAAATGTATCATACATGTATAAAAGAGATGCAAAATAAGTAAATGTATCGTATATGTATAAAAGAGATGCAAAATAAGTAAATGTATCATACATGTATAAAAGAGATGCAAAATAAGTAAATGTATCATACATGTATAAAATTGCCATAAGTACTACAGATCTTACATGTACTAGAAATAATCATCAAGATCATTGATAGGTGGGCCAAAAATCTCATCATCGCTATTGTCGACGTAATTATGATCGCTCTCAAAGTCTCATCACTAGCGACCTTTGCTGAATGGTGTTGCTCAAGTAATAACAAGTCCTTCGTTGTGAACCTCCTCTCCATCATCCCCGTCAACAATGACCGTATCATTGTCTACTTCCATTGCGAGATCTACATCTAAGACAATCTCAAAACTCCCATCTAATCCTTCTTCTTGAAAGAACTCTCCGTCATATGTGTTTGCATCGATGTTATAATCATCATCGCTTGGGACGGTACTTTACCATGCGGCGATACCTTGTACACCACATCATACGCCTTAAGACGGTCTTTGGTTTGGCACGGGTATGAGAGATAATAAACTTGCGTGGCTCTGTTGGGCCACAATGTACACGCTGCCTCCTAGCAAGACGGATGACTTTAGAACTCGACTAACCCAAGCTCGGGGTCTTTATCACTTCTTTGGGATCAAACCAATGGCATTTGAATATGACAGGACGAAGAGGTACACAACCAGGAAACTTGAGTTTGTATATTTCTTCAATTATTCCATAGTAGTCCAACCCATCTGTGCCTGGCGTGAAAACACCGGTATTTGTGGTTCTTCGATTCGGCCGACTCTGCTCGTGCCGAGTTGTGTGAAAGCGATATCCATTGACATCGTACACAGAGAATGACTTGACCCTAAATTCAAATCCATTGGCAACTTGCCTCAACTCGGCACTCATAGACACGTCAGTTTTGGCCTGCTAGTTCAAGTAGGATGATTCGTTATATATTTGTCGAGTTGAGAGTTAAGTACAAACAACAAATGAAATTGAACAAGACTCTCCTCCTTGAACCAACAAATAAAAGTGGGATTTCGTTCTCCCGCGCCATGTCTTAGAAGGGTTTCAACTTCCGCTTCGGTGGGTTCCCTCCGTGAAGGACGATGGTAGAGGAGAACAAATTTGCTGTAACGGCCGTTAACAAGAGGGTTGGATGGGTGCATGCAAAATATTGACAAGAAAAGAAACAAGTTTGTGTAAAACTTACGCAATGTACGGGCCAACCTCTTCAAGGTTCCGCAACACATACAGCTGGATAGAGCGCCACTCTTCTAGGCTCAACATCTTCAAGGTAGGTTCACTTGCACTTCCGAGTTGCCCTCGAAAAAGGCTGAGGGTCGACTGATTGTCGACAGCATTGTAACGAGGGGGTGGATTATGCACGTTAGGAAGGTTGTCGGCATAGTATCTTGTTGTGAAGTATGACACCTCCTCCACAATGGATGCCTCTGCACAGGAAGCTTCAATTTTGCATTTATTTTTGCATTTTGTTCTAAGAACCTTTAGGCATCGCCAATTGGATAGCACCAACGGCATGCACAGGGCCCCCCATTTTTGCCTCATATGGTAGGTGCAAGATCAAATGTTGCATCGGATTGAAGAAGCCGGGGGGAAAGATCTTCTCCAACTTACAGAGCAACACCGGGGCTATTCTTTCCATTTCTTCAATCTCGGTCCGAGATATCTCCTTAGCACATAGCTTGCGGAAGAACATGCTCAACTCACATCACTCGCCGATGTGATCAGAAAATAGCCACGAACCATCACCTAAGAAGGCGCTCAATCCATATGTGGTAATCATGACTCTTGAGCCCTGTGATTCGCATGGTACTTAAGTTCACACCCTCCTCCAATTCACGCATACCCGCTGTGGAACATCAATGATTGGAACCATTGAAGAACTTCTTTCTTTTGGGCCCTCGTTAGGACGAAGTCGGCCTTAGGCTTCTTCCATGACTTCCGCGTAAGGGAGGCAACATGTTTAGCTTTGGTCTATCGCACGGCGTTGCTTGATCCAATCTAGCCTTGACATTGTCCTTTGACTTTTCCCACCCATGATTGTGTGAAGGACCGCCTCGCGAAATTCTTTTCAGGTGCATTACATCAATGTTATGTGGAAGAAGGAGGTCCTTAAAGTAAGGAAGCTTCCACAAGCACGACTTGTGTGTCCAGCATGCTCTTTTCCGTATCCCACGAAGCCCCCTTTTCATTGTCGACCACAAGACCATCTAACATCTCAAGAACACAGGCACTGTCATTATTTCCTGCGAGTCTTCCACTGTGACACCTTTTCGAAAGTTCTTCTTGTCTCTCCCGAATGGGTGGTCAAGAGGAGGAATTGTCGATGTTTGTCAAACGAAGAAAACTTGCCCCCTTCTCCAACCGAAAGAACTCCACAATGACTTGCATATCGGCATGGCATCTTCGTGTGAACACACCACCACAAAATAACCCATAAGCCGTGAAGTCATGCATGGAATAATGGTACCAAATATGCATTCAAGTTTGTCTTTGTGAATCGGTCGATGTCACTACCCCTTCGTCCCATGCACGGACCAAATCGCTCTATCAAAGGCTCCATGTACACACTCATATTAGCCCCGGTGTCCCGGAATTATAAGTGACAATAAAATATTTTGCCGCTGAAAGGCGACGCCAGTGGGAGGTTGAGAGGATGACGAATACGGGCCAACATGTGTATGGTGAAGAACCCATTCCATAAGGATTGAACCCATCGCTTGCCGATGCAATGCGTACATTACGAGCCTCGTCGCTTTGTTTCGTATGCTTCCGATCGAAGCTTTTCCATGATTCACCATCGGACGGATGTATCATCTTGTCGCGTATCGGCGTCGCTTTTGTGCCACGCCATCTGCTTTGCGGATTCCTCGCTCATGAAAAGCCGTTGGATCCTCGGTATGAAAGGAAGGTACCTCGTGATCTTTGCGCCAACTTTTGTTTGCGCTCTTCCGACCATCACCGATTCTAACTCAATGTACCTAGATGCCTTACACTTCGGACAAGATTTATCGTCAAGATGTTCTCCTCGAATAAGATGCATCCGCTCGGACAAGCATGTATCCGCCGCATTTACATCTTGAGTGCACGGCGATTTTATTTGACTCATACGTGTTCTTTGGCGTAACGTGATCATCCTAAGTAGGGTGCCAACCATCACAACGCTGATCGAAGGATTCTCTACTCCAAATAAACCGGACTTCACGGCCATTAGACGTGCAATGGCATCCATTTAGAAACATTGGTGCGCCTGAAGGGGTTGTTGTGCCGATCCAACATGGCATAAAACGCCTTTGCGCTTTGCTCGCCCTCGCTCGCACTTCCTTCATCGAAAGCCATGTCATGGTCATTTAACATTTCGCCACCCCGCTTCGTAATCAAACTCCTCGATCCGTTGTCTCACGACCTCTTCTCTCGACGATGGCGTTCACCATGCATGGTCCACGGGTATAGTTCTCTACAAATCCATTGTTGACAAGATCTTTAGTCATCTCCTCATATGTTTTCATTGCCTTGTTCTTACACTTCCTACTGTGGACACCGACATGTCGCCGTCCATTTGCAAATGCCTTCGTCATGAAATCATTGGCCTTCTCAATCCATTCATTTGTGTATTGACCCTCTTCCGATAGCCCGTGTACATCCACCGACGGTCATCCATCCTAACATATAGACGATATTGCGCTTTAGAGCAATAGAGTAGTAGTGCTAGAGAAAACCATATGAGATGATAAAGAGACATTCATGTTCTTGGTCGATTCACATAGAAGATGTTGCATCGGATTTCAAGACACACTCAAGCAGGCTAATCTCACAAAGGGATTTGTTCGTGCAGTGCTTAGAAAGATCCTAGATCCTGCATAAGTCACCAACCAAGAGGAAATGCTCACACCAAAGATTATCCAAAAGCACATGGTCGACCTCTCACTATTGGTTAAGTACCCTCAATAACCTAGTTCAATAGGAATATTTAAAGTAGTAAACTGTATGTAAAACCACAAAGGAAAGTATGGGGTAAAAACGAAAAACTTAACATAACACCCAAAGAAGATGCAAGAGAAGAACAAGAGACAAGAAGTTCTGCTGTGTATCAATTGAATACCATTTTTTTTTGAGTAGTTGCATCACCGATTGTAAATAATCATGATGTGCAGTGCAATGCCCCGCAATCTAAATAACATCCCAAAAATAGGCCATCAAAGAAACTAAAGAAATGAAGTATATACTAAAAACCTAGTTGAAAAAGTTAAAGACAGACTCAGTATAAATAATAGACTTTATGGAAATATATGTACTAATAGCTATGACAACCATATAAGCTATGACAACTATATAAGCATTTTTGGTCTTGGAATTATCAAGAAAGGGCCATTCTGCATTAATATCGATGAACAAAGATGCGTAACTAGATAGAGTAATACATTTTTTCGCTTCATTAAATGCCACAACATAAAAGTGATGTAAAATAGATAACATGTGAAATATAGCACTATGAAGTATGAAATAAAAGACTGTGCAAAAAGAAATAATTCACAACGCCATACATTTCTTTGGCTCAAAAAAGAGAAAAGGCATAACACCGCAGATATGCAAATAAGTAACATACCTTGAGACACTGATTCGGATCGCTCAACTATGGCACCTAATGTTCGGCTTAGAAAGCAAACCACATAACTACGAAAGCTAATTAAAGATGCACATGAGAGAATGTTAACGATGAATGCTTGCCCAACCGAGAGACCTCCGACCTTGTGATCCAAGGGAGCGAATGATCCGATCAATCCGGAAAGATCTAGACTCGAAATATACAAGAGTGTATGTACCCATTAGCCATCACAAAATGGTCACTAAAGAATAAATATTGTCGCAGATTTTCATTGCGCTATTGTACATGGGAAAACACGAGCGATTAATGATTAATGTCAAAGGAAAATCGATGGTAGGAATTGGCCACTAAACAATGATAAAAAAGTGTTATTCAAATCGATGGTAGGAATTGCCAAATGATGCGCAGTGAACACACACGATCGAGAACCAATGATGCGATCAAAGTTGGCAGAGGCCCGGCTGAAACCACTAAAGGCCAAAGGTTTGTTTGGATGCTTGGGGCAAATGCCGTGTATACATAAAATTCATATACAAAATCATAAATGCCGTAACTCAACTAGTTGTATTACCACAATTCACAAGTCACAACTACTTCCAGCTTGATCATAATGCATATTGATGGTAGCATGATCCATATATTGGGGTTACAGAAAACCTCATGAACAAGTTTTTGAAAGCAAACCACGTGAGCAATGTTGATCGATCTTAAAAGTTACCGCAAGCTAGATTACATAAATTGTATGCTCTACCATTTGTCCGCCTCTAAAACATGAATTTTGTTAGCCGCTTGATTATTCAACTGATGTCAAAATTACTCCATGTCTAGTATTTGTTTTTTTGTGAGGGCCATTTGTAGTATTTCAAAAAATATCGGTGACACTTCATCGATGTTCCAAACCTGAATGGCGGCGCGTGGGGTGGCTGGGTGGGGACGCCTATGGGCGTGGTGGAGGGGAGGAGGCGCGGCTGCGGTGGGGGAGGCGCCGGCGACAGATGGGAGGCGGCCTGGCACGGCGTGGAGGGGAGGAGGCGGCCGCGCGGTGGGAGGCGCCCCGCGACTGCTGGGAGGCGCCGGCGACGGCGTGGAGGGGAGGAGGCGGCCACGGCGGAGGCGCCGCGACGGCGGGAGGCGCGCCGCACGGCGTGAGGGGAGGAGGCGGTCACGGCGGGAGGCGCCGCGAGATGGGCTGGGAGGCCGCCGACTGAGGGGAGGAGGAGGCGCGCGGCTGGGAGGCGCCGCGACGGCGGGAGGCGCCATGACGGCGTGAGCGCGCGCGGGCGCGCGGGATCATGGGGAGGCGCCTGCGCGGGGACTCGGCAAGGCCACAGGATGTGCGCAAAGCGGCGCTGGGAGTTGTTGAGTGATATACGATCCGAGGAGAAACGGGTAGGTGTTAGTGCTTCGCTATCGAGTGCCTAGATATACGGCACTCGTAAACTCAAGCACCTGCAGCCCAATGACTGCGTGGTTCAGAGCATGTTTACCGAGTGCCCATCTACGCGACTCCTGCAGAACATACATGGCAGCCCATCGTGGCTCGGGTAGATGTTTCACCGAGTGCCCAGATCTACTGAGACTGTAAACAGAGATGGCAGCCCACCGTGGCGCATATAAGGTTCGGAGCAACCTTTTACCGAAAGTGTTTAATGTCCCACTCTGTAAACGATCCATCATTTCATGCAAAACTAAAAAGAAAAATGCCAATTTAATCATAAAATTCACCAAACTTTCACATGAACTATTTCATGTCATCTATTTACTATCTAAAAATTCCAAGTTCAAATCATAATGTTGAATTTCACTCTTAATAGAAATCCTACTCGCTCATTGTTAATGTTTAGTGTCTCTTTGAAGATGTACCGTTTCTAAAATGACGAATGTAAATATATCCAAACGTTATGAAATTTTTTCTATAATATAGATGTATGCTTCAATGTTAATTCTTCCAATCTCGTGATTTATCGAGTTCGATTTTAATTATTACAATTAAATTTACACGATATGTACCTAATTTTCATAAAGAATGAAAATTTTGTGAAATATAGTAAATAAATCAAATAAACACCATATTTTGGAATGGAGTACTAAATATCATATGTGGATAGAGGAAAAGAATGAAGGGAAAACAAGAAATTTGTTGAATTTTACCGAGTGTTATGATAATACACTTTAAAAGATAGTGTTTATCGAGGTGTGAACTTACACTCGTAAACATGATGTTTACCGAGTGTAAGTTCACCACACTCGTAAACATGTCATGCCGCGGACGCCGCTTACGCATCGTTGCTATCCTAGGTGACGTGGCACCTCAATACCGGTGGTCAGTTTTTACCGAAAGTGCGCCTTTGCGAAACTTGTAGTTTTAACGAGTGTCTTAAGTTACCGAGTGTGGTGACTCGCAAATCGGTTTACTACGGGTGTTTATGTTTTCCGAGTGTTGGCACCTCGGTAATATTTTTCCCGAGTGCCCCGACTTTTGACACTGCAGAATTGCTCTGGCACTCGAATCACACAAAGGTCCTGTGAGTGAATTATCACCGTGAGTCCCGATCGAATGGAAGAACTCATCTCGATTAAGTACGCCCAATTAACCGTGAATAATAGCAAATTAAGACTCAGCTTTTTTAAAGGGGAAACAAAGATTCAGCTTGTCCAGCTTATATCAAAAAGAAAAACTCGAAAGCTAAAGCTCCAAGAGTCTCGACGGACTCTAGTGTCCAAAAACTATTGATCGCATGCAAAGAACCCAATCTACTCTGTGATGACATGCTAACTAGATATATAACGGATGATGATCAGAAGAGATCGTAAGATGTTATTACACCGTTGTTTGAATTCTCCATCCGCACACCAAAAGGCACTATATAAATCTGGCGCCACCCCGCATGTATGTCCCGCACAACGCAAAGCAAAAGAAAGCCTCCACATGCAAAAGATGGCGCCATCTAGGTGCATCCTCCCGTGTTGTTCCTCGCCCGCCTCGCCGCCACCACGCAGCCATTGGAAGCAATCGTCCAGGGGTCAAGTCACATAGCGACTGGTGAAGAAGCATCGAGAAGACCGCCGCCGCTTCCACCAACGGCGATGTAGCACACCATCAACATGGCTCCGCTTTCCGGTATCCTGTGCTTGCCGCAGCCCTCCATTGCCCGGCTTCCCACCGCCATCGCTTATTGCCCGCCGCCGCCACATTACCGCATCATGTCGGCTCGCCACCGCTACTAGCTCTTCCACCTGCCCACTCTTTCCAAGTTTCACACGGTCCGCCATTGCCGAGATTTCCACCACTCCCGCCGCCTCATGGCATCCCCCTCAGCTCCGCACTCCCCATCGCCTGCTTCAGAACACCAGCGCCCACATGTCCCTAGTTCCCGAGTGCACCAAAGAGTGCTCCATCGCCGCCGCCATCACCGCCAAGAACTAACGGAGTGCTCGCTATCGCCGGATGGGTTGATGCCATGCGTGACTACTCACCAAAGACTACAGCAGGGCGCCTCCAAGCACATGTCGCGACGGCCTAAGTCTCATCGACGAGGCACCCATCTCGTCGCTCACTGCAAGATGAACGGCGACATCAACAAGCTCATGCCCGCGCCATTGATTTCATGCGCATGATGTCTCTTCCGGCCACATGTGGCGCCACGCTCTCCGCACTTTGCCAAGTGCTCCTCCAAGTGGACGACTACGCTTGTCCTCGCATCCGTGTTCTCGCAAGATTTTTGTGGATGCCGTGAATGTACCATGTTTGTAAGGAGACTAATCTGCTTATGGATTTAATAACAAGCAACCACTTCCTCCGCGATGCCTCGCCTTACTCCCCGCCGCTCCATCCTCGTAACTAATTCTTTCCGAAAACATGCCATGTTCATTTGATCAAGCTTGTGTTAATTCGTGATATGTTTTGTATTCCATTCGCCATTGTTTTCTTCGCAGCCATCACCGTAATGGCAACAGGATGGAATAGCTAGGTGTCGCCCGCATCGCTTGATGCTTGACGACATACTCTAGTAGTAATGGTAAAAGTACATGTGGTCGCTAGTATTTCTAGAATATATCCACTGGTTTTGTTATGATAGCTTAATTACGGCTAGTTTACATATACCCCAGCTTAGTTTGGAGTGTCATGTGTATATATAGGTAACTATAATGTAACGTCCCGCTTTTCGAGAGTTTTTGAAAATTTTAAAAGAAAACCATTTGCTTCTATTTGTCAAAAGCTTAATTTGGAATTTCGTAATTCAATTGCATGTTTAATATGAATTAATCAAACTTCAATTAAATTAAAGTTGGTTTGATTGAGATTTCGAATTTAAAATCAAAATTATTATTTTAAGAATTTTCTTGGATTTATTGATTTTAGAAATTGATTTTCCTTTTTCCGAAATTAAAAGTTAATTTATTTGCAAAAGAAAAAGAAAATTAAAGTTGAAAGTATTTTTATTAAGTCTAGAATAATTCAAGGAATTTCTGTGAATTTTTCTAGAATTTTTGGAGTCTATTTGCTATTTTCTAAATTGCCTTTTGATTTATTTGAATTTCTGTAAATTAAAAGCTATTTAAAATCCTTTTTCGTTTTGGGTCGAATCTCTGCCCAATCATCCCGTTTTTTTCGCGCACTGTCTGGCCTCTGCGCTCGCCCTCCGATCCTCGGCCGTTGGATTCCATCCGCCGCTTCGCTTGCCGCCGCTTTTTCTTCTCGACCGTTGATCAAGATCCGACGTCTCGGCGCCGCGCTTTTTTCCGCTTCCCACCGTCCGACAATCGGACGGCGCTTCGCTTCGCTTCGCCTTCCTCTTTTCTTCACTTCCTCTCTTCGACGAATCGGACGGCGGTTTCAGCCACCCAAGGCCTTCGCTTCCGGGCACCGTCCGACGTAACGGACGGCGCTGTTTATCGCCCCCGACGCCATGTTTCTCCCACGTTGCTCATGCCGCTGCTGATTTCGCCGCCCCGATCTCGCTGCGGCACGCTGCCCCGCTTTCCGCTTCTCCGGCAAGGCTTCGCTGCCACGCTGCCCCTGCTTTGCTGCCACGCCGCCTGCGCTTCCTTCGCTTATAAAGCCGCCGCCGCTTTCTTCTCTTTCTCTTCTCTTCGCCGTTCTTTCTTCGCGCTTTCCTCTTTCTTCTCGCCCGGCCGCTTGGCTGCTGCCTCTCGAGCGCGCCGTTGCTTCTCCGTATGCGTTCCATTGCGCCGCCTTTTCCGCCCCGGCCCGCCGCCACCGCGCCTCCTGCTCTCCTCTCTCCTCTCTTCCGCACTCAAGGGGCCAGCCCACGCGGGTTACCCACGTGGCGCCACGTGTCGGCCTGCCGGCCGCCACGTGGTCGCGCATTTGTAACGCGCACGTGTACGCTACGTGGCGCCGCGCCAAAATCCGATTTTTCAAAGAGAAAATAAATCTGAAAATCGAAAACCCTAAATCCATCATTTTATGTGATTTGAAACTTTTTGGCTATAACTTTCACATCCGAATCCGATTTGGGTGATCCAAATTTCTAAATTCATATAAATTCATCCTCTTTCATTTGGCACTGGTTTTGTAATTTTGGAGTTCATTTGGTGCTGTTTTATTTATTTGTTGCTTTTCTCGCACGTAGATTCCTGCTTTAAGATTTCTTCGACCGACGCATCAAGACCCTCTCCTCACCAACGAAGGCAAGTCGAGGCCTTTGACCATGTTGAACCCATTTTATAAATGTATATTGTTTTAAATTATCATGCATGGCTAGTTTTATTAAAAATGGTTTTGGGAGTAGATAATTACCAAATTGCCATTATGCCTCCTTGATAAATTGAAATGAAATGTCTCCTTGAATGACATGTACCCTTGACACCTTAGGATGGTTAATACTAGTTGGACATAATTGTATACCAACTTGGGAGCGATATTGCTTAGACATGCTTTTTTAGTTACCCGCAGACTTTCGATCACATGTTCAATGTTGAATGAAATTTGACTAATGGAACTATGGAATGTGGTGTGAGGCCACTTTATTAAAAGATGTTGTGCCATGGCGTGGATTGCCATTTGGTCTGGATTGAACAAAAATGATTTATGCTCGCTTGAGGTAGGAAGCTAGAGGTGTGTGATGCACATTGGGTTGTGGTAGACTTGTCTCGAGCACCAACTAAGGACTTAACTTTGCAAGTCATTGATCCGGTCACCTGGCAACCATAAGTCCAGATGGGACTGACCGCCAACTAATTAGGGAAGTTTTGAGTCTGTTCTCTTAGGGTTGATTATTGGCGCAAGAGGGGCCGTGATGGCTAAACTTAGCGAAGCGTAACCGAGGCAAAATGGAACTTTGTAAAGGCCTTGTGATAGTCACTTAGTCGCACACCCTAAGTGTGTCGACGGACATTGCAAGTGATTTATCTCTGTGGGTAAAGCTGTACAACCTCGCAGAGTGTTCAAAATCTATTCAATAGCCGTGTCCCTGCTACTGACATGCCCGTGATTTCGCAAGGTAGTATTTTCAAAAATGTGGTTTGGTCTGATAGAAACGCTTGGTTGAATGGTTGGGAAGTGAACTGATGTTCACTGCTTGATTCAAAAGAACTTGGTTATCTATGTATTATTCTTTTAAAATTCTCGCTTTGCAATCTAATTAATGTATTTATTGTTAAACTTGCTTTCTCAAATTAACCATAAAGCCATCCTTGCTTAAGCCTCGCATGAATACTATGTGCATACATTTCTTTCACGACTTTGTCGAGTACTTTATGTACTCACCGCTTTATGCCTTTGTTGATCATCCCCAAAGGTAAGAATCAGAAATGTTGAGTTCTACGAAGAAGGCTACTTTGAAGACTTTGCGAACTAGGTCACGCCCTCCACTGATTGCCTCGTGGGCATGTCGATTGGGCTCCACGATTTTGAGATTTCCACGCCGTGATACTGCTGTTGCTAAGCCCCGTGAGGCGACTTTGTAAGAACCTTGACCATAAGGTCTTTGGCTGCTTTAATTAATATTACTTTGTCTGCTTCATTAGTTCGTTGTTGAATGGTTATGAATGCATCATTGTTGCAACTGCAAGCTAGCTACCGATCATGGGACTAGCTTGGTATGCACAGAGGGTCTCGGTTGTGTGACACCCGGTCCCGACAAGAGATGGTATCGAGCCATATCGATCGTAGGACGAACCTTTAGTTAGATTGGTCGCCTTAGTCAAAGATTCAAAATATATTTTCTAAATCAAACCAACCAATTAACCCGTGACTAGATATTCTTCTCTCATCTTATTCTCGTTTCTTCTTATCTTATTCTATTCTTTTCTTATCATCTTACCCTCTTATATCATTCTTGAGTTCTTTCATCTTATCTTTCTCGAACTTGGTTTTCAAATTTAATTTGACTCTCATCTCTCGGATTATCCCTAGGATCGAGCCCTTCAAGATCAAGCAATGGAAGTCTTGAAGCTCAAGTTCCGCCTGCCTGCTCCAAGCTGACCTCCGTAAGATTAGATTAGTAGCCGCCTCCCTAGTTTTAGATTCGCTTAGTCCGTGTAATAGTGTCATGTGCTTAAGTGTCCCTTTGGTTTGCTTCTTGATAGCTTTCCGCTATCCGCTCGCTGGGTAAAACCAACTTTGTCCGCATTAGGTTGATCCATCTATCTCCTTGTTTCTCGCCATCTCCGCTTTCCTCGCATCTAAATTGCTTTCTTCTTCTCGCTCATTAAACCAAAGAAGCTTTGTCGCAGATGGTTCGCACTCCGCAACTCCGCAAGCCGTGATGAGACCTGCGCCAGCTGCCCTGCCTTCCTGTGCCGCCAAAGGCAGATCCGGTTTGAGTCGGCCTCATGGCAACTGTGACGCAAACTGATGAGCTCTTTGATGCGTAATATGACTCAGATGATGAATCGCCAGAATCTGCATCACCGCCTCGCCGCCATGATGAATCGTAATACCAGCAACCGCCACGCCACGCCGCTCCACCCCAGCTTTTTCCTCACCAGCCGGCAGAGTTTTTGAGGACCCATCCGCCACTTTCTAGCTCCTGAGCCATTGGACGCAGATGACTGGTTACGCCCATGGAAAGAAGCTCGCTATCACCCGCTGTGATGATCGAGAAGGTTCAGATGCCACTCACCACCAGAAGGTACCACTGCATGGTGGAGAACTATTGTGCCGCCATGGAAACCCCGAGAGTATCACTTGGGCCGAAGCCAGGAGCTTTCCGCCACCCCATATCCCCGATGGAAAGGTGGAAATGAAGAAGAATGAGTTCCGTGAGTCGCAGAAGGCAACACGCCGCTGAGTGAATATCTTAATGTGATTCACTCTGCTGTCCCTATGCCCTGCAGGACGCTGCTACAGATGATGCCCGCCAAGCGCTTCAAGAGAGGACTCAACCCCTGCTTGAAGGTGCAAGTCATTGGGAATGACTATGCGATTTCAAAGACTCGTGAACAAGGCCATGCTCATCGAAGAATCCCGCCGTGAGCTTGAAGAATCCCGCAAGAGAAAGATGATGCGCATGCTGCCCATCGGGCCTCACTCCCAGAGTCGAATGAATGTGCCGCCTCCGCCTGTTGCTCCACTGGTCACATTCAGAGCCCTCAGAGCAAAGACTGCCTGCCTAGCCCAAAGGACCCAGCCTTAACAAATTTCAAAGAACCAAAGAACCAAGGAATGTCAACCCCGCACTGGATCACTCGCTTATGCCATCACCGCACTTCGCCAGCAGCTGCCCGCAGAGGCAAGGCCCTTCTCCCTGCTCGTTTCAACATGGGAGCCACCTCACCAGACCCCCGCCTCAGAGTCGCACGGGAGCCCCTGCACTCCATCCGCACTACCAAGACTCTCACTTTCTAAGAGGTCGGGTGAACCACACCACCGTGGAGGAAGCCTGCATGCCCTTGACGCCGTGGCGGGTAAGTTTCTTGTCAATTCAAAGACTCGCCATCGCTTTGTTTGATTCTCGAGCTCGATTCGCTTGTTTCTGAGTTTTGGCCGAAAGGCACCAGCTGGAAGTTTTGCCTCTAAAAGTGTTTTGTTGGTTCGGCCTCCCTGCTCGAATTGAGTACGAACCAAGGTTGCCCTAAGGTTAAAGTGACCATAGAAGGGGTAGAATTCTTGCTAATCTCATCATCATAGACACCAAGTCTCTTGATGTGATTTTGGGAATGGATTGGCTTGCCAATCACCAAGCCCTCTTGGATTGTGGTAGAAGCATCACTTTGGTCAGTCCGATGGAACCAAGGTAAAGTTTGAAGCCTCCAGAAGCTAGCTGATCTTTAGTCCAGAGTGCGTTGTTGTGTCTTTGGAAGAAGTGCCAGAGTCCGAGAGTTTCCGCATGTCTTTCCCGATGACTCACCCGAATGCCGCTGCATCGAGACTTGAGTTTGTCATCAATCTTGTTCCAGAACTGCACCTATTTTCAAGAGACCCTACAGATTGCCTCACAATGATTTGGTTGAGCTAAAGAAGCAAATTGAAGAAATGCAAGAGAAATGTTTTGTCCGACCAAGTTCTTCACCTTGGGAGCCCCAAAGGATCTTTGTTGCAAAGAAGGATGGTACCCAACGGATGTGTGTGGATTACCGAGCCTCAATGAGGTCACCATCAAGAACAAGTACCTCCGCCTGTGATCGATGATTTGTTTGACCATTGAAAGGAGCGGAGTGTTCTCCAAAATAGACTTGAGGTCGATACCATCAGCTGAAGATTCGCCGTAAGATATCCCCAAGACAGCCTTTTCAACCCTGTGATGGACTGTATGAGTTCACGGTCATGTCATTTGATTGACCAATGCCCTCGCTATTTTATGAACTTGATGAATAAAGTATTCATGGAGTATTTGGATAAGTTCGTCATTGTCTTCATTGACGATATTTTGTGTATTCCAAGAGTGAAGAAGAGCATGAAGAACACCTCCGCTTGGTCCTCGAATAAGCTTAGAGATCATCAACTCTATGCTAAATTCAGCAAGTGTGAGTTTTGGATGAAAGAAGTTACTTTCTTTGGGACATGTCATGTCCAAGTATGAGTATCTGTAACCCTAGCAAGGTTAAGGATGTGCTTAATTGGGAGTCACCAAAGCAAGGCCTCAGTCGTCAAGTTTTCTTGAATGGCGTGATACTATCGTCGATTCATAGAAGGATTCTCCAAGATAGCAAGACCCTCACTCACCAAAAGAAAGAAAAGAAATTTGCATGGACAACAGACAGAGCAAAGTTTTCAAGAGTTGAAGAAGGCCCCACAACAACTCCCTGTTGATTTTGCCGATGTCCTAAGGATTTTGAGATTTTCTCATGATGCATCCCTAAGGACTTGGTTGTGTCCTCGATGCAAGAAAGGAAGGTAGTAGCTTATGCTTCCTGGCCGCTTGAGGCCTCATGAAGTGAATTACCCTACTCATGACTTGGAGTTAGTGCCAGAGTGCATGCTTTAAAGATATGGCGCCATTACCTTATTGGTAATCGCTGTGAAGTCTACACGACCATAAGAGCTTGAAGTACATTTTCACTCAGCCGATCTTAATATGAGGCAAAGAAGGTGGTTAGAGTTAATCAAGGATTATGATATTGGAATCCATTACCACCTGTGCAAAGCTAATGTTGTGGCGTATGCCTTGAGCAGTAAAAGTTCATCGCAATACCCTCGTCAATCAAGGAAAATCACCACTCTTCATGAAGAGTTCCCAAGCCTGTTAGAGTTGGTTGAGGAAGGTTATCTAGTCGCCTTTAGAAGTTCAACCCACTTTGTGAATCGATCAAGGAAGCCAAGTTAAAGATGCCAATATTAAGGAAATCAAGAGCAACATGAAGAAGGGTAAAGCCCCGAGATTTTCGTAAGACGAGCAAGGCACCATTTGGTTTGGATGTTTAACTGTGTTCCAGATCGTAAAGAGCTTAAGCAAATTGATACTCAAGGAAGCCCATGAAACTTTGTACTCCATTCACCCCGAAGCACAAAGATGTACCAAGACCTCAAGGAAATGTATTGGTGGCCTAGCATGAAGCGTGAGATTGCCGAGTATGTAGCTCAAAGGTGATGTCTGGCAATGAGTTAAAGCCGAGCATCAAAGACGCCGCTGACTCGCAACCCTTGAAAGTGCCCGAATGGAAGTGGGAAGAAATTGGCATGGATTTTATCACCGGTTTGCCAAGGACAAGGTCAGATATGATTCTATCCGGTAATTGTGGATCGCCTAACCAAAGTTGCTCACTTTCTCCCACCAAGACTACTTACTCGTGATAGATCGCGAATCTGTACATGGCAAAGATAGTGTGCCAAAGATGGAGTGCCAAGAAGATCGTGGTCGATCGAGGAACCCAGCTCACCTCAAGATTTTGGCGTAGTTGCACAGTTGTTTTGGGTACTAATCTAAATTTCAAGATGTACTTATCATCCTCGCATGGATGGTCGGATGTAAAGAGTAAATCAAATCCTAGAAGATATGTTAAGGGCTTGTGCCTTAGCAAATCGCATCAGCTTGGGATCAAATGCTACCTATGCAGAGTTTTCCTACAACAACTACTACATAAGCCTCCAGATGTCTCCATTTGAAGCTCTTACTAAGAAAATGCGAACACCGTTGTATTGGAATGAAGTAGGCGAAAGACAAGTGTTTGGGCCAGATATTTTGAAAAAGCCAAGAGCAAGTTCGATCAATCGAGAAAGGCTAAAACAAAGATGCACTCAGCAGAAGAGTTATGCCGATAACCGTCCGAGATCTAGCTTTTGCACTGTGATCATGTGTACCAAGGTGTCGCCTCAAAGGGATGCGCTGTTTCAGTAAGTGGAAAGCTTGCACCAAGGTACATCTGACCTTTCCCAGCTTCTAGCCCAAGAGGAGAAGTCGCTACAGCTTGGAGCTCCCACCTCACCGCCGATGTGCATAATGTCTTCCACGTGTCGCAGCTTGAAGAAGTGTTTCATGCAGTTCCCAAGAGCAGATGCCAAGAGAATCAATTGCCCCGCAAGAAGACCTCACCTACAAGGAGCATCCCATCAAGATCTTGGAAGTAGCAGAGCGAGTGACAAGAAGCAAGACCATCCGCTTGCTAAGGTCCAAGGGAGCAACCACACCAAGAAGAAGCCACTTGGGAACTAGAAGAGGACTTGAAGGCTGAGTTTCCACCTATTCTCTAGTCACCAATCTCGGGTCTAGATTCCCTTTAAGAGGGGTAGGTTTGTAACGCCCCGCTTTTCAGAGTTTTTGAAAATTTTAAAAGAAAACCATTTGCTTCTATTTGTCAAAAGCTTAATTTGGAATTTCGTAATTCAATTGCATGTTTAATATGAATTAATCAAACTTCAATTAAATTAAAGTTGGTTTGATTGAGATTTGGAATTTAAAATCAAAATTATTATTTTAAGAATTTTCTGGATTTATTGATTTTAGAAATTGATTTTCCTTTTTCCCCAAATTAAAAGTTAATTTATTTGCAAAAGAAAAAGAAAATTAAAGTTGAAAGTATTTTTATTAAGTCTAGAATAATTCAAGGAATTTCTGAATTTTTCTAGAATTTTTGGAGTCTATTTGCTATTTTCTAAATTGCCTTTTGATTTATTTGAATTTCTCAGAATTAAAAGCTATTTAAAAATCCTTTTCGGTTTTAAATAATCTCTCCCGCCCAATCATCGTCACGTTACTCACAACGCCATGCTTCGCCTGCCAAGCACTCCCGCCTCCCGTCCGTTGATCTCCATCCGCCGCCTGCTTTCGCCATGGCCATTTTTTTCCCGATCGTTGGATCAAGATCCGACGCCTCAAGGCGCGCGCTTTTTCCGCTTTCCACCGCCCGACAAATCGACGGCGCCTGCTTCGCTTCCGCCTCGCTTTCACCTCCTTCACCGCTCCGACGGGAACGGACGGCCAAGTTTACCTCGCGCTTTTCGCCCGCACTGGCCCGACGCAACGGACGGGCGCCGTTCATCGCCCCGGCGCCGCGCTGTTTTTCTTCCCACGCTGCTCGCGCGGCGCTGCTGCTGAGTTTCGCTGATCTTCGCCAGGCGGCGCTGCCCTGCCGCTTCTCTGCGCTTCGCTGCGCTTCGCCACGCTGCCGCTGCCCCTGCCGCCAAGCCTTCACGCCGCTGCGCTTCCTCTCGCCTATAAAGCCGCGCCGCGCTTCCTCTTCTCTCTTCTTTCTTCTTCGCCGCGCATTTCGCTCTCGCTTTTTCTTTTCTTCCCTCGCCCGGCCGCCTGCGCTGCTTCGTAGCGCCGCCGCTGCTTCCTCGGGCCGCCGCCTTTTCTCTGCCCGCCGCGCCATCCTCTCTCCTTCTCTCTCTCTTCACCTCAGGCTCGGAGCCCACGGGTTACCCACGGCGCCACGCCTGCGCTGGCCATTTCGCCGCTGGTATTGCCACGTAACGCCGCACGTACGCTTGTGCGGCGCCGACGCCAAAATCCGATTTTTCAAGAGAAAAATAACTCGAAAATCGAAAAACCCTAAATCCATCATTTTATGTGATTTGAAACTTCTTTTGGCTATAACTTTCACATCCGAACTCCGATTTGGGTGATCCAAATTTCTAAATTCATATAAATTCATCCTCTTTCATTTGGCACTGGTTTTGTAATTTTGGAGTTCATTTGGTGCTGTTTTATTTATTTGTTGCTTTTTCGACGTAGATTCCTTAAGTTTTAAGATTTCTTCGACCGACGATCAAGACCTCTCCTCACCAACGAAGGCAAGTCGAGGCCTTTGACCATGTTGAACCCATTTTATAAATGTATATTGTTTAAATTATCATGCATGGCTAGTTTTATTAAAAATGGTTTTGGGAGTAGATAATTACCAAATTGCCATTATGCCTCCTTGATAAATTGAAAATGAAATGTCTCCTTGAATGACATGTACCCTTGACACCTTAGGATGGTTAATACTAGTTGGACATAATTGTATACCAACTTGGGAGCGATATTGCTTAGACATGCTTTAGTTACCCATGAGACTTTCGATCACATGTTCAATGTTGAATGAAATTTGACTAATGGAACTATGGAATAAGGGTGTGAGGCCACTTTTATTAAAGATGTTGTGCCATGGTGGATTGCCATTTGGCTCGGATTGAACAAAATGATTTATGCTCTGCTTGAGGTAGGAAGCTAGAGGTGTGATGCACATTGGGTTGTGGTAGACTTGTCCGAGCACCAACTAAGGACTTAACTTTGCAAGTCATTGATCCGTCACCTCGGCAACCATAAGTCCGGTATGGGACTGACTCGCCAACTAATTAGGGAAGTTTTGAGTCGGTTCTATTAGGTTGATTATTGGGCGCAAGAGGGGCCGTGATGGCTAAACCTTAGCGAGCGTAACCGAGGCAAAATGGAACTTTGTAAAGGCCTTGTGATAGTCACTTAGTCGCACACCCTAAGTGTGTCGACTTGACATTGCAAGTGATTTATCTCTTGTGGGTAAAGTCTGCACAACCTCTCGCAGAGTGTTCAAAATCTATTCGAATAGCCGTGTCTCCTGCTACTTTATTACATGCCCGGTGATTTCGCCCAAGGGTAGTATTTTCAAAATGTGGTTTGGTTCGATAGAAACGCTTGGTTGAATGGTTGGGAAGTGAACGGATGTTCACCGCTTGATTCAAAAGAACTTGGTTATCTATGTATTATTCTTTTAAAATTCGCGGCAAATCTAATTAATGTATTTGTCCGTTAAACTTGCTTTCTCGAAATTAACCATAAAGCCATCCTTGCTTAAGCCCGCCATGAATACTATGTGCATACATTTCTCACGACTTTGTCGAGTACTTTATGTACTCACCGCTTTATGCCTTTGTTGATCACCCAGCAGAAGAATCGTGAAATGTTGAGTTCTATGAAGAAGGCTACTTTGAAGACTTTATAACTAGGTCACGCCCTCCACTGATTGCTCGTGGGCATGTCGATTGGCTCCACGATTTTGAGATTTCCGCCGCCAGACACTCTGTTGTTGCTAAGCCCCGTGAGGCGACTTTTGTAAGAACCTTGACCATAAGGTCTTTGTCTGCTTTAATTAATATTACTTTGTCTCGCTTCATTAGTTCGTTGTTGAATGGTTATGAATGCATCATTGTTGCAACCGGCAAGCTTTAGCTACCGATCATGGGACTAGCTTGGTATGCACAGAGGGTCTCTTTGTGTGACACCCGGTCCCGACATATAAGTACTTAAAGTCGTTTAATGTTTTTCTCGCACTATGTATGCTGTCGTCAATACAATATATCCGTGCTTCATGAATGTCTTACCTTAATGCATGTCTTGTAAGATGAATGCTACCATGCATGCATATATCGCCAACAAATTAATAATTCCGAATGCGTGGCGCCGATGGCAAACTTATTTTTGAAACCCATCCGCCTAAGTCAAGAACTAGAATTCAAGCCGTGATCCGTCAGATGATATGACGGAAACCACCTCTTGATGGAGAGGTGGAGCCGGGTGTAGATTAATTACTTCATCTAGCAAGCTTCAAAAGTATGCAAATGAAGTGCACTTCGTTGAAACTTTGTGAGCTCGTGGATTCTATCTCTTGTAATGGAAAAAAAGTTCTATGGCAACACATGCGCCTTGAGTAATCGCATCTCTGACAGCATGAACAACAATCCAACCTAAGACCCTAAAATCACAACTTGTAATTCCCCAAGGAGAAGCGTGAACATGCCAGCAAGACGCATGGATCGCCCGACCGAGCGTATATATATATGCATGCGCACGCACAACACAGTAACAAACCGATGCGTGATTTACATTCCTCAACCACAAGATGAGCATGTGAAACTGAAAATTCTATGGATAATCTTTGGAGGCATACGTCCGAAAGCAAAAAATTGACGCCTCACTCCTGTGTGACACGCCCTATAGCAGCCTAGCTTTTCCTCGTGTGCAACACGTCCCATAGGTCGCTAGCTTTTCAACTCTATTAATCCCCTGCTTCTAGCTTCTTCTATATTTATCCTCATTCCACTCACATTTGGCATTGAAGCATATACCCTATAACCCTCAGACTCATTCAAATCTCTTCTCTCTCTCTCTCTTCTCTCTATATATATATATATATATATATATATATATATATATATATATATAGCAAGGTGAGCTATGACGGAGTCATTGCGCTAACCGCTGGGTCATTGGACCGCGCTTCTACAAGCTCTCCCAAGCTCCTCGTGCATAGTAAGATGAATGCTACCACGCATGCATATATCGCCAACAAATTTCCGAATGCGTGGCGCTGATGGAAAACTTATTTTTGAAACCCATCCGCCTCAAATTAAGATTACGTGATTTAAGCTAAAGAACTAGAATTCAAGCCGTGATCCGTCAGATGATAATGCACTAATCACCGCTACTATACAAAGGGTCATCGCATGTTCGTTTTTAAACCATCCGATTTTATATGTCTGTGATAATATGAGGACATCATAGATGCTTTTTGAACCGTCTATGAAAAAGCTATCACAGATGGGTTCTAGTTTAGAACCGTCTGTGAAAAACTATCACTGACGAAGAGGAATGAAGAACCGCTCAGTGATAATTAATTACCACAGACGAAATTGTTTATGAAAAAGCTATCAGGTGGTTCTAAACAAGAACCGCTCGTGATAGCTTTTTCCATTGCAAAAATAAAAACGAAACGGTGCTATAACTTCGATGGTGTTTTGAGGCCCTAAACGACCTTTTTGGGTTCACTTCATCTAGAGCCTCGCGAATGAATTTGATATGGACTTATGGTTTTTGGATTGAACTTTGTTAGCTTTCCAACGAGCCAAAGAACGCCGCAATCCGAAGTTTGTATGCAAAAGTTATGGTGGTTTTATTGGACAAAGGCGCGATCCGCCATTTATATTTTGGCCGAAACCAAATAACTCAACATGAACTACACATGCATAGAGAGCTTCCCACAATAGCCACAAAGATCACCCACATCACAAAGAGCATCAACTCAATCCATTCACGGAGCACTAACACTAGCTCTTAGTATGTAAATGCCCAAAATTAATAAGTTGGGTTAGTTAAGCATTTATCGCATAATTAAGAAATTTCGGCTTTATAAAATATTTTGTTGCAACAAATAAGTTCCAAGTGTGGGAATATTTTGGTTGATGCTTATTTCTTTGATATGCTTGTTTGGATTTTATGGAGTTTATCGAAGTTATTTGGTTTCTATTTTATTTGCATGCTTAAATTGAATTTGAAGTTAAGATACAAACAAATCAAGTGAACAAAGCTTTGGAAATATTTTTCCTACGCTCAAACAACTAAGAGATCTACCTACAAAATTTTAGAAATTTTGAATTAGATTACTATTGGTAAGCAACCAATCAAATTTGCAAATTAAAAGTCAACCACTTGAAATTGGAACTTCAAACAATTATAGAGAGAACTTTATTAAATGAAAAACTATATAAAAATTACAGAAGAAACTAGGCAAAGGTCAAGAACCTTGCATAAAATTTTAGGGTTTTAGGATCTCGTAAACTATGCCTATTAAATCTTGAAAACTCTCACCAAATTCTTATTAAATGGAAAATCATTTCTTCACTAGAATTCCTTTGTTCGACCATGTTCCCACCCAACCAAAGAAGCGCCGAGCCCAACCCATTTTGCCGATCGAGTTGTCTTCTCTCACGCTAATGGGGACCCCGCCGTAGTCATCATCCTCCATGTGCAAGGCCAGAATGCCATCGCAGCCGCAGACGCCATGCATGCGCGCCACGACTCCCAAACCGCCACACGCCTCAGGCGACCGTAGCTTCGATTCCTCCGCCTCTAATCACCGAACATCGCCTCCTCTCAGCCATTCCTCCTCCCCGCCCATTTCTTTCTCCACTAAGGGCCTCTAGCATCGCGCTCCATTTCCCACGGCCGCCACCGAGCCTGCCTCCTACCTCTCGGCCGACACCACTCTCCCGGCCTCCGGCGCCACCTTCCGTTGCTTGGCCCAGATCCGGCCGCTCGACCCTCCGGCCTCCATCGCTGCCCGCCAACTCCGCCACCTCTGCTCCTCCAGATCCGCCCTCGCCGCCTCCCGCCTGGTTCTTCCTGGTTGTTCTCGTGGTTTGGCCGGCCTGGTCCACGATCACGGTGTCGCCAGCGCTTCCTCCTCGGCTTCGGACCGGCCTCTCGCTCTTTCCTCTCGGGCCGATGTGTCCTAGGTGCCGCCACTTCTTCCTTCTCCTCACCCTACCACTCACTTGAGCTCCCCTTCCCTGTGTCGCTGCCGAGGTCTACCCCTCACCGCCGGCACACTCACGCCAAAGACGCCCTGCCACCTTCCGCCTCCGACCACCACGGGCGTGTTCCAGTGCACACGCTGGTCCTCATGGTCCCCTATTCGACTCCCAACCTCACCTGCACCGCAGCATCTTTCTCTTCCAGTCCGGCCGCTGCCGCCTCGGCCGCCACCGGTCCTCCTTAAGACGTGCCACCACCACCACTCTGGTTCATATACCGCCCACGGTCCCATTTTGCCTGTGTTTCGGGCGCCAGTGTCTCTTCTGCCGTGACGCCGCCACCCCCAAACCGCCGCCACCACCTTTGTTATGCTTCCGTTATGTTTTCTATGACTATCAATGGTACCCTCGATGATCAAGCCATTGTATTATTAACAAGTTTTGTGAATGTCTTTTGATCACCCCAAATGTTTCGATAAATGAATAATTGATCTTATTATGGAGTTTGGTTGTCGTGATAGTAAGGCATTTTTGGGATGCAATCGATGTATGAGCAGAGGTGTTTTAGAAGAAGATGAATTTTGTCAAGAAACTCATTTACATAATCCACTGCCCTTTGCTATCAAGTGTGAGATTGTCAATCGAATCACTCTCTCCGAGTAGTAGCTTGGAAGTTGAGTTGAGTCCAGATTTGTTCATTCAACTCTAGTCATTGGTGTAACATGAACAAGAATCAATAATCATAGGACTGCTGTAAGGTTAATCACATGATCAATACGAGATAGAGTCTCTGGTAAATTCAATTAGCTTGGCATTTATCTAACAACAACCAACCGATTTGGAAACAAATTTGAATAAGTAATTTATGAGGAGGTAGGTTTCACTCAAAGAAAGACTTTGATGAAATGAATTAGGATTGGGTGATGTTAGAGCTCAACCACTCTTAAGTCGTATGATTGCTCTACTAGAAGTAAGCAAATCTGAAAATTAATTGGGGATGAGTATTTTGAGACCATCGTAAATTAATCAAATATGCAAAACCTTATTCTTATGCCAACCAAGTTGGTTGATGTCCTTTAGGTCACTTTTGTTAGAAAATCCAAGATGAGTTAAAGGAGGTTCACATTAGTACCTTAGTTGTGAAGAAAATTGGTTGTTATAGATGAATAGCAATAACCGACAAGTATCACAATTGTTAACTAGTAACACCGTAATTCGTAAAGATATCATTTTGTAGGATGTATGCCTAGTTGAGATAATCTTTAGATAATCGTGATTGTCAATAGTCTTATAATAACGTTAAAGTAGTAGTTAGAGTTGGTCTTAAATCAATTAGTCTCTGACCATTATCTTACGAGTAACAAATCTTGGAAATTAGTAATTAAGGAGATTTTCTAGAAAATCAACTAGGAAGGTGTTGTGTAAAAGGTTGTATTGCTATTGAACCCACTTATAGATCAAAACATCTTGCTAACAAATACTTAGTATGACAGCATTATAGAGGATTAACAAATTTGAAAGCTAGTACGTAGTAGGATAATTATCCGGGTGATAAATATTCAACTAGTCAATGCTTTCTCTAAACCAACTTAACTAATAATCAATTCGTGAGCTTATCCCAAACATTTGGCATGGTCAAAATACTTTTTATATAAAGGTGTCTTCATATTAGTATGGTCTTACATCATTAAGTAACTCCTCGTAATGTTTCTATTTGAGCCTAGTCTTCTCAGAGTGTTTTGGTATCTTGGAATGAGAATATAAAGAAGAGAGAATATAATAGGATTGATTTTGACTGTATGATCACCGTGGGTGTCTACATAGAATGCCCGAGAGAGTCTCGTGAGTACTAGGTGTCCTCGTTAGGTTTATTACAACTTCACAAATCCCTAATTAATTGAAATGAACTCCAAGTGGATCGAAAATTATCACCTAAATGCATCTAACTTCATTTTCTATCTTCTCAGACACTTTTTTAATTTTGGAGACTCTTGGATTTCTTGGTGTTTATTCGGTGTTTTCACTTTGTCAGCTCTTATCGTTAGACGGCGATGATGCAAGAGTGTAACCAAAATAATCGTGAGAATGTCCAGAGTACCAAAGAAATAAAGGTAAGCAGCTTGATCATGTTAATCCCAAAGATTTTCAAGTCTAATATATTGATTTCAACTTGTATGTATGCATTGCTATTTTATTGTTAAATTATGGTTTGATTAGTGTATCCTATAGTTGCATACTGTGAGGTAAATGATTACCTCAACTACCTCGACCTGGGTTATTTGTTGTGATTAGAGTTCATTGGATGGGCTCTTGTCACTTAGTAGATTACTTAGTTAATATGTTTAGATATGCTTAGCTATCGGTAGAGTAATGGGCTATCATCGACTTAGTCGATGATCTTGATCACACAAATCTTATTATTACTTCATTATGTCCAGACCATGTGCTTTGTTAATTTCTAAATCTAAAACTAAAAATAAAATTGTTTTAGACTTGGGCATAATGGTACGATGTTGTGATTGTTTTGTGTGGCATGGAATGGTGCCCGAGTCAACAAAGACCTAATTACTTGCGCCATTGATCCAATCAATTTTGCGTGCTAACCACACGAGAGGGATATGAGACATCTCTTGACTTAGTACTTTGGCGTGTGTTTGTTCGGTCTCATGGTGGTTGTGTGTGTTGTGTTGAAAAAGAAAACTTGTGTGTTTGGGTGAGCAGAGTGGGGGTTACCCACGCAAGGAGCATCGCCCTTATAAGGAGGTGAGCATCTTTGATGACTCCGCATCAACGTATGGGTTTCCTCCCATATGGCGACTTGTAGTTAATACATAATATTGGAAATATCTCAGAGGACTTAGCCGTGTCGCATACCTAAGGAAGTGTGCTTCATAGCTTGGCAAAAGGCTGGCCCCATGTGGGTACATTGGTACACCCCTGCTGTGGTTAAATCTATTCGAATAGCCTCGCCCTAGGTTATGAACAAGCTTGGTTATTTCCGCAAGAATTAGTCTACAATCTTTAATTAAAACTTGGCATGGGTGGTATGAATAGGTTTTTCATGCTATTGTTGTGGTGACTATTGGGTTAGCTACTTCTGTGATATTGTTGTCATCTTTTTATTGTTATTATGTTGTTATTTACTGTTATTTGAACAATAAAAATAGATTGTAAACTTGCTTTTAAATGTACTACATTATTGCAAATAAAACTTGCTTTGTGCTTAAAATGAAACATACAACCTCCACTTAAATAAGCTTGCATGCATCTATGTATTGGTCTGCTACATTTCACACGTAAGTCTCTATGGAGTACAATTTTTGTACTCATTTGCTTTGCTTAACTATTTATTGCAGAGGAGGAAGGTGAGCCCAAGGGCCTCACTTTTGTGAGATGTGTCATGGTTTGACGACCGTTGGCGGTCCTGGTTGGTTGCCTTGTAGGTAAAGGCACACTAATTGGCCCCTCTGCTTATCACCATCTTATGCATTTCGCTCCGCTATCTATTTAGTTAATTGTATGTCTTTCTCATCGGTCGGCCCCTTTTGTAATAACTCTACTATGTTTGTCTTTTGAATTGTTAAGTGTTGCTTTGGTTCTATGTCTTGAATGGAATTGATGCATGAATTTTGTAAAAGGGTTGTGTGTATCGTGATTTCGGAAGTATACATATCTCAAGACACGGGTTATTTTGTTTATGATGTTAGGGTCAATTGGTGACTAAGCATTGCAAGCTTAATAAACCGGGTCCTCACATAGTAATTCACATCATAGAGCAAAAGGGGAGTAGAGAGAGTGATGTCCCGGGAGGCCTGCAACGAGGTCGTGGGAGGCCGGCAATGACGAGCTAGGGGAAGACGGGGACGAAGTGGAGGAGGCCGGGCGAGGAGGTCGGGAGGCCACGCATGACGAGGTCGTGGGAGGCGGGCTGACGACGAGGTCGGGCGAGGTGGAGGAGGCCGGGCGATGAGATCAGGGAGGCCAGAGCGCAAGGTCGAGCGAGACGGCGGCAGACCATTAGAGGAGAGATGGCAGAGGAGATGGTGGAGGTGAGGAGACTCTAACATAAAGCGCAGTTTTGCAACCCACCCATTAAGTCAAAATTTTTGTTTTCCCACCCAACAAAATAAAAGTATCATAGACAAGTGACATCACAGATGGTTCTATTCTCAACCATCCGTGATAGGGTTTTATCGAGGGCGCCCCACCGCCCCAACGCCTGCTAAGCCACCATCAAACCTTGAGGGAGGACCCCAGTGAAGGCTCCTGATCGAGGGTCCCCGAGGCCCCGCGAGGCCCGAGCAAGAGGGGCCCCATGTCACCTTCTTTGGTGGACCCAAGCCTCCCGAGGTTCCCAGAGTCCCGCGAGGCCCTGAGTAGCAGTGCTCTCCGGTCACCGCAAGGCGACCCAAGCCTCCCTGAGGTTCCTGAGCACCACGAGGCCCGAGTAGTAGGCTCTCCGGTCACCCATGGGCGTACTGGCTCCTCCCGGAGCCCCGCGAGGCCTGGAGAGCAGAGGCTCTCCGTCACCTTCGGGCGGACCCAAGCCTCCCCGCCAAGCTCCCCGCGATGCCCGAGCAACACGCCTCCGTCACCTCTTCAGAGCGGATCCAAGCACCTATGAGCGTGGATGGACCGGGTGCATCAACAGGTAGACCAGCCTAGGAGGGCCCACCATGGACCAAGGCCAAAGCATAGGAGGAAATGTCCCATGTGCCCCTACGCATACAAGACTGGCCATAGGGTTATAAGAGTAATGTAAAGACCCTCTCATGGAGGACTATAATAGAGAGTCACCCCACATGGAAGAGGGGGATGAAGGGAAACACGGCAATGCTACGATAGCACAAACAAAAAAATTACCGCAACCAAGGAACCGCCAAGTAATAGATCACGAGATTACCGCTTAGACGCTACCGACTGTGAGTGGTAGAGTCATTGTAGTAAGTTGATGCGCCAGAGTCGCATTTCACGACGGCGCTCCTCCTTCGAGTGGTTGTTCTCGCCGCGCTTGCTTCTCCGAAAGTGGTCGCACTCACCACGCGACTTCTTCTCCGACTCGTGATCAACACAAGTCGCGGATCGCCCTAGTGCCGATGCTTCAGCAACAACACCTCCGAGGTATCCACACGCACGGCAGATCACCACGCATGTGGAGTGCTAGCACCGCAAATGGTGGTTTAGAAGGCGTGGGCTATTAGGGTTTTGAGTTCTTCCAAATATCATCGCCTTTCGCTTTTGCACCCCATGCCACCGCCTCTCTTATATAGGCATCCATGATGGGATTCTCGACCGAGGCCCATTAGGAACTCATGGCCTATAATGAATCTGCATCACCATCAAAAATGATCTTGCTCTTTAAGTGTGCGACTCCACGTGTTCATGTGTAATCGGTTATGACTGAAACTCTTTCCGACTCACTAGTCGTGGAGCTGTACTAGCAAAGACATAACGATTCCCAAAGACACATAGAATAAACCTGACGAACCTTGATGTAATATGATCTATGATTAGGTCCTCATCACTTACGATTAGCTTAGCTTATCTCTATAATGCATGTGTTGTATTTGGTCACGCACTCAGCTCAGAACTCCTTACAACTGTGTTCTTACCATTCTATGATTACGCTCGACCAATCTACGACCAAACAGTGATCTCCATACGACTAGTCCAGAATCGATCGAATTAAGCAACCTACTCATGCATTCTCCCTTTGCCTCACGATGCCCGGTTGAACCTGTGTGAGATGATGTCAACCATGGACTGCTCAATACTTTCTCGATCGAGTGTCTGATAACATCATGTGGTCGACACTTCGACCACCAGTGGCATGGCCATGCACTTTCTTTATCCGACACCACGAGGGCCCGTAGACATCTCTCCTATTATGTTAGGAGGGCAAATCCCATCTCGACTCACCACATCCCTCCGCATGTTTTATAGCATACCCGAAAGCTACCTTTATAACTACCCAGCTACGGAGTAGTTTAGGCAACCCCTAAGAGTGTTATTACACATGTAGGAAACTATGCCGATCTCAAAGTCTAAGGATTATACATCATCATTACTTGAGACCAACTAATGACACAAAGATTCATAACAATCTCAATAGTGTCTCAATGATGGGTCTATCCAACACCATGTTCTCTAACATTAACTCACATTATTGATTCGATATCTCCATATCTATGACCGTGAAACAAGGTCATCAATCAATACAAGTGTTAGTCATAAAGGCCACCGGTGTTCCACCAAAGGACCTCCTCGACACTGTGGATACATTTAGAATGACATCATATAAGTTAAAGAGTTCACTAACAAGTCACGTACTTATTGATCTCAGAATAAATGATTCATTCAAGGAACACGATAACATATTATCAAAATCATGAACATAATGAAATATCATCATCTCTATGATTGCCTCTAGCGCATATTTCCAATGAGACAACATCAACGCCCCTAAGAACATGCCTCGCAGTGAATGTGTAGCAACATACCAAGCAAAATAAGTTTCGACTCACCTCGCAGTTCACTTCGACCACCGGAGCATCTCGCCAAGCCGCATCCTCTCAAAAGGCGGACACGACCGTGGAGCGCTAAGCCGGGCCACCTCCTCACACACGGCTGTCACAAGACTAGCGCCGACCTTGAAGTCGTGCAGCACAACGCCCAAGATCACCTGTAGGGTGGCCCCAAAGCGTCGCATCGCGACACCGCCATACCCCTCAAGACCGGAGTGCTCGACGCCAGACTAGAAACCCGACACCAGAGGGCGCCTGATAGCTCCCTTTCGCCTCCGCTCAGAACAAATGTCAAAAAAGAGAAGAAAAGGGTGCCAAGCTCACCAGTGATGCGGGTGCTCGATCTTCTCGACGAGAACCTCTCGATAACTTGTGTATCCCGACGAACCACTACCGATCCTCCGCGCCAATGCACGGACTTGCAACTCTATGGAAAATTCGCCTAAACACACACTTGATTGGATCCTCACGACACAAGCGAAGATCGCCGAACCTCAATTCCCAATGGAAAAGCAAGAACGACCCTTGTTCTCAATGCCCAATTCCTCCGCTTTGGCTATAAGCACAACAGAGAATCAAGCAAAAGCTTTGAAAATATATTAAACGTGGTCCGAGGTTACAATGGGGTCTACCTCTATATATAGTGCTCCTACTCCTCCTCATGGCTGGCCAAGAGGCCCTACTCTATTCTAATTCGGATTTGGAGTCCTACTCCAATTCGGATACATTCCAAAACAGTAAAAGGAAACTCTGATTTTACAACCGTCATATTGTTTCGGTCATATCTTTTGATACATGACGAATTTCGAGTGAGGGAGGATCCGTTGGATCGGGCTTGAAGTTAGCTTTCCAACAAGCCCAAGAACACTCGAATCGGACTTCGCTTGTAAAAGTTATGGCCGCTTTTTACTCCGGACTGTCCTGTTGATTCCGAATCCGAATTTGAGGCTGATTCCGAATCCGAATTGAATTATGAGTTGATTCCGAATTTGAATTTGGTTGGGCTTGTGGAAGTTTCGAATTTGACTTGGATTCTTGGACTTCTCTCCTTGCTTGTCTCCCACGAGCTTCTCTCCATTGTGATGACCTTTCTTCAAGAACAACCTCATATCCTTCATCTCCGCTCATTATTGAATCTTCCAATCTGAGCACAAGCAAAACACTAGTTTTAGGTAGTATGAAATTCTCAACTAATTTAAAAGTAAATTCAAGGAATGATTCACTTGTTGGATAAGTTTCTCTTGTTTTTCAACTCTCGTAGTAAGCTCATGTTGTTCGAGGTATTTAATGAATTGAAAACATTATATGAAACAACATAGCTAAGGATGTCCGCATCATCCTCCCTTTCTTCAAAAAGCCGTGCTCGGAAAACTTTTGATAGCATCGAAACAAGTGTGCTAGACTTAAGAAAACAACGAATATGCATGGTATATGTATGAATCAATTATTGTATTCTTCTTGTTGTTCGCATATTCGATAGCTCAAAATCATATTTCAAATTGCCCAACCGACTAATATGATAAAATTTAACCTTCACAACATCAAAATCAACTAAAGTGGGTGAAAACCAATTGATACCATTCCATGATTTAACTCACTTACTCGATTAGTTATACATTTAAGAGATAAACAAGTAGGCATCATGTTGCATTCTAAACAATAGACACTTGTTTTTAAACCCATCTTAAAGATATCATGACATTGCTCAATAAATGGTTTACGCAAAACATGTGATTGTAAATCAACAAGATTATCATAGGTAATGTATATTTGATAAACTTGAAACATGTTGTCTACACCAACATCACCAATCAAATTGAATTTATATGTGTGTATGTAGCTATTTACTAGTGATCTTAAGTGTGAAATTTCAAGAACCTTCTTAATCACACTAGATACATGTTTAGGACTATCGAATATGATATAACACAAAGAATTATTAATGTGTATTCTACTAAGAACTTCTTTTGAGTAATCAATTTCACATTATGCAAATTAAGCATATCAAATTTAGAACGTGGAATCATCAAATGAATAATGGAGTTCTCGCTTACGCACCTTGTTTTCATAAACGACCAATTCAAGACAAATAGTGTTACCTTGATCTTCGTATTCCCTCTCCATCCATGGTTAGCTCTTTATCTTTCTCTTCCAATGGTGAGGGCTCTTGAATCTCCAACTCCTTATTTGCTTGGTCCACTGCGTAATGTGGGATACAACACTAGAAATAGAGGGTAAGTTGTTAGGTTCAAAATAATCTTATTTATCCTATCATCTATCTCTCTCTTTTCTTTTGGTGTATCTCTCACACTCTCAATTGGGATGCTCTCAACCTCGCTGTATGGTGGACTCACACACTCACTCTTTTATCACTCTCACTCAATTTGGCTATGTGGCTCTCATTCTCACATGGGTTTTGATACATCTCATCCTTGTAAGACCGTAGGCCAACAAGGGCACAACTACCACCAACCACGACCTCCTCACGTGTTATGGTTGTGACGGGCAAAGACTACTCATCACCTCTGGTCGAAGAAAAATTCACATGCTCGATCTTCTTCTCAAGTGACACACCAAAGGATGAATTAGAACTAAAGAGCCACAGATTTAATTGATGTGCTTGAATGTGTTTAAGTCTCTTTTCGCCTTCATAGCAAATTTCACAAGATCTTGCGACTACTTAAAATATTCATCTTGAAGTGCAAAGAACGATCCGATAATTCAAGCCCGCTGAAGTATGTCTTTTCTTGATATGGACTAGTGATATTGGCACGGCGCATTGCATGATTCAACTCAATATAGTAATCTTTGACAACTTTGCATCCTTGTTTAATGCTCTCCACGTGTTGTAGTAGTTCCGCCATAATAGGATGGAACAAATTCTCTCCTCATGATGCTTTTTAAATGCACCCAAGATGTAATAAATCGCTTTCCACCTAGTTGTTGCCACCAACTAGAGGCATAGTCTCAGAAAAACAAAGTGGCCACTCTCACTTCCTTGGCTTCGATTCGAACTTATGGGATTCAAGCTCGAACTCCATGTCTTGTACCCACTCAAGATACTCCTCCGGATCATTACTACCATAGAAGGAAGATACGATACTCGCGATCCGCCATTGTTAGCAAAGAGCAAAGAATATGTATGTATGTGTATGCGATATGTAGAGGTTACTCAACTCACAATCATAACAAGGTGAAGTTTCTTTACCGTTCCGAAAGGAATTAAGATCAACAATACTTACACTTCAGGGTAGCAGGAACCACAAGGTGATGTGTGAGCGAATTTCAAGAGCAAGTCAAAGCACGACAACGGGTGTTTTGTGGAGCTTGGTATGGATACCTACTTAATTTGAAAATTCTAGGTATTGTAAGGCTAAGTAAATATCCAAACTAGAATCCAATGCCTAGTTGCCGATCACAAAGATATAAGTGAAAATCAAAACAACTCACGCAAAAGATATTAGAACTTAGTGCAATCAAGGAATGAGCTATGTAAGATATAAGTGAAGAACAAAATAGCTCGTATTGCACAAGTTATAGAAAGACACTAGCTAGTTGCAAATAATGAAACTAGGGCACAAGATTGCACAAAATATTGATATTCAAACAATTGAATCAAGAATGAGTGGGGATTTTCGCCAAGTTTATGGTTCTGCTATGCGTTTTTTTTCCTTTTCTTTTTCTCTTTTCCTTTTCTCTTCCTTTTTTTCTTCTCTTTTCCTTCCTTCTTTTTTTTGAACTATTGCCAAAATTCTTGTTCTACCAAAATGAGCAAAATTCTTTCCCACCTTTTGATCTTTGAACAATTGCAAGAACACAAATATTAATATACGCACCTAAGCAACGATTTAGCTAGTCTTAAATAGGTTCAAAGTATTCGCAAAAGATTGAAAGGTTCACAAAGGATAAATTGATGTCTCACTTCTTTTGTTTTTTTAATAGACACGACTAAAAAAATCAAACTAGGCTCAAATAAAAGCAACGCAAAAGAATTCAAGATCAAGAAACTAAACTTGATTCTAATGGACAAAAACTTAACAAAACTCACTAGAAAAACAAATTAAATACTACTACTGAATTTTTTTGTATGGCTTTTTCGTATGGGAGAAAAAGATAATCGGATAAAGATCCTACCGAGTCAACTGAGCTCGATACCACCGATGCGGGTGCCCGATCTTCTCGACGAGAACCTCTCGATAACTTGTGTATCCCGACGAACCACCACCGATCCCCGCGCCAATGCACGGACTTGCAACTCTATGGAAAATTCGCCAAACACACACTTGATTGGATCCTCGCTGACCACAAGCGAAGATCGTCGAACCTCAATTCCCAATGGAAAAGCAAGAACGACCCTTGTTCTCAATGCCCAATTCCCTCTGTTTTGGCTATAAGCACAACAGGAGAATCAAGCAAAAGCTTTGAAAATATATTAAACTTGGTCTGAGGTTACAATGGGGTCTACCCCTCTATATATAGTGCCCCTACTCCTCCTCATGGCTGGCCAAGAGGCCCTACTCTTATTCTAATTCGGATTTGGAGTCCTACTCCAATTCCGACACATTCCAAAACAGAAAAGGAAACTCTGATTTTACAACCGTCATATTGTTTCGGTCATATCTTTTGATACAGGACGAATTTCGGAGTGAGGGAGGATCCGTTGGATCGGGCTTGAAGTTAGCTTTCCAACAAGCCCAAGAACACTCGAATCGGACTCCGTTTGTAAAAGTTATGGCCGTTTTAATCCGGACTGTCCTGCTGATTCCGAATCCGAATTTGAGGCTGATTCCGAATCCGAATTGAATTATGAGTTGATTCCGAATTTGAATTTGGTTGGGCTTGTGGAAGTTTCGAATTTGACTTGGATTCTTGGACTTCTCTTCCCTTGCTTGTCTCCCACGAGCTTCTCCTCCATTGTGATGACCTTTCTTCAAGAACAACCTCATATCCTTCATCTCCGTTCATTATTGAATCTTCCAATCTGAGCACAAGCAAAACACTAGTTTTAGGTAGTATGAAATTCTCAACTAATTTAAAAGTAAATTCAAAGAAATGATTCACTTGCTGGATAAGCTTATCTTGTTTTTCAACTCTCTTAGTAAGCTCATGTTGTTCTGAGGTATTTAATGAATTGAAAACATTATATGAAACAACGTAGCTAAGGATGTCCGCATCATCCCTACTCCGTCACCATCGCGGATTCACCTCTCTTGTTACGGACCAATTCCGGTCCGCGCGCCATTCTCACCGAGGTTGTGAGCCACCGCTTCCAGGACAAGCTGCGCTCTCGAGGGACTTGATCTCGCAGTTTCACGGGACACCCATCGCGACTTCGCGGCAGTGCTTGCGTGTGCCAAGCCGATGCCACCGAGGCGCGGAGGCGACGCGAAGGGGAGCTCCTCCTCGTGCCTCGATTTTCCTCTATCATCCGATGGCGCCATTGATGGCGCCCTCGATCTTCTTGTCGTCCGCGAGAGTGCCTTTTAGCTTGAGAGGAAGATAGAGGGAGAGAGGAAGAGATGGGAGCAGATAGTCATCTCTCATCCGTTTATCCAGGAGGTGGTGGTAGCAAAGGAGCTTAGATCGCTGGTCAAGGCATGAACATGCGGGTGCACTAGTCTTGCTTGTTGGTGGAGATTGAATCGGTTGTCAGCCGCTAGTTATCCTTTTTCCTTTCTTTCTTTCGTTGTTTTCTTCCGTTCGCCCATCCAAACCAGTATCACTCAATCTTTGAGTTCGTTTAGGCCATGTGAGTTCATAAATTTATTGTTAATCATAGAAACATAGGAATTCCCTTATGCATGGTAGCATCCACCGCTCCGCCTTCTTTGTGAGCCCGTGCGGATCGTAGAAGTCGCTTTTGATGTCGCCGCTTCTCTTTAGCCGCCTCAAGCTTCTAAGGCCGCCGCTTCTTCTATGCCGCCGTCTTGGGCTTCGATCTGTATGTTTATCATGCTTCCACCTATTTCTATTCGGCTTGATTTGACAACTCTCTTTATTCATGTCGGTTTCATCATCTTCTTAGTTGTGTTGCAGCTGGTCGATTTTCTCAAATTACTCGCACCTTGTGCTCTATGGGCCGCTTGCATGACCCCATATGGGAGAAAATCTTTTGATACTCGATATATTTTCCAAGAGCTGCATGCTACGATGGCATTACCAAGACTTGAACTTTGGATTTTTCATATTTTAGTGTCAACTATCTTCAAATGCTATGCTATTACATACGCCTTACATTTTAGAGGGTGTTAGAGATAGGAATCTATCTTTTGTATTTTCTTATTTGTATAACGTATATCCCTTTGTACCCTATATATATTATCTATTGAGTCGCTTCAATATACACACAATATTCATAACAGTTAGAACATAAACCTGTCCTCTTAATTTGTTGGAGGCCAATATTTCTGAACAATTTACTCGATGTTTTCAATTTTGATGGCAAACACCTGCATAAACTCCTAGATATCTGTGTTCCTTGGTTGCAATTCTTTTGCTTCTGATTTTAATCTCGCAAGGAGCTTGGCAGGCTTGAGCACTGCGAGTGGGCGAGGGAGGGAGGAAGAGTTATATGGGAGTTGTGCTTCTGGGTTTCTTGGGCCAACTGATCAAACGACGAGCTTGTCTGCGGTGGAAGCAGGTGGGTCGAGCGTCTTACTGTTGCAACTAGCACCTTTATGTTTTGTGAAAGTTCGCTCGCAGTCTGCCACTTCTCTTCGTTTATGTTTGTGCTCTTCGTCTATGTTTGTGCATGAAATTTGGCTGTGGGCACATGGGGATGAACACATAACTGTCACAGTTGTTTCAAGGCTTGTGTTCTGAATTCTGATAGTCTGTGGAAGTATGCGGTTTTATGGTTACTCAAGCGAGAAGCATGGGTAAGTCCATTTGTTTGTTATCTCGATTTTTTTTTATTCTCTGATAGCTCAATAATATTGATTGTTTGTTATCTCGATTTTTTTATTCTCTGATAGCACAATAATATTGAATTACCCAGATGATCAAAGGATAATAATGAACGGTGATTCGCTGGCATGGGCATGGGTCAACCGCATTGGCACACAAGGAAAGGGCAGCTGCCAGATTAGTTAAGAGATATTGTTAGTTATGATTTGGTTAGATATCAACTCCTTAAGGATAGGAAGTTATGATTTGATTAAATTCCAATCTCTTATAAATGGAATTAGTTATTTGTTACTGCCACACGTGCCGCGGAGCCTGGCACTTCTGAAGCGGCATGAAGTGCACCCATTGTAGTGCCGACTACAGGAGCTATCGCTCGTTTCGTGGGGCTGGTCGCTCATACCGCAACTACAACAAAGCCAAACAATTTTGCTGCAACTGCCACCATACTTGTTGCAACGGCCATCGAGTGTGCTGCACCCGCGCGTGGTGGCAACGGTCTTCAACGACTTGTCTTCTAACGCAACACGATGGTATCATTGCAATCTCTCCTCAACGTGGGGCTACACATGGTTGCAACCATGGTCATCATCGCAGCTCGAGGACGAGCTGCATGTCCGGGAGGGGTGTAATGTCATGGGTGTGGGTCAGCTGCATTGGCGCACAAGGAAAGGGTAGCAGCCAGATTACTTAAGTGATATTGTTAGTTATGATTTGATTAGATATCTATCCTTAAGGATAGAAAGTTATGATTTGATTAGATTCCAATCTCTTATAAATGGAATCATTTATTTGATTCCAATCTGCTTATGCTGGCTATATAAGACTAAGCATTTGTAATATATAGGGATTAAGCAAGAAGATGAATTAGTCACAAGTCTCAAGTTCCTCTCCCTAGTCTAGTTTCTCCCTACCCCTAATAGGTGCCCTCTCCTCCAAGCATTATTCTTCCTTCAAGCTACTGCCATTGGTCTTCTTTCCACAATGTTTATCCCTTGTAATGTCAGAGTCAACACCATGGCTTTTGCTGTTGCATTTACCATGGCTGATTGGAAGGCTAGCAACAACAAGCTCAAATCCGCCCTCTCCGATATCCAGGCCACATTGGAGAACATATCGACAGGATTGGTCAGGGAAGAGGCCAAACGGCATGACGAGAAACTCAAAAAGACCCTGATGAGTGCGGAACGCGATCTTCTCAATATCATCCGAATGCATTAGCACTTGATGGTACCCGGAACGCAAATCCAATTTGGTGAAAAATTTGGTGCCATGGAGCTCATCAAGTAATTCATCCACTACGGGAATATGGAACTTGTCTTTGATTGCCTTCTCGTTGAGGGCACGATAGTCACACAGAAGCGCCATGAACCATCCGACTTCTTGACAAGCAACACTAGGGATGAAAAGGCCGATGTACTGCGGCGTATGGTTCCTTGGCGAAGCATGTCGGCACACTGGCATTTGAGCTCATATTTCTATAATTGAGCGCAACGGTATGACCGGACGACAACTGCATACACCCCTTTCTTCAGATGTATGCGGTGACAAAGTTCCCGAACCGGTGGTAGCCCGTGAGGCTCAGTGAAGTGGCCGTTGAATTCATCAAGGAGATCGTCCATCAAATCTATTCCCGTACAGGCCAGCATGCGGGCCGAACGAGGAGGCACTGGTAGGCCTGTCTAGATGATCCAACGTCCTTCCCGAGCAAAGGACATGGTCATACAGGGGAAATCCCAAGTGATCCGACTAAGAGTACCAAGCCACTGAACCCCCAATATAACGTCAAAGCCTTCCAATGGCATATAATAATAGTCCAACGTGAAGGCTTCTTATCCAATGAACAGAGCCATAGAACGACATAGAGGGTTGTACGAGGACGCTGGTGGCCGCAACGACATTGTCGGCAATGAAGTTATGATGGACCTCAATCCGTAAGGGCAACGGCGAGTCGCTGCTCAATCTCGACCAAGAGGCACATGGTCCGGCCGGTCCGAGGTCAGTATGTGTTAGAATAGGACTCTTTTGTATTCCTTATCCAGATTTAGCAACCCCATGTACTCCTATATATATTGCCCATTGGGCTCTTTTGAATATACACACAATATTCATATGGTATCGAGCAAGAATACTAACTCTAGCTCTTTTCACGCCACATCCGCCGCCGCCCAGCCGCCATTGCCATTGCCGGTACCACCGTCGTCGTCCTCCTCCACCATTGCCAGCCGCTACCTTCGCCGCCGGCAAGGCCAGCCTGCTCGACGCCGTCCTCCTTCGCCGATTCGTTTCAGACACTCCGGCCGCCGCTAGGCCCGAGGACGACGATGAGCCTGTCCGCTGCCGACGACGCTCGACATAGTCCTCCGCCGCCGCTGGGCCATCGTCGACGCCGTCCTTCGCCACTGCCCGAGCCGCTTCATCCGCCGCCTGGACTAACCCTGGGCACGGAGTATGTGCCTTGGTGAAGAAATATGCTAACTCAGGTTGATCGCTTGCTCAGGTCGCATCAAAGTACGCATGAAGCTGTAGAGAACTGGAGTGGGGAAAGAAAATACAATGATTGATAGTCCCGCGAAGATATCGCATAACACAAAGAAGGTGACTGTAGTGGAGTTGAGTGGGAGTAGAGACGAACTGATCCAGGATGTGAACTGGGTGAGAAATGTCATGTTCAGTAATCTCAAGGTAGATGAGGCCACCGACAAGATGGCAGTAGCGCGTGGGGTCCTCAAGAGGTTCATCATCAGGAGGCCAAAGGTGAACAATAAGCTCCATAGTAGTATCCACCATTCGCTGATCAGTGAGACAAACACGAGCAAGGATATCCTGAATGTACTTCTCCTTAGAGAAGTAGTGGTCCTCAGACGTAGAAGAGACCTCAATTCCAAGAAAGTAACGAAGAGGACCCAAATCAGACATTAAGAACTGCTCACTAAAATGCTCATTTACAGAGGTAATGTACTGAGAGTCATCTCCAGTAATGATCTTATCATCCACATAGAGAAGGAGGAGCATCTGACCGCGAGGATTGGTGTGAACGAAGATGGCAGGGTCGTGATCACTGGTGGAGAAGACGGTAGTACTGACAATAGAGGAGAAGCGATCAAACCAAGCACGAGAAGCTTGTTTGAGCCCATAGAGAGCGACGACAAACCATACCTTTAGGGATAGAATACCTAAGGGCGGCTGTATGTAGACCTCATCACGCAGCTTACCATTGAGAAAGACATTCTTGACATCCAGCTGAGAGATAAGTCACTGTCGAACAGAGTCATGTGGACGACAAGAGTGAAAGTCTCATCGTAGTCACAACCATACTCCTACTGAAAACCACGCATCACAAGACGAGTCTTGTAACGCTCAAGGGAACCATCCAAGTGTGTCTTGATCTTGTACACCCACTTGCATCTGATAGGAGTGATACACGCTGGTAAGGCAACACGATCCCAAGTGTCAAGACGCTTAAAGCAAAGAAATTTCAAGACATCGCGAGCTGCCACTTAGGGAAAATAAAGAATTTCATGGTAGGTCGAGGATCGTAAAGAGCAATGGCCGCAAAGCACGCCAGAGGCTCGATAGTGCAACGATCACAAAGATCGATATGGGAGGAGAAGGTGGAGCAGGATCCAGCAAGGATGGAGAAGAAGAGCTGGGAACATGATTTAGCAAAGATGGATGCTCAACTGAAGGAGTAGGCCGAGGACGGCAAGAGTAGTGTCAGGAAAAAGGTGGAGTATCAATAAAGGAGCTAGAAGAAAACTCCGCAAAGAGAGGACAGTATGTACCTGGAGAGAGGGAAGTGAAGAAGGTGAAGGCATAAATGAAATAGAAGTGGAAAGCCGAGGTCGTGAAAATCGTAAAGGAGATCATCTCAACAAGAGAATCTGAGTTGATAGTAGGGGAACAAGGGTAGTAAGGTCGGGAGTCATCGAAAGTGATAGATCGAGATATCCTCATCCGGCGAGCAATAGATTTGTAGCAACGATAGCTCTTATGCTCAAGACTACATACAAGAAACACACACTTAATCGATTGAGCAATACACTTTGTGCGCCACAAGGTGGAAGAAGGACAAAAACAGATACAACCAAACAACAAAGGTGCACTATGGAGTTCTACCGTAGAGACGCCGACAAGAGTAGAGCTCAAGAGCAAGGAAGGCTATATGTTGATTAGGAAAGCAAGAGTAGGGGCAACCTCAGCGCATCAGAAGTGAGGTGGAACAGAAGAGGCAAGCATGAGAGCACGAGCCGCCCTCAAGCAAGTGATGGTGTTTATGCTCGAGACACTGCTCGAGCATGAGCACTCGAGCAAGAATACCGAGAAGAGTACCTGCTCAAAGAGAAAGTGGCTAGCAAGCAGATGTGCATCGCCAACAGAGTCGACGAAAGACACGAATGGCTGAATCAAACTGGATGCGAACCATGGTGGCGAACATTTGTAAATAGAGAGAACCTAATGCGAGAAGACATGAAGTAGATCAAAGTATGACGAATAATCATCAATAAAAGCACATAGTATCGATGATCCCCTTTCAAAACGAAGGGAGTCGGATCTCAAACATCGGAGTGAACAATATCAAAAGGACGAGTAGAACAGAATCACTAGAGGGATAGGGGAGCTACGACATACTTGCCAAGTGTGGATATCGTGAGGATATGTGCACGATCTCGTGATGATGAGTCAATTGGCAATGGCTTTGTTGGTTTGCAAAATCTCGCTTTTTTGGTTTTGCTTCAAGGTCACATACCACAAAGCGCTCGACGGGCGGGCTCGGCGGTCGGATCGCCCGTGGAGAGGTCCGACTCACTGTGGTGGTCGGTCCGACCGATTTGTTTAAAAGTGGATTTTGGAGCTAAGCCAAAAATAGGATGTGTAGGCAAGTGAGGGGAGTCTCCGGATGTGGTCACATAATTTTTGGAGCTCCACAAAAAGTTCTATTCATTTGAAAATTCCGTAAGGTTTCAATTTTCGAGTTGGAATTTTGGTTGTCTTTTCAGAGGTCCGACCATACGTTATGGAATCGGTCCGACCGGCCCGAAATCTACTCGGACTGGCGATGTGGGCGTGATCACCACGATCACTTGAAGGTGAGCCTTCTTGGCATTGATGTGTTTTGATTGTGTTTATTGTATGAACTTCAATGCTTTATTGTTGCATATTGCATTGTGGAACTAACGTGGGTCAAGTTGTGAAGAACTTATTCCCTAAACGATTTGTTTGTCTATTGTCGCGGTGTGGCTTGCGTCAACGACGCTAACGGTGAGGTGGATCAGACTACGCTTGGAGAGCCGAGGTCCGTAACGATCATGGATGCCGTGAGGTCGTGTGACTCAAGCATGGTGCAGATGGGCAAGATGGATCGAACGGGTAGTTCGGTGTACCGGTTGGATCAAAGGGTGCGGAAGTCTGCAAGTCTCTAGGAGGTTCCATGGGATTCTCGACAGAGAGACTTGGCGATGGATGATGAGCCACGATCAACCCACACGTGGTGAAGGTGCCATTGCTTCAACAGTTATGTGTGAGTGGGTCCCATGTGTGTGTGGGTCCCAAAAGTGAAACCCTAGGCTTCTCCTATAAATAGAAAGGGGGGAGATGTAAAACCCCCAAGCACTCATTTGGCCCCCTTCATCTTTTTCTAGGGTTTGGAGGAGAGGAGAGGAGAAGCTAGGGTTAGGAGAGATTGTGTGTGTGCTCCTTGTGTGAGCTCTTGTCCTCCTTGTTGGAGTGGCTTTGTAAGCATCTAGTGAGATCAATCAATCTTGTGATGCTTGCTTGAAAGATCATTTGTCTCCTTTGTGTTCTTCTCTCTTTTGGATGATTTTGGTGCTTCCTTGATTCAAGTGGTTAAGCTTGGTCTCTTGACCTATTTTCTCTTGCTTTGATGTGTGGGAATACTCCTAGAATCATCTAGACCATCAACCCCAACAAGCAAGTCTTGAATCAAAGATTTTCATATTTCTAGGGTTTGTGCACTTCTTTGGTAAAACCTTGAGAGATCGATTCTACTGGGTGGATCCGGAGGATCGTCGCTAGAAATAGGTCTCTAATATCCTTAGAGAGTTGTGCTCCAAATTTGGTCAAGTTTCATTGGTTGAATCAAAAGTTGGACCAAATTTCGCTTTGGTTTTGGGCATTGTTTTTCAAAGATTGGACTAAATCGGTTTGACTGTTTTGTAATCGGCGTCCGACCGCCCGCTGCATCGCTCCGATAGTGGCGGTGTCGAACCGATTTCAACGGTCCGACCGCCGCTAGTAGCCGGTCCGATCGATCGTTAACCGCTCGGTCCAACTGCCACTTCATAATATTCCGACCGCTGCCTGCTGCACTGCATTAGTGAGATCATTTCTCCACTTTTGTGTCTTGTGGTTGACTGGGTTATCGACCAAAGACAAGGCTTCCATCAGGCGCTATCGATCTTCTTAGCTTTCATAGCTAAAGGAGTAAAGTTCGTGTTGAATTTGATTAAGGCGAGAAAGTTGAGAAAGCGCCTATTCAACCCCCCTAGTCGCCTTTACGGTCCTACACCAAGCTTGCAACCCATACAATGTAAAAAGGTGTCCCTATAAATAGACCCAAGAACACCACGACTTATTACTAACGACAGACTTGATCCACAGAGATAACCCAAACGATGGTGCCACTGAGCGAATGAAGTAGTAGAGGACGTAGCAAAACCAGAGGCAATGGTAGTGGTTGAGTGGTTGGTGGAGACAACGAAAGGGAAATACAACTAGTCGAGCTCCCAAAGACGCTGCGAATCGCGACGTCGATGGCAAGTACTAAGCAGAGTCCTCGTGTGGTGGTCTTGGACACAACTAGAGTCGACTTGATATCAAAGATGACACCATGATCAATGATCCGACCAATCAACATAAGTTGCATAGTAAACTAAGGAACATGAGAGACTACAGAACATGAAAAGGAGTGGAAAGGGTGCATCGCCTACAACAGAAGAGGTACCATCTGCAATCTGAATAGTGGAAGAAAGAGCTGGGGACACAAAAGTGAGGTGGTAGAATCGATGTTATGTGAAAGGAAGCACCAGAGTCCAAAATCCTTAGAGACAAGATACCGACGAGTGAGGAGGCGGAGGTGAGAAAGATTGCTTGAGAAGCAAGAGCCGAGGAGCAAAACTCGAGCGGCGAGCCGCTGACTCCACGAGATCAAGTAGCACGCGTTGCGTAATCGAGCTTGACGGCTGCCGAGGGCGGCGATCGCGGCGACGCGGGGGTGGAGATCTTGGGCGGCGGTGCTTGGGTCGGACGGTCGCATGAAATTGTCGGTTGGGAGGAGTTGGGGTTGTCCAACACGGATCCAAATGGGATGGCGTGGATTCAGCGACAGGAGGAGTTGCGGCGGCGACAGAGCGGTGTCGGATCGGAGCGGTGGCGGCTCAAGTGAGCAGAGCAAGCAGAGGAGCTCGTGGCGCGGGGAGCAAAGCAGAGGAGGGTCACAAGCAGGTGATCACGAGGAAACCCTAACCGTAGCTCGATACCATGTTGAAATGAATACTTGATTTATTCCAATGGGTAAAAGGTCAATATATCATGTATAAGGTAGGCTAATATGCAAAGAGCACTCAACTATAAACATATATAAAAACATGGCCGCTTGTGTCCAAATTTTCACGACTTAGATGTCACAAACTCACATAGATGACATGTCCCTTCCTCTCCCTTCTTTCTTTCTTCTCCCATTCTCTCCCCCTCTGCACTGCCTGGCCACCTCCGCTCTCCCATGTCATTCCAATACGCCGCCAGCGCCACCCTCAACCCCGGCCATTCTGGTGGTGCATGCCCTGTGGCTGCGCGATCAGAACGAGCTCGACATGCGGCGACGGTTCCTCATTGCCGAAATGGGCTCCGTGGCGGCAAAGAATGCCTCGCTTCCGATGCCGCCGCCGCCATCACGGTGTTCTCAAACATGAAATCTAATTGGAATTGCACAAATTGAACCGAATCAAGAAAACTGAGCAACCTGTACATGAATTGGAACAACAAATTGGCCAAAAGAAAATAAATTATCAATTTTGCCGCGACGTCTATACGGTCTTTCTTCAATTAAACATGGTTCGCACGATACCAATCAATCAACAAATAGAGCAAGCCCAATCAGCCGAAGAAAAGGAAGGAAACAGGGGGAAAAAATACCTACTCAAAACACTGAAGTAATATGGCGAGCGCCAATAAAGACTTGAGCAAAGAAACTCTAAATCCCATTGGAATCCACAAATTCAAGGCACTGTCACAAGGTAGCGATCAGTTTCCTCCCAAGCATATGTGTTTTGTCTTGGTCTGTGGCCTTCTCAGCAGCAACATCCATGGCGCCGCCGCCCTTGCTGAACAACCATCCAAAGTCTCTCTTCTCGTAATCAGGGTGCTCTTGGTGACGTGATTTGGCTCACAAAGTGCAATTCCGCTATGACAGACGAGTAGGAGCTTATCAGTCGCGCTCCCCTGCCGTCCGTACCTATGCGCTCGAGGGATCAGTTTCCTCCTCGTCTTTCTCTTTCCCAATCTTCTAATCCCTCCTCCAGATTCAAGCCCTCCTCCTGGCCGCACACTGCACTCGTCGGCTCGCGCACCAAATCCGCCCGTGGCGGCATCCGGCGAGCCTCGAGCCAGCGCGGTCAGCTCGACGGGGGCACACAAGCAACTGGATGGCCAAATGGGACGAGATTGCCAGAGTGGAACAAACCAAATAGGACGTACGGTAGAGCTTCCTATCATACGGTCTGAAATACAATACGACAACGATTGCAATATTTTTAGATAATGGTTGCAACATCATCAGACAATGTTTGCAACATCACCGCGGAATAGTTGCAACATCACAAATTAAAACAAAATATTTGGAGAAAAAATGCTTTGAAAAATTTATAACATCATCGTGAACAGCATGCAACATTTTTTTTTCTAGCGATGCAATATTTTTTTCTACATATGCAACATTTCAAAGAACAGTATGCAACATTATTTTCAACGGGTTGCAACATTGTTTTCGAGAGGTCGCAATATATCAAAAAGTCCCCCACCGATCAAACCAAAGCTCACACAGTTTCAATCAGAAAACCATACCGGTGGGTATGTGACCAACCTTGTACTGGAGCTGCGGTGGAGGTCTCTGGTCGGAGCAATCGGCGGCGATGGATGAGGAAGATGGAGGGAGCACCAGGAGGAGAGCGGCTTGTCGAGGACGGCGCCAATGTCGGCGTGGAAGAACTAGACGTGCGTGAACCGGCGGCACTGCAGCTGCTCGGCGCTAAGCGCGCCAGCGGAAGACTGCGGCATGGCGTGGCGCCAAGACGCGGTGCGCGTGCACAGAATGCACGAGGAGCTTCAAGGAGAGCTTGTAGGGGCGCAGGTCCAGCAGCCCCGCGGTCAGCAGCAGCTCCGTCATGGCTCGCCTTGCTTTTTCTCCTTGTGCTATATATATATATATATATATATAGAGAGAGAGAGAGAGAGAGATTTGAATCGGAGTGTGAGGGGTTATGGGGTATATGCTTCAATGCCAAATGTGAGTGGAATGGGGATAAATATAGAAGAAGCTAGAAACAGGGGATTAAGAGAGTTGAAAAGCTAGCGGCCTATAGGACGTGTTGCACACAAGGAAAAGCTAGCGGGCTATAGGACATGTCACACACGAGGAGCCGATTTTTTTTTTTTTGCTTTCGGACGTATGCCTCCAAAGATTATCCATAGAATTTTCAGTTTCACAGCTTATACTGTGGTTCAGAATGTCGTCACGCATCGGTTTGTGCCTGTGTTGTGCGTGCGCATGCATATATATTACGCTCGGTCACGGCGATCCATGCGTGCGCCTGGCATGTTCACCGGGGAATTACAAGTTGTCTTAAATCACGTAATCTTAATTTGAGGCGCCACGCATTCGGGGTATTAATTTGTTGGCGATATATGCATGCATGGTAGCATTCATCTTACTATGTCAGGAACAGACAGAAATTCGAGAAGTAGGCATGAGCATGACATGCATTAAGGTAGACATTCGTGAAGCACCGGATATATTGTATTGACGACCGCATACATAGCGCGAAGAAAAACATTAAACAGCTTTGGTACTTATAGTTCTGTACCTATATATACACATGACACTCCAAACTAACTGGGGTATATGGCTTAAACCGTAATTAAGCTATCATAACAAAACCAGGTGGATACTAGCTATCATAATTGTACAGTAAATGCTTAACTAACCCAACTTATTAATTTTGGGCTGTTACATACTAAGAGGTAGTGTTAGTGCTCCGTGAATGGATTGAGTTGATGCTACTGTGATGTGGGTGATGCTGTGGCTATTGTGGGAAGCTCTCTATGCATGTGTAGTTCATGTTGAGTTATTTGGTTTCGGCCAAAATATAAATGGCAGATCGCGCACTGTCCAATAAAACCACCATAACTTTTGCATACAAACTCGGATTGCGACGTTCTTTGGCTCATTGGAAAGCTAACAAGAAGTTCAATCCAAAAAACCATAAGTCCATATCAAATTCATTCATGAGGCTCTAGATGAAGTGAACCCCAAAGGTCGTTTAGGGCCTCAAAACACCATCCGGGTTATAGCACCCGCTCCTTTTTATTTTTGCAATGGAAAGCTATCACAGACGGTTCTTGTTTAGAACCACCGTGAAAGCTTTTTCATAGACAAACCGTCTGTGGTAATTAATTATCACTGAGGTTCTTGTTCATAACCGTCATGATAGTTTTTTCACGCATTTCTAAACAAGAACCATCTGTGATAGCTTTTTCATATTCAAAACTGTCTATGATGTCCTCATATTATCACAGATATAAAATCGAGGTTTAAAACCGTCTGTGATGACCCTTTGTATAGTAGCGGTGATTCCGCATTATCATCTGATGAGATCACAGCTTGAATTCTAGTTCTTTAGCTTAAATCACGTAATCTTAATTTGAGGCGGATTTGAATCCATCAGGCCACGCATGTGAGGGCGATTATGCATGGGGTATATGCTTCAATGCCAAATGTGGGGCGCAGTCCAGTGGAGCAGGGATAAATATATATATATATATATAGAGAAGAAGCTAGAAACATGAATTAAGAATGAGGATTGAAAAGCTAGAAACTGGCTATAGGACGTGTCACACACGAGGAGTGAGGCGTCCACACGATTTTTTTTGCTTTCGGACGTATGCCTCCAAAGATTATCCATAGAATTTTCAGTTTCACAGCTCATACTGTGGTTCAGAATGTCGTCACGCATCGGTTTGTGCCTGTGTTGTGCGTGCGCATGCATATATATATTACGCTCGGTCAGGGCGATCCATGCGTGCGCCTGGCGGCATGTTCACGCTTCTCACCGGGGAATTACAAGTTGTGATTTTAGAGGGTCTTAGGTTGGATTGTTGTTCATGCCTGTCCGAGATGCCAGTACTCAAGACTGCATGTGTTGCCATAGACTTTTTTTTTTCCATTACAAGAGATAGAATCCACGAGCTCACAAAGTTTCCGCTGAAGTGCACTTCATTTGCATACTTTTGAAGCTTGCTAGATGAAGTAATTAATCTACACCCACAGCTCCACCTCTCCATCAAGAGGTGGTTTCCGTGCATTATCATACGACAGATCACAGCTTGAATTCTAGTTCTTCAGCTTGAGGCGGATGGGTTTCAAAATAAGTTTGCCATAACTCGGATTGCGACGCTCTTTGGGGCCCCTAAAAGGTCGTTTAGGGCCTCAAAACAGCATCCGGGTTATAGCACCCATTTTCGTTTTTTTATTTTTGGAAAAAAAGCTATCACGACGGTTCTTGTTTAGAACCGCCTCGTGAAAGATTTTTTACGCATTTAACCGTCTGTGATAATTAATTTTCATGAGCGGTTCTTGTTCACTTCATAACCGCTGCGTGATAGTTTTTTCATGACGGTTCTAAATAAGAACCGTCTGTGATAGCTTTTTCATAAACGGTTCAAAACCGCCTATAATGTCCTCATTTCATCATATACATAAATCTGATGGTTTAAAAACCAACTATGATGACGGTTCCGAACCGTGCTGTGATGACCCTTTGTATAGTAGTGATGGTTCCGTGCATTATCATACGACACAGCGCCACGCATTCCATCAGGGGGTATTAATTTGTTGGCGATATATGCATGCATGGTAGCATTCATCTTACAAGACATGCATTAAGGTAAGACATTCATGAAGCACCGGATATATTGTATTGACGACCGCATACATAGCGCGAGGAAAAACATTAAACAGCTTTGGTACTTATAGTTCTGTACCTATATATATATACACATGACACTCCAAACTAACTGGGGTATATGGCTTAAACCGTAATTAAGCTATCATAACAAAACCAGGTATATATTCTAGAAATACTAGCCAGCCACATGTACTTTTACTACGTACTACTAGAGTATGTCGTCAAGCATCCAACTGATCTGGACGACACCCTAGCTATTCCATCCTGTTGCCATTACGGTGATGGCTCTGCAGAAGGAAAACAATGACGGAATCGGAATACAAAACATATCACGAATTAACACAAGCTTGATCAAATGAATATGGCATGTTTTCCCGGAAAGAATTAGTTACCCGGGGATGGAGCAGCAGCAGGAGTAGGAGCAGGCATCAGCGGAGGCAGTGGTTGCGCTGTTAAATCCATAAACAGATTAGTCTCCTTACAAACATGGTACATTACAGCATCCACAAAAATCTTGCAGAACACAGATGCAGGACAAGCTGTAGTCGTCACTTACTGGAGCACTTGGCAAGGGTCTGCAGAGGAAGCGTGGCGCCACATGTGACCGGAAGAGACATCATGCGCATGAAATCAATGGGCGCGGGCATGAGCTTGTTGATGTCGCCGTTCATGCCGTGGCAGAGGCAGATGGGTGCCTCGTCGATGAGAGACTTGAAGCCGTCGCAGCATGTGCTTGGAGGCGCTGCTACGCTGGTGCTGGTGAGGTAGTCCACGCATGGCATCAACCCCATCAGCGATGACAGGCACTCCGTTGGTTGCGGCGGTGATGGCGACGGCGGCGATGGAGCACCTGCTGGTGCACTCGGGGAACTAGGGACATGTGGCGCACCTGGTGTTCCTGGGAAGCCAGGCAGTGGGGAATTGCGGAAACACAGGGATGCCATGAGGCGGCGGGAGCGGTGGAAATCTCGGCAATGGCGGACCGTGTGGAAAGCCCGGAAAGGTGGGCACCGGTGGAAGAGCTGGTAGCGGTGGCGAGCCCGGCAACGGTCGTAGCGGCGGAAAGCTGGGCAATGGCAGTAGCGGTGGGAAGCCAGGCAATGGAGGGAACTGCGGCAAGCCTGGGATACCCGGGAAGCCGGGCCATGTTGATGGCTGTGCTACATCGCCGTTGGTGGAGGCAGCAGCGGTCTTCTCCGATGCTTCTTCACCAGCGGTCGCCGCGGGCTTGACCCCCTGGACCCTGATTGCTTCCAATGGCTGCAGCGTGGCGGCGACGAGGGCGAAGGCGAGGAACAACACGGCGAGGATGCACCTAGATGGCGCCATCTTTTGCATGTGGAGGCTTTCTTTTGCTTTTGCGTTGTGCAGGACATACATGCAGGGTGGCGACCGATTTATATAGTGCCTTTTGGTGTGCAGATGGAGAATTCAAACACTGGTGTAATAACATCTTCTGATCTCTTACAGATCATCATCCGTTATATATCTAGTTAGCATGTCATACCGAGTAGATTGGGTTCTTTGCATGCAGTCAATAGTTTTTGGACACTAGAGTCCGATCGAGACTCTTGGAGCTTTGCGCTCGAGTTTTTCTTTTTCAGATATAACTGGACAACTGTGAATCTTTGTTTCCCCTTTAAAAAAAACTGAGTCTTAATTTGCTATTGTTACGGTTAATTCAGACGTGCTTGATCGAGATGAGTTCTTCCATTCAGTCAGGACTCTTGGTGATAATTGATGTCCTGTGTCCCTTTTAACTAGAACTGAACAGCAATTTTGATTTGATTGTAGAAGACACGTGTACGTTTACTGCAAGGACTTGTCAGAGTTCATATACAGCCTCTCAACAAGTAACTGGACTTGTCAGAGTTCATATACAGTCCTCTGTATTTCGATGTTGATCTGCATCGATTTACGCCTATTTGAGAGTTGTCTATGTTCGATATTACTTTGCATCCACGTTCTGACCAGAGATTGACTTTCACCCTTTGGAATTACTGTAAAATATGGAATGTCCTGTCGCATACATCGCCAGCAAGCACTCTCTGTAGGGAAGCGATCTTGCCGTCAGGAAAAGAAAACCTTCCAGAGGCAACACCCACCAATTGGCGAGCTCGGGCGGCCCCACCAACATCGGCGAAGGAGGCACAGGGCATCACCGTGCTGCTCGATGGCGATGATATGCATCCCTGGTCCATAATCTCGTTGGCCATCCCCTTTATTAGTCTTCAAAATATCTTCAAAGTTCTTCCACTGTAAGGTTTGTAGGTTGATTTTCTAGAAATGGAAAAGTCTTATAACATTTTTTTTCTGAAATAATGAAAGCGAGAGAGAGGGAAGCACAGCGCATGGCAAAACAACCGGGCCGACTCTAGCTTATATGGCCAATGCGGCAATTGTACAACAGCCATATATCATGGTTAGGGAAGGATAAGATCATAATCTCCTATACAAGGAAAGATAACATAATGATCTCCCATACAACTTGTACACCAAGAAAACCATTGCGCTAACATCCCCCCTCAGTCGAATCGTGAGGCTTCCGAATGCAAAGACTGGTGTGGAAATATCGAAACAATTGAGTTGGAAGGCCCTTCGTCGTGATGTCGGCAAACTGCAGTAAAGAAGGCACGTGGAGCACCTAAACGTGACTGAGAGACACCTTCTCGTGAACGAATTAAATGTCGATCTCAATATGTGTTGGACCGAAGTGGCGACTAGAGGGGGGTGGTCGGTGAATAGAAGCACGATCTCTTTTTCACTAAGATCGGATTCAACACGATTTTCACTCCAATAGCTATGAGATCTATGAAGATCAATGTACAAGTACAGAGGAAGACTTGTATTGAATCCAATCAAAACCCCGTGTGAGGACCGTGGTTTATTAAGCTTGTAATGCTTAGTTACCAATTGACCCTAGCATCACAAACAAAATATCCCGTGTCTTCGAGATATGTATACTTCCCAGAAATACAGTATACACACCCTTTTACATAATTCATGCATCAATTCCATTCAAGACATAGAACCAAAGTATGAGACTAAGTGCCCAGAAGGGACTTAGCCAATTTTCAACCCTTGAAATCCGAAACTTCTCTGTGAATTTCAAACGAATAGATCTTTTGACTGGAAACTCAAAAAATTATGAGACTAAGTGTAGGAGAATCCCCTCTCTTGCCTATACCCTCTATTTTTGGTCTAGCTCCAAAATCCAACTTTTATAATCGCCAGTCAGACCACCTCCCATGGCCGATCTGACCGCCAGCTTCTAAGTTCGAGGCCTGGCCAGTCTGACCGCCAGAGGTGGCCGGTCAGACCGCCACCTTGGTCAGTCTGACCGCCAGTAACCTGATAGCACTTGATCTTTGCCGAAAATGCGTGATTCAACAAACATTCAATGACATTGCCAATTGTAACATCATCATAAGATCATGAGCATGCCCCCATGATATCCACAATATGTTTGGTGTGGCGGTGTTGAACCGCATTTAAAGACATGTAGACGGTGCTGATGTTCTCGCAGTAGACCACGGTAGCCGAGGCAAGAGGATGTTGAAGCTCCTTGAAGGACCGAAATGGCAACAGAGGGGGGGGGGGTGAATGGTGCCTTAAAAATTAAGAACTCCCCTTTACTGTATTTAAACAAACCTACAAAGCCCTCTGGAAATCTCAAGAAGAGTGAAGCAAAATCGAGAACGAAACAAGCTTGATGCATTACGCCGAAATCGGAAGCTCGATTCTATCCGTGATAGTTCCGCTCCGGTGAGTTCGGGTTCGGTCACGGAAGTTCCGCTCATGATAGTCTCATTGGACAATCGGAAGTTCGATTGTCCCGACCAAGAACAAGGCGCTCGGTTTTTCCTAAAATCCAAAATACTAAATCTTGAATGCTCTTCTCAGGTCAAGTTTCACAGGACATCATCCTAAACAACATCTTGACCTCATGGAGAAGAATCGCAAACAAAGATTCATTAATCAAAGCAAAATCGGATTTCTTGAAGAAGGGGCAAGAAAGACCAAAAACCACAATAGACAAGATTCTCATATTCTTAACTCATGAAACTTTGAGGATATATTAGCAATAGCAATACGACTCTAGTTATCAAGTTTCATGCCTTCTCATAAGACGAATCAAGAGTTTCATTAAAAACCCTAGCTATTCAAGAGAAGAACAGAGAGAAGAGAGGAGGCATAAACAAGTAATCAAAACCTCAGAGTTTCATTGATAGAAATCAAACGATTACAGAGGGAAACACAGAGAAATGATTACACAAGATTTCAGTTCATCCTCTCCAACTCAACAAACTCTCAAAAAGCAAAACAAAACCTTTTGCTAAAGCTAACCCTAATTTTCTCTCTCAAAGTCTAACCCTAACACCAGGGGTTCACCTCTATTTATAGCCCTTGGCTAATGGGCCTCCAACCCATTAAGCCCGCTACACCCGAACGGAATCGCCTCCACTTGTGCCGCTTTGCGAAAAGACCGTTTCGCCCCTTGCGCACCTTCTGGAAGCCTCCCGTATGCCTTGCTGTCCTCGACTCGCAACCATCTCAAGATTCACGCCGTCTTCGACACATCCCGACCGTTCTGACCTCAACGCGCCTGCGCCTAGTCCGATCACCTCGTGTCTCGCCACGACTTCGTCTCGATGTCCTGCAGTCAACACAGACAAAAACACATCACATAGCATTGCACAATATCATAGCATCAACAATTGTACAAGACTCAAACTCATACAAAGTCAAAATCACAAATTATACTTCTCTGCACAGTTCTGGACACAATCGGAAGTTCCGCACTTTACCTTGCGGAAGTTCCAATTTCCGGAACGTCCGCACTTGTCAGGATTATCGGAAGTTCCGCGCTTACCATTGCGAAACTTCCGATTATCGGAACGTCCGCACTCCCAGATTTTCAATTCCGATTATCGTCTCAGAGGAACACTCACGTCAGTATTATCAGACAAACCACGACCCCAGGTGCGGAAGTTCCGATTACTTCAACCGAACTCAATTCCCAGATTAATCGGAAGTTCCTATTTCCAAAGCCGGTAGTTCCGATTATCGGAACTTCCGTTCCATACACAGCGGTAGTTCCGATTACCCTGTTTCAGCACAGAAACAGTACAAAACCGAGAGACACAACTCTCAACCTAATCAACAAGTTGTCAAATACTCATCACTCACAAAGGAGGACCTCTCACATGGTCTCTCACTCCTAAAGGAGTTGACGAAGCCAGGAACATTCAGCAACTGCGTGGGAAATTATTCATACGGTGTCCTAGTTTATCGCGATAGAAACATTTGATCCTCTGGCCTTGCTTCCTTTGGGGGCATTTGCTGATGAAGTGTCCAATATTTCTGCAATGGAAGCAAGTGATAACCTTTAGGGGTCTTCCTGGCGTAGCGGTACCATTGGCTTTATTGTGACATCTTCTCCCGGGTAATTCCTTACGTTGATGGGTAGCAGGGTCTGCTTTGTCGTCTTCTGCACCACGCGCAAGGCGAAGCTTCTTCTGGGGGCATCTTTTGGCAAAATGCCCTTTTCCCCACAGCTGAAGCAGTGAAGGTGGGCTGCTGGGTTAGGTGCCACAGGTTGTCCATCAGAGCGAAGAGTGCGAAGAATATTCCCGTTGGAACGCGAAGTTAGAGTTGGAGCTCTTGGTGGCTGGGCTACTAATCGATGGAATGATAAGCTGCCGAGAAATGCTGACTACTGGGGGTAGCTATCTTGTGGTCTTTGTACTGTCAACTTCCTTTTACAACTGGCACCACTTCCTTGGGTTGCTGGCCTGTTTGGTGCCATCTGAGGAAACAACTCAGCTTAGAACTAGAGGAGATATATGAGGGTTCACTGGCCCTCTAAAGCACAACAGAAGAAATTCAAACCAATCGAGGAAAATCTATCAAATACAATACAAAGTCTAGAATGGCTGCATTATATTAAGGGGGTTTAGGTGTTTACATGACTCTTAAAACACAGCATATAGGCCATGCTAAATCACGACACAAGATACACACACATCGTCTACAAAAGAAGGAAACAAAAAGTGTTTACAACTAAAAGGCTGCTAAAGCAAGCACTGCTAGCTAAACTAAGCTAACTACTCCCACATGACGACGAAGACCTCGGGATCGGTCTCTCCCTCGTGGAGAGGCATGTATTAGTAGAAGGCTCCTATAGTCGTATGCTCTGATACCAGCTATGTCGGACCGGATTTTCTAATCCCGAATCCTCTGTGAAAACACTGTGCTATTCTTTGGATCAGTGGATAGCACTCACTTGCACATTGCTGTATCAATTTATACATGGTGTAAAACCACACCATTCATTAATTTAACACATCAGAGTTAACATAGACCGCTTCGGGCTAAGTTTTACAATAAGGGCTGAACAGGCCAAACAATTACATCACAAAAGTAGCGGAAACGACAACGGAAGCAAAAAGGGGGATGGCACATCTCTCCACGGGCAAGCGACTGGGGAAACCTGTGTACGTCCGATATTACCCGAAAACTCAGATAATATAGGATGCACATAAGTACCGGCGGAGTCGGCTAGACTGAGTGAGACTAGAATGGCTACAAACTAAACTATGCTTCAAAAACTCCATGGCCTTCAGACGTCTAGTTCCTAATAGTAGTCGAAAGCTTCAGGATTTCCTACTCTGATTGTTTGGGGAAAGAGCGAGGATGACCACAACTTCTGTGCTCGCGAGCCAACACACCAGATGCAATATATACATGCAAGGCTTAACAAGGGGAGCTCGGGTTCTTTTATTTGCTTAAAGCAACTTTTTCAATTATCATAATACAAATTCCTATGACTTAGCATTTTAATCAAATTGCATTTTATTAAAGAGAGTAATTGCAATAATTAATAATAGTAGATGTTATCTCCACCTTATGCTTATTTTTTATAGCGGTTACATCCACCTATTATCAACACTGGGTAAGACTACCCAGAAAAATCCAGAACAAGGGCTAGATGAGCCCATCACATTTTTTAACCCACTCACAAAGTTTTATAAATAGAACTAACTCTTGTAAGTTCCTATGTCCGCTCGTGAACGTGGGCACGACTATTTAAACAGTTTATTACTCTGCAGAGACTGTACACTTTACCCACAAGAGATAATCGTCTTGATATACACACACGTTTCCTTGGACGAGTGAATCAAGGGAGATTACCACAATGTCTTTACCATGTATCTGATGAACCCTAAGGTTTGATTTGTAGGCCCAATCTTTCGATGAGAACGAAAAGTCCGGTAGGCATCGCTCAACTCTGACGATCCTGGCTATGAACACGCAAGGCTCGAAACCACGCAATCGCTGAACTGATTGACAAGTCATTATCAACCATGCACGAATACCCGGTTGACCTGACCACGAAGGTCGATTCCTGCATACACCGAAGAAGCACGCAAGAACTAGATAAAGCAATCTGAAATTGCAAATAAAGATTGAAATATTGAAATTGGGATTTTGAAAAGCGGTATTATGATTGGTCTAGTCGACACAAGCCAATACACGAAGTTGCAACAAGGCTAACTTTTAACTAAACAAAATTCAAGAAAACTAGAGGGGGTGCGAACTCCTTAAATAGGGAGCAAGGAGCCACAAAACTAAATGAACCGCGCGCGGTGGTACTAAAGGTCATGGGTACTGTTCATGTGAACAGTAACCACACCCCCGGGTGGACCGCAGGTAGATGGGCCAAGTTCAGTATGATTACAAAGCCCAGATTGGCCCAAACAAGTGATATAATGTCTTCTTTTGATGATTGAGATCAGTCCAGAAGGAATTTGGAGGTAAGGCTGGATCCGTTGGAAAGGTCTCGGAATAAGCTTTCCAACAAGCCCAAGATCACCTGAATCGGATTTCGTTTGCAAACGTTACGTCTATTTTATGTTGGTGCTATCGGCTGATTCCGAACTGATCGACCAAAATGTATCCAAATTTGAACTCTGCTTGGCACATGTAGGAGCACCATGGCATGTACACATAGTACCATGGCATGTAGACGTAGCATCATGGCATGTAGACGTAGCTCGATCCAATTGGGTAATATGACATTGCATTAGCCGAAAGTCCAATTGGAGAAGATGTTGGTGAAGTAAAGGAAGTAGAGGATGCAAGTCGGCGAGTTGAAGCGATGGTTGTATCCTTAGGGTCGATGTCCTCATCATCCTCCCTTTCTTGAATTTGAGTCGTCCTCGACTCATTCGTTTTCCCCAAGTCATCACTCTCCTGTAAAAGATTAGTAGCAACAGGAGGCAAAGAAACATGCACTTCTTCTAATGGACACTGAGATTCTTTGCAAATCATAGTATGACATTCAGATTCATGTTTTTCCATATCAATACAATTAGATTTTGTAGCTAACATAATAGGATCTTTCAATTTAATTTCACTAGGATCTATAATCTTATGATCATCTTTTGTGTTCTCCGTACTTGTTCTCTCATATCTTTCTAATTCATCATGTAATATGGCAGCATGAGACATTAGGAGTAAAGTGAATTTTCTTTCTTTATATGTGAAAGTATAATGATTAGATCTACCATGATATTTAGTATATCTAATAATAATGAGCATGCTTGCATAGGTACGACATCGCAATCAACATAGTCATGATATGATCCAATAGAAAAATATACGCGTACAAGTTTAGTCACCTTCAACTTACCACAAGAATTCAACCATTGAATGTAGTAAGAATGAGGGTGTGGTGTTGTGGTCAAGCCAAGCTTCTCGACCATGTCTATGCTAGTAAGGTTGTTGCAACTTACGCCATCAATGATGACTCTACATGAACGTTCCTTGATGACGAACTTGGATTGAAACAAAATATGACGTTGATTTTGTTCAGCAAGCTCCATTTGGGCACTTAGCACATGCTGGACAACTAAGCTTTGGTACATGTCAGAGGCCTCATGGCTTATATGTTCTTCCTCAGTTTCATCACCTGCATTGTTAGTTGCAACCAAAACTTGTTCTTCCTCAATATCGCTAGCTGAAGTGTACTCACCATTGTCTTTAGTAAGTAAAGCTCGCTGACTTGGGCAATCGCGCATCCAGTGCCCAAATCCTTTGCAGCGTTGACATTGTACATCTCTAGATCGCCCTGTCGAAGCAACAAACGAAGCACTTTTTGTAGGGACTTGTACCTCTGTTGATTTGCTTGCATTAGGGACATGCACAGAGTGGAAGGGGCGTAAGGGGCACACGGCTTGAGGAGGGTGCCACGTGTTGTTGCTGACTTGGCCGACCTGCAAAAGATCCTCCAAAATTGCCCCTAGGGCGAGACTGACGACCTTGCACTTCTCCTTCAGCTTTGCAAGCAAGATGGAACAAACAAGCGATAGAATTGTATTCTTTATAATCAAGTATGTCCTGAATTTCTCGGTTTAAACCTCCTAAAAATCTAGCCATCTTAGCATCTTGAGTTTCATCTAAACCACAACGCAACAAACTAGTTTGCAATTCTTGATAATAATCCTCTCTGAACTACTACCTTGTCTTAAGCGTTGTAATTTATTCACAAATCACGAGAATAATATGAAGGTACAAATCTATGTCTCATTGCTCTTTTCAAAGCATTCCATGTTCTAGGTATGTCTTGATGAGTACGACCATATTCACTCCACCAAATAGATGCAAAATCGTAAAACTCACTAGTAGCGACTCTAACTTTCTTATCTTGAGGAATTCATGACAAGCAAATTTTTGTTCTACGGTAGCTCCCATGTGAGATAAGCATCAGGATCATATTTTCCAGCAAAAGAAGGCATAGTGAATTTAATTTTACCAAATGCATTATTATGGTCACGTACCTCACGTTGATTTTGTCCCATACCTTGACGATTATGACGAAGCCGACGATGGTTACGATCATTGTGCATATTGGCTCCATCTGTTTCCGTATCAGCAGTGTAATTGTTCACATGTTCTTCTTCCACCTCATCTGCCCAAGAGCGGACCGCAGGTGGTGTGCGCACGCAGGAGGTGGTGTCTGCGCGCGGAGGTGGTGCTTGCGCGCGGCGGGAGGGTCCTCCACTCTTGGCTCATGATCATGGGTCTGTTGTCGACAAGTGGTCGACTCCGAGGAGCGCAACGCGTGTGTGGAGCGCCATGAGATTGTCATTGATCTTATCCAAGGCATCGCAAACACTCTCACCGAGCGAGTGCTCAATGTGCCGCACGACTCTCTCGTGCGAGGTGTGAAAGATCCCTCACCAGTATGTCCCAAAGAGTGGTCGTTATTGTCTACACCATGTGTAGATCCATGTGACCTTGTCATTGTTAGTAGAAAACAAAGAACCAAACATAGTGTATATGTCCCTATGAACTACTAGGTTCTGGAGTTTCACAAGTCGCTCACACTCAAGCTTATACCCAGTTCTTACCAATGCAGCAAGGAAGTGGTACAACCGGTGGCTGGTTCGTGATACTCTCACTTGTGATCAGCCCAACGATTGCGAGGAACGGCACCTACTGAGTTAGTAGGAAGTGGAGCTCGGAAGGCTAGTATGTAGCAAAGGAATAGCAATTATTCAATTCAGCATGCAAAGTTGAAAAGCAGTTCAAAGTACTAGTCACAAGTGCTGATCCTAGTCTAATCAAAGTTTAGCTAATCAAAGCCCCACTAAGAGATGTGTATGTACGCTGCGCAAAGATAAATGTGACTTGATGTAAGCAATGGAAAACCTCACAACAAGTGCTAGGAGAGACGTTAACCAACTACTCAAACTTCTTTGTAGGGCACAAGATGGTTCACATGATGTAGAGCACAAAAACGGAATAACGTGCAGCGTAAACAACCCCTTAGTTTAAGTAGAAAAAAATAGTTAGTTTCGAGAGATGAAAAAGTAAAGTTTTATATGACTTATATATACTCGTTTGAAAGGTTTCGATGAGATCTACAACTTTGCAGTTGAGGCAAACCCCAAATTCTGAAGGGAAGACTGAAAGAAACGGTAAAAACTGAAACTGAAAACTTGTGATGCGAATTCGGAGCCGAGAATGATCGATTTTGGGTTCCCTGGAGGGTGTGAGGTCCCCGGATTATTAGGCTTGTAATGCTTAGTCACCAATTGACCCTAGCATCACAAATAAAATAACCCGTGTCTTCGAGACATGTATACTTCCCAGAAATGCAGTATACACACCCCTTTACAAAATTCAGGCATCAATTCCATTCATTCACATAGAACCGAAGCACAGCAACAAACCGGAAGTTAGAATAAATAAAGGATAGTTATTACAAAAGAGAGGCCGACTGGCCAATACATATAAATACAAAAATAAACAGCGGAAGCAAAAGTGCCACAAGATGGCCATAAACAAAAGAGTCAATCAGTGTGCCTTTAACCCACAAGGCAACCGACCGGGCCGCCAAGCTAATCGTCAAACCCGCAGCACATCTCACAAAAGTGGGGCCCATGGGGCTCACCTTCCTCCTCTACAACAAATAGTTAAGCAAAGCAAATGAGTACAAAAATTGTATTCCGCAAGACTTACGTGTAGAATAACAGACCTATACATATGCTACATACAAGCTTATTTAAGTAGAGGCTATATATTTCATTTTCGGCATAAAGCAATCTTTATTGGCAATAATGTAGTACATTTAAAAGCAAGTCGACAAATCTGTTTTTAATGTTCAAATAACAGTAAAGGACAACAATAATAACAAAAGATAGAGGACAACAACAATCCTGGAAGTGACTAAACTCATAGTCACCACAACAATAGCATGAATTACCCGTTCATGCCAACCATGTCAAATTTTAATAAAAAAAGGTTGTAGTCTAGTTCTTGCACGACCTTACCAAGCATGTCCATAACCTAGGACGAGGCTATTCGAATAGTTTTATCCCTGCAGGGGTATACCAATGTACCCACACGTCAGACCGCCTTTTTGCCAAGCTATTAAGCACACTTCCTTAGGTATGCCGGCACGGCTAAGTCCTACGAGATATTTCCAATATTATGCATTAACTACGAGCCGCCCGTATGGATAGAAACCCATACGTTGTGTCGGAGTCATCGTAAAGCCTCGGTCAACTACCCATCACAGGTAAAACCTTGGACAACTACGATGCCCCTCGAGGTGGAGAGCCTATCCTAATCTCCACCACCGCTTTACCAACACAAGAACACATATACTTTTCACACAACACACACCACCCCCTCCTGCGACTCGGAGATAACACACGCCAAAGTACTCAGTCAAGAGAGGTCCCATATCCCTCTCGCGTGGTTAGCACGCAAAAGCGCTTGGTTTAGTGACACAAGTAACTCGGTCCTTGATGACCTAGGCACCATTCCATTCACACCAACAGATCACACCAACATACCATTGTGCCCAAGTCTAAAACAATTTTATTTTTAGTTTTTGACTTTACAAAGTAACAAAGCACAAGTGCTGGACACAATGGAATAATAATTAGATGTGTGATCAAGATCATCGACTAAAATCGATGATCGCCCATTACTAACGAAACTAAGCATTTCTAAGCAATTTCAATTCGCAATCTACTAAGTGACAAGAGCTCATCCATTGAACTCAAATCACAGCAAATAACCTAGGCTCATGGTAGTAGAGGATAATCAATTCCTACAGATTATGCAACTATAGGATCCTAACCATAATTTAACAACAAAATAGCAATGCATACATACAAGTTGAAATCAATATATTAGACTTGAAAAATACTGGTATTAACATGATCAAACTGCTTGCCTGGTTGCTGCTGTTCAAGATGTTGTGGAGGATCACTTAGGTGATCGATGTGCTCTTCGGAACCTAACGAGAAAGCGAAAAAGAACAGATAAGAACGAAGAAAACAAAAAGACTCAATAGCAAACTTTCTCCAAATGTTTTGAAAATTTTACAGCAGCAAGAGCATGATTTATAAGGAATTTAGCAACAAGAACCAATTGATTTAGATTCTTAATGCAAAAGATATGAGCAAAACAAATCTGCTCAGCCTTATAAATCACAAATGCTACTGTTCGTTGCAACTAACATCTTAGCAAAAATTTCTGGAGCTAAAATGAGGTTAGAAACTTTTTTATCTAAAAGTTCAGTTAAAAACATAGCCAACAAAGTTTGAATCAACCAAAAAGGAATTAAAATAAAATAGTTATGTATTTTACAAGTTAATTACATTTTTGAGTTAACAAATAATCCTCTCGAAAAAATCTGAGATTAAATCGGCGTGGGCGAACTTGGTCGTCGATCTTGGATCCAACGGTCCAAGTCCACGGTCGGCGCACTCCAATGCTCACAACCCCACCGTTGGATTTAGATCCAACGATCCCACGTGGATGGAGACGTTGGGACGGTCAAAATGTTCAAATAGATGTGGGCTATTGATGTAGAGATGGACGGCTCACAACGAAAGAACCTTCGATCGGTCCGAACGTTCACTCGAATCTGAGCCGTAGATTAAAAATCCAATGGCCCACATGGATTGCCGCGTTCGGATGGTCCGAACGTTCACGCGATCGTGGGCCGTTGATCTAAGGATCGACGGTCCACAGCGAACCACGTTCAAAGAGCTCACGCCCAGTTCAACCGACAAAGCTCGACGGTGAAAAGAGGCTCACCGCCGGCGACTCTGGTCACGACGGTGCGAGCAAAGGCCCAAAATGGGCACGCAATAACTTTGCGCACACCCAGGGACCAATTTCTACGGTTGCGGCGGTTTAGAAAGCCGGCAAGCCGGAGTTGACAGAGATGACAAAAAACGGTCGAAAATGAAAAAAGCGAAGGAGCTCTGCTGCGGTCCAATTAAGCGGGTACCAAGTAACTAGGGACTAAAGTGGAGTTACCTGAGCACGGGAAAGACACAGAGAAGGTTGGATCTGCTCCGATGACGAAAAAGGGTGCTTTCGGCCGAAAATGGGGATTCTCCAATTCAGCCAAGCCTTGAGGAAGATAAACGAAATTGAGCGAGGGTTAAGCTCAAGAGAAAAAAGAAGGAGCAGAGGGAGAAAGAATTAGAAAGGAAGAGAGCCACTGCTGTACCGCCTTCACCGTAAGCTTGAAGCGCAACAATGGCGGCAGAAGTGGTTTCGGATGAATGCAGCTCAAACAACCACTGAAGTGCTAGCTAGAGTTGCGGAGATGCTAAAGGAAGCCAAAGGGGAAGCAATGGAGCTTAAATAGAGGAAATAGCAGAGAGCAACGACAATATTTCTCCTCGGGTCAACACTGCCATGGGAGCACTTGAGAGCGGCGGGAGCGGGTTGAGCAATGGACTTTTGAGGGCGGTACATGATAGGCAATTAATGCGAGCAGAGAGAGCCGTTTAAAGGTGGTCATCGAGGTGACACTACGCTGCGCCCTTCTCCTTTGCTTACGCCATAGCTTGACTCAACGCACGCTCAGACTCGAGGAAGGAGACGACTCGTCCACCGTTGTATTGAAATCGAACGGTTAAAACAAACGGGATGTTATAGAGGGAGACTAGTGCATTAAGTGGAAAGTATGCGACTCGTTGTTAGCTTTCCAACGAGTCCAAGAATGTTCAAATCAGACACCATATGCAAAAGTTGTGCCCGTTTCTTCAAGGTCTCGAAGCGGAACGTACTCGGACTGAAACCGACTCGGTTTCAATCTTTAAATTGCTATATCTTTTGATTCCGTGGGCTAATCTTGCTGAAATTTTTTATGCAAGCTTGTGGCTATATGTAGAAGGGCTCCACCAATTTTCACTGGTTTTTGGTGTAAGATTGTTTTTTTTCTACCACGGCTTTTGTTTTGTGTGGCGGCCTCTTTCTCCTTCTATTATTTTTCCCGCCTAGGGTTTTCATGAGTCGCAAAAAAAACAGCAAAGTGTTCTATCTTTTTTGGGGCAGGTTAGAGGAGTTCTAACCCACGAATTTTATGTTTAGATGTAAAAACTATGAACCCTAAAACAACGATCAAGCGACGCGAAGGAAAAACACGAGAAGCAATCTAGACAACGACCAACTAGACAATAACTAGAGCTAAAGATCAGTAACTAGACATGACAATGCAACCAAAGATTCAACAAGCAAACTGAAAAGAAAAAATTGCAAAGGCTCAAGGGGCTCGGTATGGATGATAGATGTAAAATTTTTTTGGGCAATTTTCTGAACTCTAGGTATGAAAAACGAATCTACTACTAGAAAACACGAAACTCTCATCGAAGAACTGTAGCTCTGATACCACCTGATGAACCCTAATGTTTCGATGAGAACGATAAGTCCGGTAGGCGTCGCTCAACTCTGACGATCCTGGCTATGAACACGCAAGGCTCGAAACCACGCAATCGCTGAACTGATCGACAAGTCGTTATCAATCGTGCACGAATACCCGGTTGACCTGACCACAAAGGTCGGTTCCTGCATACACCGAAGAAGCACACAAGAACAAGATAAAGTAATCTGAAATTGCAAATAAAGATTGAAATATTAAAATTGTGGTTGTTCTATTTTACACTAGGAGGTCATCACAGGATTAAGTCCTTAATCCATCTAGGCGGTTTATACCACATACCAGCCACTCTAGTGCACAACGGCACCCACCACTCTTTCCATCCGCCCAGATGTGGTACTAGAAAGTTGTTTAGGGTTTTGGGGAGGAAAAAAATATTAACACAACGCGCCAGCATCCAATGACTACCCAAAACCACTTTCATAATTAAAAGATGATGATCAGAACATTTATTAACCCGGTACTTAAGCAAGACTAGCATGGTGCTTAAGTACAACCTATGCTAGTATTTACCACATATTACTAGGGTGACATGGAGTGAGAAATTCAATTTATCAAAGGATGGATAATAATTAATTAGTCATCAAATGAGTGTTTAACTACCTTAAGCTTTAACATACATTTGATTACAGAATTAAAGCATGCAACTTTGATATTTAAAATAAATATAACTTGCATAAAGTGTAGGCTCAAAATGATCAAAGTATTGACTCGCCTAGATCAGGTTATTGCAGCCTTGATCTTACTCAGGGCCTTCTCTGCCAGGGGCCTTGAATTCTTGATCTGCGTCTTTCTCCGAATCTTGATCCTGCTCGAGTTGTTGATTCTTCTGGACTCTGACTCCTAATTACATGATAACAAGCGAGAAAATTGAATAAATCCACGTAACTTCAAAAGACCAAATATATTTAAAAAACTTTAAAATATGTTTTGCGATGAGCGAGCTTAAGTGAAAAGATTTAGCGAGGAAGGATGTTTGACAAGATCAAGCGACCAAGCGAGTAATGAGGCAATGGCGGAGAAACTCTACTAGGGGAAAACAAGGGGGGAATCAAAGTCGAAGGAACGTTCGCAGGGATGCTCCACTTCGAATTTGGAAGATGGCAAGATATTGCCGATCGGGTGATGACACAGCTTGACCTAATTTTAAAACAAGAGCTTCTTTAAAATAATGTATAATATTTGCTAAGGGTTAACCAAAATAGATTTGGGTGCGAGTTCGACAAGTGATGGGCAATATTAAAATTGACGATCACATAGTGAGTCCAAGAATTACCACGCTTCTCTCCAATTACACGGAAATGGTGGTAATATTAAATATTATTAAATACCACCGTGGTTTACAAACCAGAGAGAAGGATAAAAGGACTGAGATTGTTGGGCAAGATTGGGATACTGGATAATTTTTGCCAGGCTTAAAAGACACTAAAATATTTTATCTTTGATGACTTTTGATCGGGGATGAAAATGATGTGCTAAAACAATATTTGGACCGAGGGACACTTGATAGGATTACAAGATTAATATACACGTTTTCAAAGCAAGATATTGAGATCAACGAGTTAATCCCGAATAGCCTTCCAAAATTATTTTTAGCAAATTGCAAATTAATATCTAATACCACAAGCTTTTTATAGAAAAGCAAAAAAGTTGAATAAATTAGTTTTAACAAAGACATGACATGATCGCAGAGATGATGGAGCGATTTTGAAAGTTATTTGCATAACTTCAATTCCATAGATTTTGCAAAATCAGCCCATAATCAATAGCTTTTAAATATTAGAGAATAAATATTTTAAAATATTTTTGCCAATTGGAAAGCTGTTAATTTACAGAGGTTAACAAAATAAATAAATACAAACACATAATAAAAGAACTCCAAAAATAACTAAACTGGTACCAAAATGTAGGTCTTGAATTTAGATAAATTTAGAAATAAATTTCATATTTTTTGGAGTTAGGACGGAGGAGAATGGAGCTTCCGAAGTTTGAATTTGAATTAAATCGGGAAAAAGAAAAATGGTTCACAAAGACAGCCTTTGGTCCATAGCACAAGATACGAGAGGGTCCATCGGAGCGTGCACAGTCCACGGGAAGGCGGCACTGCATGCAGGCTCACCCGCAAACTTAGAGAGATAAAGGGAGGAAGTGGGAGAGAGACACGGGGAAGGGGAGAGAGTAGATGTGGGGTTGCGGCGGTCGGGGGTGGAGGCGGCGGCGCGGGGAAGGGCAGGGATGCCGGCGGAGGAGCGGAGCAGGGTCCCGAAAGCAGCGATCCACCGGTGGTGGTGGCGGCACCGGGAGGCGGATCGACGGAGGAGGTAGGGCGGGCGGCGGCCCGGAGGTGGAGGAAGGGTGCTCACGCGAGGAGGAGTTGGAGGGTGGGGAGAATCCTGGCGGTGAGGAAGCCGCGGAGGGTTGGCCGGGTGGAAGCTCACCGTGCGGCGGGACGATCGCGAGGCGGCTCGATGGAGCAAGAAATGGCGGAGCTGCGTTGCGCTAGGATTAAGAAGAAAGGGAAGTGGGAGGAGAAAGAAGGGGTGTGGTGGCTTAAATAGCCGAGGAGGGGGTCCGGCCGTGAACGCGGAGGATGGCGGCAAGCAAGGGCGGTGGCGTGAGCTCATGGCCGAGGAGGCGCGTCGCGGCACAGGCGCGGCTTTGGCGAGTGGCGCATCAGGGGGAGGATGGTCGGCCGGGCGGTGCGGCGGGGCAGATAGGCACGGGGGCCCCAGAGGCGGAGCGGAGAGAGGAGACGGGGGCCCGGGAGGGAGAGATAGCCGTGAGGCAGGGGCGGAACTACCAGGCCGGAGGGAGCGGAAGGACCAGGGTGAAAAGCCGGGGGAATGGGCTGGGGAAGTGTGCCAGGGGGGAATCCGGCGGGGCGGGAAGAAATCGGCCGGGCGGAAGGGGAATGGGCCGACTGGAGCAGGCCGGCTAGGCCAGGAGTGAGAGGGAGGGGAGATGGGCCGACCCAGGAGGGAGGGCTGAGCCCAGGAGAGAAATGGAGGGATAATTGAGGCAAATCCAAATTCAAAAAACGACTTCAAACTCATAAATCAAAATTTGAATATGATCGAAATGTTTGAAACACAAACCTGTGCTTAGAAGGAGTTTGGTAATTTTTGAAAATAAAGCCAAATTTGGAAAACAGGTGAATATCGAAAATCGAATCAAATATTAATTACCGTCCGAAAACGGGACGTTACATCAGAAATAAAATCCACGACCTCACAACATTTTCGCATAGGTGCACTCCATTTGCATGTCTTTCTCCACCTCTCCATGAAGTGGTGCACTACTACAAAACATGCTATACTAGATGCCTGTCGTAGCAAAAACAAGCTATCTGATAAAGAAGGGGACCGGACCGGCTTAGAGAAGCTCTGGGGATCCTCGGGAGAAGGGACCAGTCAATGGCAAGAATGAGGCTTCGGGTCCGCCCCGAAGGTGACCCGGAGGGCCTGCTGCTCCGGGCATCGCGGGGCTCTGGGGACCCTCCAGGGAGGCTTCGGGTTAGCTTGCCAGGCTACTTATGGCGTTGTATGGGGATCTGTGTTGGCGTCGGTTGGGCATCGCGCCATTTAATGGGGCGGGGCTGTTAGGTGCCCTAGGGCACACGTGTTGCTTGCTGGTTGTTTTCCGTCTGTTCGGCTTCTGATCCATGTCATTTTGCACGCCCAGACTGGCTATAAATATGATGGGCTGTGCCCCCCAGTCCTATACCGCATTCCGTCGCCCTTAGCTGCTATGTTGTTGCTCCGCCACCGCTTCCTGCTCGGCTAGACGATGAAGCGCTCGCGTGACGAGGGGGTTCCGGCGGCCCACACAGACGAGTTAGGCCGGTCGTTGGTGACACCAGCGGTGCTGCGGGTGTTTCACAAGGAGGGCAAGATGAGTTATCTCTCCCTCGCCCGAGCCCACAGGTTGGAGACGGTGCCGGCGCCTCGGGATAACGAGGCTGTTTTGTTCGCCTCCTTCCTTGACGCTGGCCTCCGACTTCCCTGCGTTGGGCTAGTCACCGTGTCTTTGCGATTGTATGCCGGATAGTGCTAGCCCAGTTAACCACGAGCTCCCTTGTGAAACTCGGGGTCTTTAAATGGGTAATGTATTCCACTGGGGCCACTGGGTAAGGCTGGCTCTTCACCTATCTTCACGACGCTCACTGCCAGCCGAAGAAGAAGAGGAGTCGCGGCAAGCGCTCAATTTTGAGAGCATAAATTTTCACCAAAGGCGTGTTTCCTTGGTGCCGACTCCGCCTCCGCAACCGATGGGAGACGGACTGGACCCAGCGGTGGATCTACCATACGTCCCCCTCGAATGACCAGTGCTTTGCCGTCGTCGGGGCCCATTTGGCTCAACCCATCCCCGGAGATCGGGCTGAGCTCGAGAGAGGAGTCGCTTCTGCAGCTCCTCCTGGCGGTCACGCGCAGGCTCTGCACTCGTGATCTTGTGGAGTTCTGTGCGCTCCAGATTTGGCTACTCGCGCTGGGTTGGAACATCCGCCTTGGCGCGGAGGCTAGCGGGATTTGCCCGCTTGGTTTGCCGGAGGGCAATGATGGTAGGTATCGCTGTGGTGGTAGTGTGATGGTTAGCTTTTGTATAGTGCATATGACCTTTGTTGGTGCTTTTGCGGTAGCTTCGGTGGACGAGGTGGTCCGCGTTGTGGAGCAACTGCTTGGTCCGTATACTGGCAAGGAGCATGCGAAGCAGGGGCTCGTGGTGCGTGAGGCACGGCTGAACCGCGGGTACCTAGACCCGGCTATCCGTCTTGAGGAGCGGCCGGACCCCGATGATGGCAAGCGACGTAAGGATCGAGCGCCCGAAGAGCTGAATACAACCGGGCCCATCGACATTGTGTCCTTGTAGTGTGGCGGGCCTGCGGACCGTCCTGCTTCGCTTTTGGTAGGTGCCTTGCCGACTCGCCCTTCGAAGGCCGCCCGCGTGCCCTCAGGGCGGACCGAGCATCGAGTGGCTCGCCACCACCGGCCCGGAAGATGGGCTCATTTTGCGTGGCGAGCCTGGCTCTCGAGGGGTCCTCTGGCGGGACTCCCTTGGGAGCGTACGGCCAAGGGACCGATGACACCCTGGTGTGAGGCGCCTTCGGCGAAGCCCCGACCACCCCTGGTGAGCTTGGCACCCTTTATTTTTCTTCTCTTTTTTTGACATTTGTTCTACAGGCGGAGGAAAGCGAAGGAGCTATCAACGGCGCCTCTGGTGTCGGGGTTTCTTGTGCGAGCGTCGAGCACTCCAGTGCTGGGGGGTATGATGGTGTCGACGATGCGACGCTTCTGGGGCCACTCCTACGGCTGATCTTGGGCCGTTGTGCACCAATGACTTCAAGGTCAGCGCTAGTGCGGCCGCCGTGTGTGAGGAGGTGGCCCGCTTCGCCGCTCCACCGGTCGTGTCCCGCCTTTTTGAGAGGATGCCGCTTGGCGAGATGCTCCGGCTGGTCGAAGTGAACTCTGCCAGGGTGAGTCGAAACTTATTTTGCTTGGTATGTGGCTACACATTCCTGACGAAGGCATGTTCTTGCAGACGTTGATGTTGTCTCTGTTGGAAATATGCGCTAGAGGCAATCATAGAGATGATGATATTTCATTATGTTCATGATTTTGATAATATGTTATCGTGTTCCTTGAATGAATCATTTGTTACAGATCAATAAGTACGTGACTTGTTAGTGAACTCTTTAACTTATATGATGTCATTCTAAATGTATCCACAGTCGGAGGTCACTTGGTGGAACACGGTGGCGCTATGACTAACACTTGTATTGATTGATGACCTTGTTTCACGGTCATGGATATGGAGATATCGAATCAATAATGTGAGTTAATGTTAGAGAACATGGTGTTGGATAGACCCATCATTGAGACACTATTGAGATTGTTATGAATCTTTGTGTCATTAGTTGGTCTCAAGTAATGATGATGTATAATCCTTAGACTGAGATCAAAGCATAGTTTCCTACATGTGTAAAAACACTCTTAGGGGTTGCCTAACGCTACTCCAATGGCGGTAGTTATAAAGGTAGCTTTGGGTATGCTATGAAACATGCGGAGGGATGTGGTTTGTCGAGATGGGATTTGCCCCTCCTAACATAATAGGAGAGATGTCTCGGCCCTCGTGGTAATCGGATAAAGAAAGTGCATGGCCATGCCACTAGTGGTCGAAGTGTCGACCACATGATGTTATCAGACACTCGATCGAGAAAGTATTGAGCAGTCCATGGTTGACACATCATCTCACCCGAGTCCAACCGGGCATCGTGAGGCAAAGGGAGAATGCATGAGTAGGTTGCTTAGTTCGATCGATTCTGGACTAGTCGTATGGAGATCTGAGCTGGTCGTAGATTGGTCGAGCGTAATCATAGAATGGTAAGAACACAGTTGTAAGGAGTTCTGAATGGTCGTGACCAAATACAACACAGTCGTATAGAGATAAGAAGCTGTCGTAAGTGATGAGGACCTAATCATAGATCATATTACATCAAGGTTCGTCAGATTTATTCTATGTGTCTTTGGGAATCGTTATGTCTTTGCTAGGTACCGCTCACGACTAGTGGTCGGAAAAGAGTTTCCGAGTCATAACCGATTACACATGAACCTGTGGGGTCGCACACTTAAAGGGCAAGGATCTGTTTTTGATGGTGATCCGAATTCGTATAGGCCATGAGTTCCTAATGGGCCTCCAGGTCGAGTCCCATCATGGATGCCTATATAAAGAGGGGCGGTGGCATGGGGTGCAAAACTGAAAGACGATGATCTTTGGAAGAACTCCCGAAACCCTAATAGCCACGCCTTCTAAACCACGCCGCGGTGCTAGCACTCCGTGCGTGGTGATCTGCCCCGTACGTGTGGATACCTCGGAGGTGTTGTTGCGAAGCATCAGCACTAGGACGATCCGCGACTTGTGTTGATCACCGGAGTCGGAGAAGAAGTCGCGTGGTGGGTACGACCACTCGGAGAAGCAAACGCGCGACGAGAACAACCACTCGAAGGAGGAGACGCGTCGTAAATGCGACTCTGATCGCATCAACTTACTACAATGACTCTACTTCCACTACGAGTCGGCGCGTCTAGCGGTAATCTCGTGATCTATTACTTGTGGCGGTTCCTTGGTTGCGCGGTAATTTTTTTGTTTGTGCTATCGTAGCATTGCCGTGTTTCCCTTCATCCCCCTCTTCCATGTGGGGGTGACTCTCTATTTATAGTCCTCCATGAGAGGGTCTTTACATTACTCTTATAACCCAATGGCGGTCTTGTGCGTAGGGTTGTGGGGACATTTCCTCCTATGCTTTGGCCTTGGTCCATGGTGGGCCCTCCTAGGCCTGGTCTACCCTGCTGATGCACCCGGTCCATCCACGCTCATAGGTGCTTCGGATCCGCTCTGAAGGTGACCCGGAGGGCGTGTTGCTCCGGGCATCGCGGGGGCTTCGGGGAGGCTTCGGGTCCGCCCCGAAGGTGACCCGGAGGGCCTGCTGCTCTGGGCCTCGCGGGGCTCCGGGGAGGCTTCGAGTCTGCCCATGGGTGACCCGGAGAGCCTACTACTCCGGGCCTCGTGGTGCTCCAGGGAACCTCCGGGAGGCTTGGTCTGCCCGCAGTGACCGGAGGGCCTGCTACTCCGGGCCTCGCGGGACTCTAGGGAACCTCCGGGGAGGCTTCGGGTCCACCCCGAAGGTGACATGGGGGGCCTACTGCTCCGGGCCTCACGGGGCCTCGGGGACCCTCCGGTCGGGAGCCTTCACCTGGGGTCCTTGTGAGACCCCGGTTTATCCGGCTTGTAATGCTTAACCATCCACTTGGTCCTAGCATCACAAATCAGATAATCCGAGACTCGAGACATGTATACTTCCAGTGCAAGATATACACACCTCTTTACAAAGTTCATGCATCAATTCCATTCATTCACATAGAACCGAAACATAAACAACAAGCCAAAATATAACATAAATAAAGGATAGTCATTACAAAAGAGAGGCCGACCGGCCAAATGACAAATACATAAAGGAATTTAACAGCGGAAGCAAAAGTGCCATAAGATGGCCATAAACAAAAGAGCCAATCAGTGTGCCTTTAACCCACAAGGCAACCGACCGGACCGCCAGGCTAGTCGTCGAATCCACAGCACAACTCACAAAAGTGAGGCCCTTGGGGCTCACCTTCTTCCTCTCAGAACAAAAGCAGCCAAAGAAAACTGGGTGAGTACTTTGAATGTACTCGCAAGATATATAAGAATGATAACAGATCTATACAATAACTACATGCAAGCTTATTTAAGTGGAGCAGGTTAGGACTCAAATTTTTAAGCATAAAGCAAGTTTTATTTGCAATAATGTAATAGATCAAAGGCAATTTTGCAATCTGATTTTATTTGATGAAAACAGTAATAATCAAGTAGCAACAACAGCAAAACAGTCCTGGAAGTGACTAAACCATTAGTCACCACAATAATAGCATGAATTACCCATTCATGCCAACCATGTCACATTTTAATTTAAAAAAAAAAGGTTGTAGTCTAGTTCTTGCACGACCTTACCAAGCATGTCCATAACCTAGGGCGAGGCTATTCAATAGTTTTATACCTGCGGGTGTACCAATGTACCCACACGCTGCATCGCCTTTTGCCACTAGATTAAGCACACTTCCTTAGGTATGCAGCACGGCTAAGTCCTCTGAGACATTTCCAATATTGTGAATTATTCACGAGCCGCCCGTATGGATAGAAACCCATACGTTGTGTCGGAGTCATTGTAAAGCCTCAGTCAACTACCCGTCGCAGGTAAAGCCTTGGACAACTACAATGCTCCTCGAGGTGGAGAGCCTACCCGGAATCTCCACCACCGCACACCCAACACAAGAACACCGAGAACACATATCATGTTTCACACAACACACACAACCCCCTCCTGCGACTCGGAGATAACCCACGCCAAAGTACTAAGTCAAGAGAGGTCCCATATCCCTCTCGCGTGGTTAGCACGCATAAGCGCAACTTAGTGACACAAGTAATGCTTGGTCCTTAGGGACACAGGCACCTTTCCTTGTCACACCCAACAATCACACCAACATGCCATTGTGCACAAGTCAAATCATTTTGTTTCATTTTCGGTTTTACAAAACAAAAGCATAAGGTGCTGAACCAAAAATAAACAAAATGATTTGTGTGATCAAGGTCATTGACTAAGTCGATAACCCCAATTCTACCTGGTAGCTAAGCATTGCTAAGCATGACAGCAAGAAAGACAAGAAAAGAGCATAATTAAATCACGGGCTCTAATTCACCAAATGATATTAATAACTTATGGTTGTGGCGAGGATAACATTTTAATGGCAACAATGCATTAGGAATAGCTACCTCTAAGCAGGGCAAAACTAATTGGACACAAAAGCAATGCATACATATAATTTGTAAACAAGATATTAGACTTTGAAAGTAATGGGACATTTATGATCAAATATCTTGCACGCTTGCTTAATGGGTCGAAGTGCTCTTTGTGGATCAACAAGATTATCAATGTGCTCTTGGATCCTAACGAAAAGCGAGAACCAAGCGATAAGAGCGAATAAAATGCAAAGACCCAACAGTAAACCTTCTCCAAAAATTCTAAAATTTTTACAGTAGCAAGATCTTGATTTATAATGAATTTAGCAACAAGAACCAATTGATTTGGATTCTTAATGCCAAAGATATGACCAAAACAATTTTGCTCAGCTTTTATAAATCAAAAATGCTACTATTCATTAGCAAAAATTTCTGGAGCTATACTGAGTTTGGAAACATTTTTAAATTAAAGTCTAATTAAAAACATAACCCACAAAATTTGAATCAACCGAAAAGGATTTAAAATGAATTAGTTATGCATTTTACAAGTTATCACATTTTTCAGTTGATAAATAAATCCTTTCGGAAATTCGAATTTAGAAATGACGTGGCGAGCGAGGCGTCGATCTTGGATCCGACGGTCCGCGTCCCCAGCTAACTTCATGCTGGCAACCTGTCAAAACCACAGTGTTAACCGTTGGATCAGGATCCAACGGTCCACGACCACTTTGGTCGGAGCGCGCGGGCGATCCGCGACACTGGTCGTCCGCCGTTGGATCTGGATCCAACGGTCCACGTGGATGGGAGCGTTCGGCGGTCCGAACGTTCACGCGCACGCGAGCCGTGGATCTGGGATCCAACGCTCCGCGCGGACTCGCATCGGGACCATTGATCTTAGATCCAACGGTCCACAGACCGAGACGCGCGACGAATTCCAAATTTTCCACGCGAACGTGGGCTGTAGATCTAAGGATCGACGGTTCGCATCGACTCACGTTCAAACCATCGTCCTGTTTTCGTCCGGCAAAATGTCGGGGGAGAACGGCTCGCCGCCGGTGGCTCTGGCCGCGGCGGTGCGAGCAAACGCCTAAAATGAGTCCTTAACACTCCTGCGCACACAATGGTACCAGCGGCGTTAGCTGCGGTGGTCCACAACGCCGGCAAGCCGGAGAGAACCGAGGTGACCGCAAAGTGACGAAAACGAAAAATGCAAACGGCTCAGCTGCGGTCCACGGGAGCGAGTGCCAATCAACTAGGGACTAAGAGGGGTTACCCAGGCGCAAAGGATGCACCGAGAAGAGTCAAGCCGCCGCGAAGAAGAAAGGCGACTTCGGCCGAAAAGGGGGAAGTCCGAAATTTAGCTGCTCTCTTCTGCCAAAAGCCAAATTGACAGAGGGTTAATACTCTACGAGATGCCAAGTAATTGAGGAAGCAAAGGCTTTGAGAGAGAATGCCCGGAACACCACTTTCACCGAAGAGGTTGGAGCTCCAACAATGGCGGCCGAGAGAAAATTCACGAAGGGGCTCACTCGGTGCACTAGCAGTGGTACTGAAGCTCAAGGGTGTTCAAAGGATGCTAAGAAAGCCTCGGGTAGAGTCTTATAGGCGGAGGAGCAAGAGGGGAGCAACGGCAAGAAAATGGCTTTCTTGCGGTGTTGAGGTCGGCCGAGGCGACGAAGGCGAGTAACCGCAGGGAGACGGCGATCGTGGGGCGGCGACAGAGCAATAATGCGCAGAGCCGTTGGCCAAAGGGAGACGCGATCGGCTCGCCGGCTGCGTCTTGTGCACGCCATCACTGTTGACTTCGGCCGAACTCGCGTGAGCGGAGGAAGACGACGAACGACGACCGTTGGATTTAATCGGACGGCTGAAATAGATCGGTTCGATTTAAACGATTCAAACGCTCACTTAATCCTGGACCGTGCGATGCTGATCCAACGACTCACAACTCCCGCGCCCGACCGACCGCGCCGGTGTGTTTAGTTGGTTCGACCGAGTCAAGTGGCTCGAGCCCGAGTCTGGTTCGAACCCGAGGAACAGTGCAAACCAGTTTAGAATTTGAATTTTAAACATTTGATTTTTGAGGAATTATTTGAGGTGGCAAACAAACTCCAAAATTTATGAAATTTTAAATGGAGCTTGCTGACTGCAGGAGGAGCTTTCCATAAAATTTTCAGAGATTTTCATGCACTGAATTATTCTACAGAAATTCCAGCAGAGAGGAAAATGGGGTTTAACCAGTTTGACTTGCCTCCAAAATTATCAAATAATTTCTAAAAATCATGAGATAATTCAGAGGTGTTAAACATCAACCCTAGACCCAATGAAAATTATTTCCAGAGATTGGGCACAAGATTTTTATGAAGGAGGGTTATGACTTGAGTTCAATTGGGGAAATTTGGAGTTTGAATTTCCACCAATTAAAGAAAGAGGTTTCAAACACTGCAACACAACATGAGGTAACAAAAGTTTTAATTTATCCTCATTTTTATTACATTTGAAACATAAACCCAATTTGGGATGTTACAGTCCTCCCTCAAGGTTTGATGGTGGCTTCGCTTGGCCGTTGGGGCCGGTGGGGCCGCCCCTACGATAAAACCCTATCACAGACGGTTCGGGAATAGAACCGTCTGTGATGATAAAACTGTCTATGATACTTTTGTTTTGTTGGGTGGGAAAACAAAAATTTGGACTTAATGGGTGGGCTGCCAAAACTCGCTTTATGTTAACAGAGTCTCCTCACACCTCCATCTCCTCCTCTGCCATCTCTCCTCTAATCGAGTGCCGCTGTCTCGCTCTGACCTTGTGCTCTGGCCTCCCCCGATCTCATCGCCCACGGCCTCCTCCACCTCGCCCCAGCCTCGTCGTCGCTGGCCTCCCACGACCTCGTCATCGCCCCCGGCCTCCCACGACCTCCTCGCCCCCGGCCTCCTCCACTTCGTCACCCCGTCTTCCCCCTAGCTCGTCATTGCCGGCCTCCCACGACCTCGTTGCCCGGCCTCCCAGGACATCACTCTCTCTACTCCCCCCTTTTGCTCTATGATGTGAATTACTATGTGAGGACCCCGGTTTATTAAGCTTGCAATGCTTAGTCACCAATTGACCCTAGCATCGCAAACAAAATAACCCGTGTCTTCGAGATATGTATACTTCCCAGAAATGCAGTACACACAACCCTTTTACAAAATTCATGCATCAATTCCATTCAAGACATAGAACCAAAGCAACACTTAACAATTCAAAAGACAAACATAGTAGAGTTATTACAAAAGGGGGGCCGACCGGCCGAAAGACATACAATTAACTAAATAGATAGCGGAAGCGAAATGCATAAGATGGTGATAAACAGAAGGGCCAATTAGTGTGCCTTTACCCACAAGGCAACCAACCGGACCACCAAGCCAGTCGTCAAACCCGCAGCACATCTCACAAAAGTGAGGCCCTTGGGGCTCACCTTCCTCCTCTGTAATAAATAGTTAAGCAAAGCAAATGAGTACAAAAATTGTACTCCGCAAGACTTACGTGTAGAGTAACAGACCAATACATAGCTGCATGCAAGCTTATTTAAGTGGAGGTTGTATGTTTCATTTTCAGCACAAAGCAAGTTTTATTTGCAATAATGTAGTACATTTAAAAGTAAGTTTACAATCTATTTTTATTGTTCAAATAACAGTAAATAACAACATAATAACAATAAAAAGATGACAACAATATCCTGGAAGTGACTAACCCAATAGTCACCACAACAATAGCATGAAAAACCTATTCATACCACCCATGCCATGTTTTAATTAAAGATTGTAGACTAATTCTTGCGGGAAATAACCAAGCTTGTTCATAACCTAGGACGAGGCTATTCGAATAGATTTAACCCTGTAGGGGTGTACCAATGTACCCACACGCCAGACCGCCTTTTTGCCAAGCTATGAAGCACACTTCCTTAGGTATGCCGGCACGGCTAAGTCCTACGAGATATTTCCAATATTATGTATTAACTACAAGTCGCCATATGGGAGGAAACCCCATACGTTGATGCGGAGTCATCAAAGATGCTCACCTCCTTATAAAGGACGATGCTCCTTGCAGTGGGTAACCCCCACTACTGCTCACCCAAACACACAAGTTTTCTTTTTCAACACAACACACACAACCACCATGAGACCCGGAGCAAACACACGCCAAAGTACTAAGTCAAGAGATGTCCCATATCCCTCTCGTGTGGTTAGCACGCAAAATTGATTGGATCAATGGCGCAAGTAATTCGGTCTTTGTTGACTCGGGCACCATTCCATGCCACACCAAACAATCACAACATCGTACCATTATGCCCAAGTCTAAAACAATTTTATTTTTAGTTTTAGATTTAGAAATTAACAAAGCACATGGTGCTGGACATAATGAAGTAATAATAAGATTTGTGTGATCAAGATCATCAACTAAGTCGATGATCGCCCAATACTACCGATAGCTAAGCATATCTAAACATATTAACTCGTAATCTACTAAGTACCAAGAGTCCATCCAATGAACTCTAATCACAACAAATAACCCAGGCTCAGGTAGTTGAGAGTAATCATTTACCTACAGAGTATGCAACTATAGGATACACTAATCAAACCATAATTTAACAATAAAATAGCAATGCATACATACAAGTTGAAATCAATATATTAGACTTGAAAATACTGGGATTAACATGATCAAACTGTTTACCTTTATTTGCTGGTACTCTGGACATTCTCACGATTATTTTGGTTACACTCTTGCATCATCGCCGTCTAACGATAAGAACTGACAAAGTGAAAACACCGAATAAACACCAAGAAATCCAAGAGTCTCCAAAAATTAAAAAAGTAATACAGAAGATAGAAAATGAAGTTAGATGCATTTAGGTGATAATTTTCATCCACTTGGAGTTCATTTCAATTAATTAGGATTTGTGAAGTTGTAATAAACCTAACAGACACCTAGTACTCACGAGACTCTCTCCGGGCATTCTATGTAGACACCCACAAGTGATCATACAGTCAAAATCAATCCTATTATATTCTCTCTTCTTTATATTCTCATTCCAAGATACCAAAACACTACGTAAGACTAGGCTCAACTAGAAACATTACAGAGTTACTTAATGATGTAAGACCATACTAATATGAAGACACCTTTATATAAAAGAGTATTTTGACCATGCCAAATGTTTGGGATAAGCTCAATTGATTATTAGTTAAGTTGGTTTAGAGAAAGCATTGACTAGTTGAATATTTATCACCCGATAATTATCCTACTACGTACTAGCTTTCAAATTTGTTAATCCACTATAATGCTGTCATACTAAGTATTTGTTAGCAATGATGTTTTGATCTATAAGTGGGTTCAACCGACAATACAACCTTTTCGCACAACACCTTCCTAGTTGATTTTCTAGAAAATCTCCTTCATTACTAATTTCCAAGATTTGTTACTACAGTAAGATAATGGTCCGAGACTAATTGATTTAAGACCAACTCTAACTACTACTTTAACGTTATTATAAGACTATTGACAATCCCGATTATCTAAAGATTATCTCAACTAGGCATACATCCTACAAAATGATATCTTTACGAATTACGGTGTTACTAGTTAACAATTGTGATACTTGTCGGAGTTATTGCTATTCATCTATAACAACCAATTTTCTTCACAACTAAGGTACTAATGTCTGAACCTCCTTTAACTCATCTTCAGATTTTCTAACAAAAGTGACCTAAAGGACATCAACCAACTTGGTTGGCATAAGAGATAAGGTTTTGCATATTTGATTAATTTCTGATGGTCTCAAAATACTCATCCCCAATTAATTTTCAGATTTGCTTACTTCTAGTAGAGCAATCATACAGCTAAGAGTGGTTGAGCTCTAACATCACCCAATCCTAATTCATTTCATCAAAGTCTTTCACTGAGTCGACAACTACCCTCCTCATAAATTACTTATTCAAATTTGTTTCCAAATCAGTTGGTTGTTGTTAGATAAATGCCAAGCTAATTGAATTTAACAGAGACTCTATCTACTGTATTGATCATGTGATTAACCTTCTGACAGTCCTATGATTATTCAGATTACTGTTCATGTTACACACAGCAGCTAGAGTTGAATGAACAAATCTGGACTCCAACTCAACTTCCAACTGCTACTCAGAAGAGTGATTCAGTTGACAATCTCACACTTGATAGCAAAAGGACAGTGGATTATGTAAATGAGTTTTACTGACAAAATTCATCTTCTTCTAAAACACCTCTGCTCATACATCAGTGCATCCCAAAAATGCCTTACTATACTGACAACCAAACTCCATAATAAGATCAATTATTCATTTGTCAGAAACATTTGGGGTGATCAAAAGACATTCACAAAACTTGTTAATAATACAATGGCTTGATCATCAAGGGTACCATTGATAGTCATAGAGAAAAAATAACCAGAGAGGCAGTAACAAAGGAGGTGGCCGGCAGTTTGGGGTGGCAGCGTCACCGACGAAGGAGACACCAGCGCCGGCCGAGCACAGGCAAAATGGGACCGTGGACGGTATATGAACCGAGTGGTGGTGGTGGCACGTCTTAAGGAGGACGGTGGCGACCGGACGAGAGCGAGCGGCGGCCGGACACGAAGAGAAAAGATACTGGCGGTGCACGGTGAGGTTGGGGTCGAATAGGGGACCATGAGGACCAGCGGTGTACTGAACACGCCAGGGTGGTCGGCAGAGGCGGAAGGTGGCAGGCGTCTTGGCGACGGTGAGCCCGCGGCAAGCAGGGGTAGACCTCGGCACGACGACGACTGGGGAAGGGGAGCTCAAGTGAGTGGTAGGGTGAGGGAGAAGGAAGAGGTGGCGGCACCTAGGACACATCAGCGCCGGGAGGAGAGAGCCGAGAGGCCGGTCCAGGGAGCCGAGGGAGGAGCGCAGCAGCACCAGCGGTCGTAGACCAGGCCGGCCAAGCCACAGGAACAACCAGGGGAGAGAACCCAGAGCGGGAGGCCGAGCGAGGGCCGGATCTGGAGGAGCCGAGGCGCGCAGATTGGCGCTGGGCGCGATGGAGGCCGAGGGTCGACGGAGCGGCCGGATCTGGGCCGGGAAATGGGAAGGTGGCGCCGGGAGAGGCCGGGAGAGTGGTGTCGGCCGAGAGGGGTAGGGAGACGAGCTCGGTGGCAGCGCCGGCTGGGAAATGGAGCGGCGATGCTAGGGCGGCCCTTGGTGGAGAAAGAAATGGGCCGGGGGAGGAGGAATGGCTGGAGGGAGACGGTGTTCGGCTGATTAGAGGGAGGCGGAGGAATCAGAAGCTCTGATCGCACGAAGACGTGTGGCGGCCGGAGTCGTGCGCGCATGCATGGCGTGCGGGGCTGCGATGACCTCGCGCGCTTGCACATGGAGGATGATGACTACGGCCGGGGTCCCCCATTAAGCAGCAGAGAAGACAGCTCAGTCGGCAAAATGGGTTGGGCTCGGCGCTTTGCTGGTTGGGTGGGAACATGGTCCGAACAAAGGAATTTATTTTTTGCAATGGAAAAAGCTATCACAGACGGTTCTTGTTTAGAACCACCTGTGAAAGCTTTTTTCATAGACGAACCGTCTGTGGTAATTAATTATCACAGACGGTTCTAAACAAGAACCATCTGTGATAGCTTTTTCATAGACGGTTCAAAAACTGTCTATGATGTCCTCATATTATCACAGACATATAAAATCAGATGGTTTAAAAACCGTCTGTGATGACCCTTTGTATAGTAGCGGTGATTCCGTGCATTATCATACGACAGATCACAGCTTGAATTCTAGTTCTTTAGCTTAAATCACGTAATCTTAATTTGAGGCGGATGGGTTTCAAAAATAAGTTTTCCATCAGCGCCACGCATTCGGGGAATTTGTTGGCGATATATGCATGCGTGGTAGCATTCATCTTACTATGCACGAGGAGCTTCAGGGAGAGCTTGTAGGGGCGCAGGTCCAGCAGCCCCGCGGTTAGCAGCAGCTCCGTCATGGCTCACCTTGCTATATATATATATATATATATATATATAGAGAGAGAGAGAGAGAGAGAGAAAGAGAGATTTGAATCGGAGTGCGAGGGGTTATGGGGTATATGCTTCAATGCCAAATGTGAGTGGAATGAGGATAAATATAGAAGAAGCTAGAAACAGGGGATTAATAGAGTTGAAAAGCTAGCGACCTATAGGACGTGTTGCACACGAGGAAAAGCTAGCTGGCTATAGGACGTGTCACACACGAGGAGTGAGGCGTCCGAATTTTTTTTTTGCTTTCGGACGTATGCCTCCAAAGATTATCCATAGAATTTTCAGTTTCACATGCTCATACTGTGGTTCAGAATGTCGTCACGCATCGGTTTGTGCCTGTGTTGTGCGTGCGCATGCATATATATATTACGCTCGGTCAGGGCGATCCATGCGTGCGCCTGGCATGTTCACGCTTCTCACCGGGGAATTACAAGTTGTGATTTTAGAGGGTCTTAGGTTGGATTGTTGTTCATGCCTGTCCGAGATGCCAGTACTCAAGACTGCATGTGTTGCCATAGACTTTTTTTTTTCCATTACAAGAGATAGAATCCACGAGCTCACAAAGTTTCCGCTGAAGTGCACTTCATTTGCATACTTTTGAAGCTTGCTAGATGAAGTAATTAATCTACACCCACAGCTCCACCTCTCCATCAAGAGGTGGTTTCCGTGCATTATCATACGACAGATCACAACTTGAATTCTAGTTCTTCAGCTTGAGGCGGATGGGTTTCAACCATAACTTTTGCATACGAACTCGGATTGCGACGTTCTTTGGGGCCCCTAAAAGGTCGTTTAGGGCCTCAAAACAGCATCCGAAGTTATAGCACCCATTTTCGTTTTTTATTTTTTGCAATGGAAAAAGCTATCACAGACGGTTCTTGTTTAGAACCGCCTGTGAAAGATTTTTTTACAGACGAACCGTCTGTGATAATTAATTTTCACAGACGGTTCTTGTTCATAACCGTCTGTGATAGTTTTTTCATAGACGGTTCTAAATAAGAACCGTCTGTGATAGCTTTTTCATAAACGGTTCAAAAACCGTCTATAATGTCCTCATTTCATCATATACATATAAAATCTGATGGTTTAAAAACCAACTATGATGACGGTTCCGAACCGTCTGTGATGACCCTTTGTATAGTAGTGATGGTTCCGTGCATTATCATACGACAGATCACAGCTTGAATTCTAGTTCTTCAGCTTAAATCACGTAATCTTAATTTGAGGCGGATGGGTTTCAAAAATAAGTTTGCCATCAGCGCCACGCATTCGGGGTATTAATTTGTTGGCGATATATGCATGCATGGTAGCATTCATCTTACAAGACATGCATTAAGGTAAGACATTCATGAAGCACCGGATATATTGTATTGACGACCGCATACATATATAGCGCGAGGAAAAACATTAAACAGCTTTGGTACTTATAGTTCTGTACCTATATATACACATGACACTCCAAACTAACTGGGGTATATGGCTTAAACCGTAATTAAGCTATCATAACAAAACCAGGTAATACTAGCTAGCCAGCCACATGTACTTTTACTACGTACTACTAGAGTATGTCGTCAAGCATCCAACTGATCTGGACGACACCCTAGCTATTCCATCCTGTTGCCATTACGGTGATGGCTCTGCAGAAGGAAAACAATGACGGAATCGGAATACAAAACATATCACGAATTAACACAAGCTTGATCAAATTAATATGGCATGTTTTCCCGGAAAGAATTAGTTACCCGGGATGGAGCAGCAGCAGGAGTAGGAGCAGGCATCAGCGGAGGCAGTGGTTGCGCTGTTAAATCCATAAACAGATTAGTCTCCTTACAAACATGGTACATTACAGCATCCACAAAAATCTTGCAGAACACAGATGCAGGACAAGCTGTAGTCGTCACTTACTGGAGCACTTGGCAAGGGTCTGCAGAGGAAGCGTGGCGCCACATGTGACCGGAAGAGACATCATGCGCATGAAATCAATGGGCGCGGGCATGAGCTTGTTGATGTCGCCGTTCATGCCGTGGCAGAGGCAGATGGGTGCCTCGTCGATGAGAGACTTGAAGCCGTCGCAGCATGTGCTTGGAGGCGCTGCTACGCTGGTGCTGGTGAGGTAGTCCACGCATGGCATCAACCCCATCAGCGATGACAGGCACTCCGTTGGTTGCGGTGGTGATGGCGACGGCGGCGATGGAGCACCTGCTGGTGCACTCGGGAACTAGGGACATGTGGCGCACCTGGTGTTCCTGGGAAGCCAGGCAGTGGGGAATTGCGGAAACACAGGGATGCCATGAGGCGGCGGGAGCGGTGGAAATCTCGGCAATGGCGGACCGTGTGGAAAGCCGGAAGGTGGGCACCGGTGGAAGAGCTGGTAGCGGTGGCGAGCCCGGCAACGGTCGTAGCGGCGGAAAGCTGGGCAATGGCAGTAGCGGTGGGAAGCCAGGCAATGGAGGGAACTGCGGCAAGCCTGGGATACCCGGGAAGCCGGGCCATGTTGATGGCTGTGCTACATCGCCGTTGGTGGAGGTAGCAGCGGTCTTCTCCGATGCTTCTTCACCAGCGGTCGCCGCGGGCTTGACCCCCTGGACCCTGATTGCTTCCAATGGCTGCAGCGTGGCGGCGACGAGGGCGAAGGCGAGGAACAACACGGCGAGGATGCACCTAGATGGCGCCATCTTTTGCATGTGGAGGGCTTTCTTTTGCTTTTGCGTTGTGCAGGACATACATGCAGGGTGGCGACCGATTTATATAGTGCCTTTTGGTGTGCAGATGGAGAATTCAAACACTGGTGTAATAACATCTTCTGATCTCTTACAGATCATCATCCGTTATATATCTAGTTAGCATGTCATACCGAGTAGATTGGGTTCTTTGCATGCAGTCAATAGTTTTTGGACACTAGAGTCCGATCGAGACTCTTGGAGCTTTGCGCTCGAGTTTTTCTTTTTCAGATATAACTGGACAACTGTGAATCTTTGTTTCCCCTTTAAAAAAAACTGAGTCTTAATTTGCTATTGTTACGGTTAATTCAGACGTACTTAATCGAGATGAGTTCTTCCATTCAGTCAGGACTCCTGGTGATAATTGATGTCCTGTGTCCCTTTTAACTAGAACTGAACAGCAATTTTGATTTGATTGTAGAAGACACGTGTACGTTTACTGCAAGGACTTGTCAGAGTTCATATACAGCCTCTCAACAAGTAACTGGATTTGTCAGAGTTCATATACAGTCCTCTGTATTTCGATGTTGATCTGCATCGATTTACGCCTATTTGAGAGTTGTCTATGTTCGATATTACTTTGCATCCACGTTCTGACCAGAGATTGACTTTCACCCTTTGGAATTACTGTAAAATATGGAATGTCCTGTCGCATACATCGCCACAAGCACTCTCTCAGACGGAGGCGATGCTGCCGTCAGGAAAAGAAAAACCTTCGGAGGCAACACCCACCAATTGGCGAGCTCGGCGGCCCCACCAACATCGGCGAAGGAGGCACAGGGCATCACCGTGTGCTCATCGCTTTCGATGGCGATGATATGCATCCACGGTCCATAATCTCGTTGGCCATCCCCTTTATTAGTCTTCAAAATATCTTCAAAGTTCTTCCAATTTGTAAGGTTTGTAGGTTGATTTTCTAGAAATGGAAAAGTCTTATAACATTTTTTCTGAAATAATGAAAGCGAGAGAGAGGAAGCACAAGCATGGCAAAACAACCGGGCCGACTCTAGCTTATATGGCCAATGCGGCAATTGTACAACAGCCATATATAATGGTTAGGGAAGGATAAGATCATAATCTCCTATACAAGGAAAGATAACATAATGATCTCCCATACAACTTGTACACCAAGAAAACCATTGCGCTAACATCCCCCCTCAGTCGAATCGTGAGGCTTCCGAATGCAAAGACTGGTGTGGAAATATCGAAAGAATTGAGTTGGAAGGCCCTTCGTCGTGATGTCGACAAACTGCAGTAAAGAAGGCACGTGGAGCACCTAAACGTGACTAAGAGACACCTTCTCGTGAACGAATTAAATGTCGATCTCAATATGTGTTGGACCGAAGTGGCGACTAGAGGGGGGTGGTCGGTGAATAGAAGCACGATCTCTTTTTCACTAAGATCGGATTCAACACGATTTTCACTCCAATAGCTATGAGATCTATGAAGATCAATGTACAAGTACAGAGGAAGACTTGTATTGAATCCAATCAAAACCTCGAAGCAAAACAACCAAAAAAACATAAAAACTCAATCTGCAATAAGTTGGGCGGTCTGACCTCTTAGATTGGCGGGTCGACTATTACATGGGGCGGTCTGGCCTCCAGCATTATGAATAGTAAAATCAAAAAACAGAGAGCAAGTACAAGAAGAAGACCATATTGAGGAATATTGCTTGGATTGATTTGAGATAGATGTTGGTTTACAACCACTCCATCATGGAGGATAAATAATACTCAATGCATGAGCACACAATCAATCCAAACTCTAGAAACCTAACACTCCATCATGGAGCAAAGAAGAGAAGATGTCTGGCCACCCACTTCTTTTGGCCAAAGATGAGGCGTGATGTCGAGCGCTACGTAGCTCGCTGCACTACATGCAACAAAGCTAAGTCCCGTCTCCTTCCACATGGACTTTATATGCCTCTTCCTATTCCTAGTGCCCCTTGGGAGGATATTTCTATGGATTTTGTTTTAGGATTGCCTAGGACAAAGAGGGGGAGAGATAGTATATTTGTAGTAGTGGATCGATTTTCTCAAATGGCACATTTTATATCTTGTCACAAGAGCGATGATGCCACAAACATAGCTGATTTGTTTTTCAGGGAAATCATTCGCTTACATGGAGTGCCCAATACTATTGTCTCGGATCGTGATACGAAGTTTTTGAGCCATTTTTGGAGATCACTTTGGAATAAATTGGGGACAAAGCTGCTGTTCTCTACTACATGCCATCCCCAAACTGATGGACATTAGGAGTAAAGTGAATTTTCTTTCTTTATATGTGAAAGTATAATGATTAGATCTACCATGATATTTAGTATATCTAATAATAATGAGCATGCTTGTATAGGTACGACATCGCAATCAACATAGTCATGATATGATCCAATAAAAAAATATACGCGTACAAGTTTAGTCACCTTCAACTTACCACAAGAATTCAACCATTGAATGTAGTAAGAATGAGGGTGTGGTGTTGTGGTCAAGCCAAGCTTCTCGACCATGTCTATGCTAGTAAGGTTGTTGCAACTTACGCCATCAATGATGACTCTACATGAACGTTCCTTGATGACGAACTTGGATTGAAACAAAATATGGCGTTGATTTTGTTCAAAGAAGCTCCATTTGGGCACTTAGCACATCTTTGGACAACTAAGCTTTGGTATATGTCGAGGCCTCATGGCTTATATGTTCTTCCTCGCCATCACCGCATTGTTAGTTGCAACCAAAACTTGTTCTTCCTCAATATCGCTAGCTGAAGTGTACTCACCATTGTCTTTAGTAAGTAAAGCTCGCTGACTTGGGCAATCGCGCATCCAGTGCCCAAATCCTTTGCAACGGTGACATTGTACATCTCTAGATCGCCCTGTCGAAGCAACAGACGAAGCACTTTTTGTAGGGACTTGTACCTCTGTTGATTTGCTTGCATTAGGGACATACACAGGAGTGGAAGGGGCAGAAGGGGGCACACGGCTTGAGGAGGGTGCCACGTGTTGTTGCTGACTTGGCCGACCTGCAAAAGATCCTCCAAAATTGCCCCTAGGGCGAGACTGACGACCCTGCACTTCTCCTTCAGCTTTGCAAGCAAGATGGAACAAACAAGCGATAGAATTGTATTCTTTATAATCAAGTATGTCCTGAATTTCTCGGTTTAAACCTCCTAAAAATCTAGCCATCTTAGCATCTTCAGTTTCATCTAAACCACAACGCAACAAACTAGTTTGCAATTCTTGATAATAATCCTCTACAGAACTACTACCTTGTCTTAAACGTTGTAATTTATTCAGCAAATCACGAGAATAATATGAAGGTATAAATCTATGTCTCATTGCTCTTTTCAAAGCATTCCATGTTCTAGGTATGTCCTGATGAGTACGACCATATTCACTCCACCAAATAGATGCAAAATCAGAAAACTCACTAGTAGCAGCTCTAACTTTCTTATCTTCAGGGAATTCATGACAAGCAAATTTTTGTTCTACGGTAAGCTCCCATGTGAGATAAGCATCAGGATCATATTTTCCAGCAAAAGAAGGCATAGTGAATTTAATTTTACCAAATGCATTATTATGGTCACGTACCTCACGTTGATTTTGTCCCATACCTTGACGATTATGACGAAGCCGACGATGGTTACGATCATTGTGCATATTGGCTCCATCTGTTTCCGTATCAGCAGTGTAATTGTTCACATCTTCTTCTTCCACCTCATCTGCCCAAGAGCGGACCGCAGGTGGTGTGCGGCACGCAGGAGGTGGTGTGCGGCGAGCAGGAGGTGGTGCACGGCGAGCAGGAGGGTCCTCCACTCTTGGCTCATGATCATGGGTCCTGTTGTCAGCAAGTGGTTGACGCTCGAGGAGCGCAACGCGTGTGTGGAGCGCCATGAGATTTTCATTGATCTTATCCAAGGCATCGCAAACACTCTCACCGAGCGAGTGCTCAATGTGCCGCACGACTCTCTCGTGCGAGGTGTGAAAGATCCCTCACCAGTATGTCCCAAAGAGTGGTCGTTATTGTCTACACCATGTGTAGATCCATGTGACCTTGTCATTGTTAGTAGAAAACAAAGAACCAAACATAGTGTATATGTCCCTATGAACTACTAGGTTCTGGAGTTTCACAAGTCGCTCACACTCAAGCTTATACCCAGTTCTTACCAATGCAGCAAGGAAGTGGTACAACCGGTGGCTGGTTCGTGATACTCTCACTTGTGATCAGCCCAACGATTACGAGGAACGGCACCTACTGAGTTAGTAGGAAGTGGAGCTCGGAAGGCTAGTATGTAGCAAAGGAATAGCAATTATTCAATTCAGCATGCAAAGTTGAAAAGCAGTTCAAAGTACTAGTCACAAGTGCTGATCCTAGTCTAATCAAAGTTTAGCTAATCAAAGCCCCACTAAGAGATGTGTATATGCGCTTTGCAAAGATAAATGTGACTTGATGTAAGCAATGAAAAACCTCACAACAAGTGCTAGGAGAGACGTTAACCAACTACTCAAACTTCTTTGTAGGGCACAAGATGGTTCACATGATGTAGAGCACAAAAACGGAATAACGTGCAGCGTAAACAACCCCTTAGTTTAAGTAGAAAAAAATAGTTAGTTTCGAGAGATGAAAAAGTAAAGTTTTATATGACTTATATATACTCGTTTGAAAGGTTTCGATGAGATCTACAACTTTGCAGTTGAGGCAAACCCCAAATTCTGAAGGGAAGACTGAAAGAAACGGTAAAAACTGAAACTAAAAACTTGTGACGCGAATTCGGAGCCGAGAATGATCGATTTTGGGTTCCCTGGAGGGTGTGAGGTCCCTGGATTATTAGGCTTGTAATGCTTAGTCACCAATTGACCCTAGCATCACAAATAAAATAACCCGTGTCTTCGAGACATGTATACTTCCCAGAAATGCAGTATACACACCCCTTTACAAAATTCAGGCATCAATTCCATTCATTCACATAGAACCGAAGCACAGCAACAAACCGGAAGTTAGAATAAATAAAGGATAGTTATTACAAAAGAGAGGCCGACTGGCCAATACATATAAATACAAAAATAAACAGCGGAAGCAAAAGTGCCACAAGATGGCCATAAACAAAAGAGTCAATCAGTGTGCCTTTAACCCACAAGGCAACCGACCGGGCCGCCAAGCTAATCGTCAAACCCGCAGCACATCTCACAAAAGTGGGGCCCATGGGGCTCACCTTCCTCCTCTACAACAAATAGTTAAGCAAAGCAAATGAGTACAAAAATTGTACTCATAAGACTTACGTGTAGAATAACAGACCTATACATATGCTACATGCAAGCTTATTTAAGTAGAGGCTATATATTTCATTTTCGGCATAAAGCAATCTTTATTTGCAATAATGTAGTACATTTAAAAGCAAGTTGACAAATCTGTTTTTAATGTTCAAATAACAGTAAAGGACAACAATAATAACAAAAGATAGAGGACAACAACAATCCTGGAAGTGACTAAACTCATAGTCACCACAACAATAGCATGAATTACCCGTTCATGCCAACCATGTCAAATTTTAATAAAAAAGGTTGTAGTCTAGTTCTTGCACGACCTTACCAAGCATGTCCATAACCTAGGACGAGGCTATTCGAATAGTTTTATCCCTGCAGGGGTATACCAATGTACCCACACGTCAGACCGCCTTTTTGCCAAGCTATTAAGCACACTTCCTTAGGTATGCCGGCACGGCTAAGTCCTACGAGATATTTCCAATAGTATGCATTAACTACGAGCCGCCCGTATGGATAGAAACCCATACGTTGTGTCGGAGTCATCGTAAAGCCTCGGTCAACTACCCATCACAGGTAAAACCTTGGACAACTACGATGCCCCTCGAGGTGGAGAGCCTACCCTAATCTCTACCACCAAGACAACCAACACAAGAACACAGATACTTTTTCACACAACACACACCACCCCTCCTGCGACTCGGAGATAACACACGCCAAAGTACTCGGTCAAGAGAGGTCCCATATCCTCTCGCGTGGTTAGCACGCAAAGCGCTTGGTTTAGTGACACAAGTAACTCGGTCCTTGATGACCTAGGCACCATTCCATTCACACCAACAGATCACACCAACATACCATTGTGCCCAAGTCTAAAACAATTTTATTTTTAGTTTTGACTTTACAAAGTAACAAAGCACAAGTCTTTGGACACAATGGAATAATAATTAGATGTGTGATCAAGATCATCGACTAAAATCGATGATCGCCCATTACTAACTAAACTAAGCATTTCTAAGCAATTTCAATTCGCAATCTACTAAGTGACAAGAGCTCATCCATTGAACTCAAATCATAGCAAATAACCTAGGCTCATGGTAGTAGAGGATAATCAATTCCTACAGATTATGCAACTATAGGATCCTAACCATAATTTAACAACAAAATAGCAATGCATACATACAAGTTGAAATCAATATATTAGACTTGAAAATACTTGGTATTAACATGATCAAACCGCTTGCACGGTTGTCTTTGCTGTTCAAGATGTTGTGGAGGATCACTTAGGTGATCGATGTGCTCTTGAACCTAACGAGAAAGCGAAAAAGAACCGATAAGAACGAAGAAAACAAAAAGACTCAATAGCAAACTTTCTCCAAATGTTTTGAAAATTTTACAGCAGTAAGAGCATGATTTATAAGGAATTTAGCAACAAGAACCAATTGATTTAGATTCTTAATGCAAAAGATATGAGCAAAACAAATCTGCTCAGCCTTATAAATCACAAATGCTACTGTTCGTTGCAACTAACATCTTAGCAAAAATTTCTGGAGCTAAAATGAGGTTAGAAACATTTTTATCTAAAAGTTCAGTTAAAAACATAGCCAACAAAGTTTGAATCAACCAAAAAGGAATTAAAATAAAATAGTTATGTATTTTACAAGTTAATTACATTTTTGAGTTAACAAATAATCCTCTCGAAAAAATCTGAGATTAAATCGACGTGGACGAACTTGGACTGTCGATCTTGGATCCAACGGTCCAAGTCCACGGGTCAGCGCACACTCCAGCGGCTCACAACCCCACCGTTGGATTTAGATCCAACAGTCCACATGGATGGAGACGTTGGGACGGTCAAAATGTTCAAATAGATGTGGGCCGTTGATGTAGAGATGGACGGCTCACAACGAAAGAACCTTCGATCGGTCCGAACGTTCACTCGAATCTGAGCCGTAGATTAAAAATCCAATGGCCCACATGGATTGCCGCGTTCGGATGGTCCGAACGTTCACGCGATCGTGGGCCGTTGATCTAAGGATCGACGGTCCACAGCGAACCACGTTCAAAGAGCTCACGCCCAGTTCAACCGACAAAGCTCGACGGTGAAAAGAGGCTCACCGCCGGCGACTCACAGTCACGACGGTGCGAGCAAAGGCCCAAAATGGGCACGCAATAACTGCGCACACCCGAGGACCAATTTCTACGGTTGCGGCGGTTTAAAAGCCGAAGCAAGCGGAGTTGACAGAGATGACAAAAACGGCCGAAACGAAAAAGCGAAGGAGCTCTGCTGCGGTCCAAGTAAGCGGGTACCAAGCAACTAGGGACTAAAGTGGAGTTACCTGAGCACGGGAAAGACACAGAGAAGGTTGGATCTGCTCCGATGACGAAAAAGGGTGCTTTCGGCCGAAAATGGGGATTCTCCAATTCAGCCAAGCCTTGAGGAAGATAAACGAAATTGAGCGAGTGTTAAGCTCTAGAGAAAAAAGAAGGAGCAGAGGGAGAAAGAATTAGAAAGGGAGAGAGCCACTGCTGTACCGCCTTCACCGTAAGCTTGAAGCTCAACAATGGCGGCAGAAGTGGTTTCGGATGAATGCAGCTCAAACAACCACTGAAGTGCTAGCTAGAGTTGCAGAGATGCTAAAGGAAGCCAAAGGGGAAGCAATGGAGCTTAAATAGAGGAAATAGCAGAGAGCAACGACAATATTTCTCCTCGGTTCAACACTGCCATGGGAGCACTTGAGAGCGACGGGAGCAGTTGAGCAATGGACTTTTGAGGGCGGTACATGATAGGCAATTAATGCGAGTAGAGAGAGCCGTTTAAAGGTGGTCATCGAGGTGACACTACGCTGCGCCCTTCTCCTCTGCTTACGCCATAGCTTGACTCAACGCACGCTCAGACTCGAGGAAGGAGACGACTCATCCACCGTTGTATTGAAATCGGACGGTTAAAACAAACGGGATGTTATAGAGGGAGACTAGTGCATTAAGTGGAAAGTATGCGACTCGTTGTTAGCTTTCCAACGAGTCCAAGAATGTTCAAATCAGACACCATATGCAAAAGTTGTGCCCGTTTTACTGAAGGTCTCTCAGAAACGGAAACGTACTCGGACTGGAAACCGACTCGGTTTCAATCTTTAAATTGCTATATCTTTTGATTCCGTGGGCTAATCTTGCTGAAATTTTTTATGCAAGCTTGTGGCTATATGTAGAAGGGCTCCACCAATTTTCACTGGTTTTTGGTGTAAGATTGTTTTTTTTCTACCACGGCTTTTGTTTTGTGTGGCGGTCTCTTTCTCCTTCTATTATTTTTCCTGCCCTAGGGTTTTCCGCGAGTCGCAAAAAAAACAGCAAAGTGTTCTATCTTTTTTGGGGCAGCTTAGAGGAGTTCTAACCCACGAATTTTATGTTTAGATGTAAAAACTATGAACCCTAAAACAACGATCAAGCGACGCGAAGGAAAAACACGAGAAGCAATCTAGACAACGACCAACTAGACAATAACTAGAGCTAAAGATCAGTAACTAGACATGACAATGCAACCAAAGATTCAACAAGCAAACTGAAAAGAAAAAATTGCAAAGGCTCAAGGGGCTCGGTATGGATGATAGATGTAAAAATTTTTTGGGCAATTTTCTGAACTCTAGGTATGAAAAACGAATCTACTACTAGAAAACACGAAACTCTCACCGAAGAACTGTAGCTCTGATACCACCTGATGAACCCTAATGTTTCGATGAGAACGATAAGTCCGGTAGGCGTCGCTCAACTCTGACGATCCTGGCTATGAACACGCAAGGCTCGAAACCACGCAATCGCTGAACTGATCGACAAGTCGTTATCAACCGTGCACGAATACCCGGTTGACCTGACCACAAAGGTCGGTTCCTGCATACACCGAAGAAGCACACAAGAACAAGATAAAGTAATCTGAAATTGCAAATAAAGATTGAAATATTAAAATTGTGGTTGTTCTATTTTACACTAGGAGGTCATCACAGGATTAAGTCCTTAATCCATCTAGGCGGTTTATACCACATACCAGCCACTCTAGTGCACAACGGCACCCACCACTCTTTCCATCCGCCCAGATGTGGTACTAGAAAGTTGTTTAGGGTTTTGGGGAGGAAAAAAATATTAACACAACGCGCCAGCATCCAATGACTACCCAAAACCACTTTCATAATTAAAAGATGATGATCAGAACATTTATTAACCCGGTACTTAAGCAAGACTAGCATGGTGCTTAAGTACAACCTATGCTAGTATTTACCACATATTACTAGGGTGACATGGAGTGAGAAATTCAATTTATCAAAGGATGGATAATAATTAATTAGTCATCAAATGAGTGTTTAACTACCTTAAGCTTTAACATACATTTGATTACAGAATTAAAGCATGCAACTTTGATATTTAAAATAAATATAACTTGCATAAAGTGTAGGCTCAAAATGATCAAAGTATTGACTCGCCTAGATCAGGTTATTGCAGCCTTGATCTTACTCAGGGCCTTCTCTGCCAGGGGCCTTGAATTCTTGATCTGCGTCTTTCTCCGAATCTTGATCCTGCTCGAGTTGTTGATTCTTCTGGACTCTGACTCCTAATTACATGATAACAAGCGAGAAAATTGAATAAATCCACAGAACTTCAAAAGACCAAATATATTAAAAAAAACTTTAAAATATGTTTTGCGATGAACGAGCTTAAGTGAAAAGATTTAGCGAGGAAGGGATGTTTGACAAGATCAAACGACCAACCGAGTAATGAGGCAATGGCGGAGAAACTCTACTAGGGGAAAACAAGGGGGGAATCAAAGTCGAAGGAACGTTCGCAGGGATGCTCCACTTCGAATTTGGAAGATGGCAAGATATTGCCGATCGGGTGATGACACAGCTTGACCTAATTTTAAAACAAGAGCTTCTTTAAAATAATGTATAATATTTGCTAAGGGTTAACCAAAATAGATTTGGGTGCGAGTTCGACAAGTGATGGGCAATATTAAAATTGACGATCACATAGTGAGTCCAAGAATTACCACAGTTCTCTCCCGCAATTACCTGGAAATGGTGGTAATATTAAATATTATTAAATACCACTGGTGGTTTACAAACCAGAGAGAAGGATAAAAGGACTGAGATTGTTGGGCAAGATTGGGATACTGGATAATTTTTGCCAGGCTTAAAAGACACTAAAATATTTTATCTTTGATGACTTTTGATCGGGGATGAAAATGATGTGCTAAAACAATATTTGGACCGAGGGACACTTGATAGGATTACAAGATTAATATACACGTTTTCAAAGCAAGATATTGAGATCAACGAGTTAATCCCGAATAGCCTTCCAAAATTATTTTTAGCAAATTGCAAATTAATATCTAATACCACAAGCTTTTTACAGAAAAGCAGAAAAGTTGAATAAATTAGTTTTAACAAAGACATGACATGATCGCAGAGATGATGGAGCGATTTTGAAAGTTATCTGCATAACTTCAATTCCATAGATTTTGCAAAATCAGCCCATAATCAATAGCTTTTAAATATTAGAGAATAAATATTTTAAAATATTTTTGCCAATTGGAAAATTCATTAATTCTGAGAGTTAACAAAATAAATAAATACAAACACATAATAAAAGAACTCCAAAAATAACTAAACTGGTACCAAAATGTAGGTCTTGAATTTAGATAAATTTAGAAATAAATATCATAATTTTTGGAGTTAGGACGGAGGAGAATGGAGCTTCCGAAGTTTGAATTTGAATTAAATCGGGAAAAAGAAAAATGGTTCACAGCACAGGGCACTGGTCCAGAGCACAGTGCACGAGAGGGTCCATCGGAGCGTGCACACGGTCCACGGGGAAGGCGGCCTGTACCAGGGCTCACCTGTCACTTAGACAGAGAGATAAAGGGAGGAAGTGGGAGAGAGACACGGGAGGAGAGAGTAGATGTGGGGTTGCTGGGTCGGGGTGGAGGCAGCAGCGGCTGGGAAGGGCGAGGATGCCGGCGGAGGAGCGAGCAGGGTCCCGAAGCAGCGATCCACCGGTGGTGGTGGCGGCACCGGGAGGCGGATGCGACGGAGGAGGTGGGGCGAAGCAGCAGCGACCGGAGGTGGAGGGGAAGGGGGCTCGGCGAGGAGGGGAGTTGGAGGGTGGGGAGAATCTGGCGGTGAGGAAGCCGTGGAGGGTTGGCCGGGTGGAAGCTCACCGTCTGGCGAGACGGCGAGGCGGCTCGATGGAGCAAGAAATGGCGGAGCTGCGTTGTAGCTAGGATTAAGAAGAAAGGGAAGTGGGAGGAGAAAGAAGGGGAGTGGTCGCTTAAATAGCCGAGGAGTGGGTCCGGCCGACGAACGCGAGGATGGCGACAACAAGGGCGGTGGCGTGAGCTCATGGCCTTGAGGAGAGCGCGTCACAGCACAAAGCGCGGCTTTGGCGCGGCGCGCATCGAGGAGGATGGTCGGCCGGGCGGTGCGGCGGGGCAGATAGGCACGGGGGCCCCAGAGGCGGAGCGAGAGAGGAGATGGGGGCCCGGGAGGGAGAGATAGCCGTGAGGCGGCGAACTACTGTGCCGAGGAGAGCGGAAGGACCAGGTGGCAGGGGGAATGGGTGGGGAAGTGTGCGGGAATCCGGCAGGCGGGGAAGAACCGGCCCAGGCGGAAGGGGAATTGGCGGACCAGAGCGGTAGGCTAGGCCAGGAGTGAGAGGGAGGGGAGATGGGCCGACCCAGGAGGGAGGGCTGAGCCCAGGAGAGAAATGGAGGGATAATTGAGGCAAATCCAAATTCAAAAATGACTTCAAACTCATAAATCAAAATTTGAATATGATCGGAATGTTTGAAACACAAACCTGTGCTTAGAAGGAGTTTGGTAATTTTTGAAAATAAAGCCAAATTTGGAAAACAGGTGAATATCGAAAATCGAATCAAATATTAATTACCGTCCGAAAACGGGACGTTACATCAGAAATAAAATCCACGACCTCACAACATTTTCGCATAGGTGCACTCCATTTGCATGTCTTTCTCCACCTCTCCATGAAGTGGTGCACTACTACAAAACATGCTATACTAGATGCCTGTCGTAGCAAAAACAAGCTATCTGATAAAGAAGGGGACCCTGACCGCTTAGAGAAGCTCTGGGGATCCTCGGGAGAAGGGACCAGTCAATGGCAAGAATGAGGCTTCGGGTCCGCCCCGAAGGTGACCCGGAGGGCCTACTGCTCCGGGTCTCGCGGGGCTCTGGGGACCCTCCAGGGAGGCTTCGGGTTAGCTTGTCAGGCTACTTATGGCGTTGTATGGGGATCTGTGTTGGCGTCGGTTGGGCATCGCGCCATTTAATGGGGCGGGGCTGTTAGGTGCCCTAGGGCACACGTGTTGCTTGCTGGTTGTTTTCCGTCTGTTCGGCTTCTGATCCATGTCATTTTGCACGCCCAGACTGGCTATAAATATGATGGGCTGTGCCCCCCAGTCCTATACCGCATTCCGTCGCCCTTAGCTGCTATGTTGTTGCTCGCCACCGCTCTGCTCGGCTAGACGATGAAGCGCTTCAGCGTGACGAGGGTTCCGGCCCACACGCATTTGAGTTAGGCCGGTCGTTGGTGACACCAGCGGTGCTGCGGGTGTTTCACAAGGAGGGCAAGATGAGTGATCTCTCCCTCGCCCGAGCCCACAGGTTGGAGACGGTGCCGGCGCCTCGGGATAACGAGGCTGTTTTGTTCGCCTCCTTCCTTGACGCTGGCCTCCGACTTCCCTGCGTTGGGCTAGTCAGCTGTGTGCTGCAGTTGTACCGGATAGTGCTAGCCCAGTTAACCACGAGCTCCCTTGTGAAACTCGGGGTCTTTAAATGGGTAATGTATTCCACTTTGGGCCACTTTGGTAAGGTGGCTCTTCACCTATCTTCACGACGCTCACTGCCAGCCGAAGAAGAAGAGGGAGTCTGGCGAAACGCTCAATTTTTGAGAGCATAAATTTTCAGCCGAAGACGTGTTTCCTTCGGTACTTGCCAGCTCCCGCCTCCGCAACCGATGGAGAGGATCGATTTGGACCAGTGGTGGATCTACCATACGTCCCCCTCGAATGACGGGCTGCTGTCGTCCAGGGGGGCCCATTTGGCTCAACCCATCCCCGGAGATCGAGCTGAGCTCGAGAGAGGAGTCGCTTCTGCAGCTCCTCCTGGCGGTCACGCGCAGGCTCTGCACTCGTGATCTTGTGGAGTTCTGTGCGCTCCAGATTTGGCTACTCGCGCTGGGTTGGAACATCCGCCTTGGCGCGGAGGCTAGCGGGATTTGCCCGCTTGGTTTGCCGGAGGGCAATGATGGTAGGTATCGCTGTGGTGGTAGTGTGATGGTTAGCTTTTGTATAGTGCATATGACCTTTGTTGGTGCTTTTTGCAGCGCTTCTGGTGGACGAGGTGGTCCGCGTTGTGGAGCAACTGCTTGGTCCGTATACTGGCAAGGAGCACGCGAAGCGGGGGCTCGTGGTGCGTGAGGCACGGCTGAACCGCGGGTACCTAGACCCGGCTATCCGTCTTGAGGAGCGGCCGGACCCCGATGATGGCAAGCGACGTAAGGGTCGGCGCCCAAGAGCCAATACAACCGCCCATCGACATTGTGTCCTTGTAGTGTGGCGGGCTGCGGACCGTCTGCCGCTTTGGTAGGTGCCTTGCCGACTTCGCCCTTGAAGGCGCCGCGTGCCCTCGGGGCGGACCGAGCATCAGTGGCTCGCCACCACCGGCCTAAGATGGGCTCGTTTTGCGTGGCGAGCCTGGCTCTCGAGGGGTCCTCTGGCGGGACTCCCTTGGGAGCGTACGGCCAAGGGACCGATGACACCCTGGTGTGAGGCGCCTTCGGCGAAGCCCCGACCACCCCTGGTGAGCTTGGCACCCTTTATTTTTCTTCTCTTTTTTTGACATTTGTTCTACAGCGGAGGAAGCGAAGGAGCTATCAACGGCGCCTCTGGTGTCGGGGTTTCTAGTGCGAGCGTCGAGCACTCCAGTGCTGGGGGGTATGACGGTGTCGACGATGCGACGCTTCTGGGGCCACTCCTACGGCTGATCTTGGGCCGTTGTGCACCAACGACTTCAAGGTCAGCGCTAGTGCGGCCGCCGTGTGTGAGGAGGTGGCCCGCTTCGCCGCTCCACCGGTCGTGTCCGCCTTTTGAGAGGATGCCGCTTGGCGAGATGCTCCGGTGGTCGAAGTGAACTCTGCGAGGGTGAGTCGAAACTTATTTTGCTTGGTATGTGGCTACACATTCCTGACGAAGGCATGTTCTTGCAGACGTTGATGTTGTCTCTGTTGGAAATATGCGCTAGAGGCAATCATAGAGATGATGATATTTCATTATGTTCATGATTTTGATAATATGTTATCGTGTTCCTTGAATGAATCATTTATTCTGGATCAATAAGTGCAGCGACTTGTTAGTGAACTCTTTAACTTATATGATGTCATTCTAAATGTATCCTGTCTGAGGTCACCGGGTGAACACCGGTGGCGCTATGACTAGCACTTGTATTGATTGATAACCTTGTTTCACGGTCATGGATATGGAGATATCGAATCAATAATGTGAGTTAATGTTAGAGAACATGGTGTTGGATAGACCCATCATTGAGACACTATTGAGATTGTTATGAATCTTTGTGTCATTAGTTGGTCTCAAGTAATGATGATGTATAATCCTTAGACACGAGATCGGCATAGTTTCCTACATGTGTAATAACACTCTTAGGGGTTGCCTAACGCTACTCAATGAATCGGGTAGTTATAAAGGTAGCTTTGGGTATGCTATGAAACATGCGGAGGGATGTGACTGGTCGAGATGGGATTTGCCCCTCCTAACATAATAGGAGAGATGTCTCTGGGCCCCTCGTGGTAATCGGATAAAGAAAATGCATGGCCATGCCACTAGTGGTCGAAGTGTCGACCACATGATGTTATCCGACACTCGATCGAGAAAGTATTGAACAGTCCATGGTTGACACATCATCTCACCTGGAATTCAACCAGGCATCGTGAGGCAAAGGGAGAATGCATGAGTAGGTTGCTTAGTTCGATCGATTCTGGGACTAGTCGTATGGAGATCTGAAATGGTCGTAGATTGGTCGAGCGTAATCATAGAATGGTAAGAACCTGGTTGTAAGGAGTTACGAACTGGTCGTGACCAAATACAACCTGGTCGTATAGAGATAAGAACTGGTCGTAAGTGATGAGGACCTAATCATAGATCATATTACATCAAGGTTCGTCTGATTTATTCTATGTGTCTTTGGGAATCGTTATGTGCTGCTAGGTACCGCTCACGACTAGTGGTCGGAAAAGAGTTTCCGAGTCATAACCGATTACACATGAACCTGTGGGGTCGCACACTTAAAGGGCAAGGATCTATTTTTGATGGTGATCTGAATTCGTATAGGCCATGAGTTCCTAATGGGCCTCCAGGTCGAGTTCCATCATGGATGCCTATATAAAGAGGGGCGGTGGCATGGGGTGCAAAACTGAAAGACGATGATCTTTGGAAGAACTCCCGAAACCCTAATAGCCACGCCTTCTAAACCACGCTGCCGGTGCTAGCACTCCTGTGCGTGGTGATCCTGCCCCGTACGTGTGGATACCTCGGAGGTGTTGTTGCGAAGCATCAGCACTAGGACGATCCGCGACTTGTGTTGATCACCGGAGTCGGAGAAGAAGTCGCGTGGTGGGTACGACCACTCGGAGAAGCAAACGCGCGACGAGAACAACCACTCGAAGGAGGAGACGCGTCGTAAGTACGACTACGACTGCATCAACTTACTACAATGACTCTACTTCCACTACGAGTCGGCGCGTCTAGCGGTAATCTTGTGATCTATTACTTGTGGCGGTTCCTTGGTTGCGCGGTAATATTTTTGTTTGTGCTATCGTAGCATTGCCGTGTTTCCCTTCATCCCCCTCTTCCATGTGGGGGTGACTCTCTATTTATAGTCCTCCATGAGAGGGTCTTTACATTACTCTTATAACCCTATGACGGTACTGTGTGCGTAGGGGCTGTAGGGACATTTCCTCCCTATGCTTTGGCCTTGGTCCATGGTGGGCCCTCCTAGGCCTGGTCTACCCTGCTGATGCACCCGGTCCATCCACGCTCATAGGTGCTTCGGATCCGCTCTGAAGGTGACCCGGAGGGCGTGTTGCTCCGGGCATCGCGGGGCTTGGGAGGCCGGGTCCGCCGAAAGGTGACCAGAGGGCTCTTGCTCTGGGCCTCGCGGGGCTCGGGAGGCTTCGAGTCGCCCATGGGTGACCAGAGCCTACTACTCGGGCCTCGTGGTGCTCGAGGAACCTCAGGGGAGGCCGGTGTCCGCCAGGTGACCGGAGGGCCTGCTACTCCGGGCCTCGCGGGACTCCGGGGAACCTCCGGGGAGGCTTCGGGTCTACCCCGAAGGTGACATGGGGGGCCTACTGCTCCGGGCCTCGCGGGGCCTCGGGGACCCTCCGGTCGGGAGCCTTCACCTGGGGTCCTCCCTCAAGGTTTGATGGTGGCCGGCTTGGCGTTGGGGCGGTGGGGCCGACCCTCGATAAAACCCTATCACGCAGACGGTTCGGGAATAGAACCGCTGCTGATGATGATCATGTCTATGATACTTTTGTTTTGTTGGGTGGGAAAACAAAAATTTGGACTTAATGGGTGGGCTGCCAAAACTCGCTTTATGTTAACAGAGTCTCCTCACACCTCCATCTCCTCCTCTGCCATCTCTCCTCTAATCGAGTGCCGCCGTCTCGCTCTGACCTTGCGCTCTGGCCTCCCCCGATCTCATCGCCCACGGCCTCCTCCACCTCGCCCCAGCCTCGTCGTCGCTGGCCTCCCACGTGTAACACCCTGACTATAAGAAAGTCAAGATGTCACCTACAACCACTACTCTTTAGAAGAATAACATCAAAACACATGTCAAGGTTAATCAAGTAGTAAGATTATACGGAAATAAGAATTCATCATCAGGATTAATCAATGGAATGGAAATAAACAATTCTGAGAGATAAGGTAGTTATGACCAAACTGGTTTATTACAATTCAACACAAGTCATTATTAACGACAGTAAAAGTCCTCAAAAGGTTTGGTTTATGGTAGTGAGTGCATCGTGATGAACTACCCTCCACAAGATCATTCTTCCTTGTCATTTACCTAAATAAAACAACAAAGCAAGAATGAGCCAAAGACTCAACAAATAGCGTATGTAACAATCAAACATTCTATGAACAATATATCACAATCATCATTTGAACATTTACTGGAAACGAATTTATGAATGGATGAAGTGGAATGATGCATTGAAGGAATTGGACATAATGCAGCATATACCGGTATAGCGAGTGAAACACCCGTCGGTGTTCACTTAAAGTAATCGTATGAAGAACGTTTCATACGACCGTCAACGTGGCCCACATTGGAATGGTGGACTCACGTAACATGGCCCACATTGGAATGGTGGACTCATGTACCCATTCTGGAATTGATGGGATTTTCAAGTGCCCATACTGGAATTGATGGGTCTTACAAATGTAATTTATGCATGTCATGATGTGATCCCATGGCAATATTGAATAGTACTCATAATTGAAAAGAAACACATGGTATTCATCTACAAGTACGAACAATTATAATCATTCACTCACACATCACATTTTGCATCAAACAGTATACAAGGTACTAGCGGTATATCAACATCATGAACAAGGCACAAAACATTCATGTAAACAACATATCATTATGCATACAAGACTTGCCTTTGGCGTAGTGACTCGTTAGCGAGCAGCGGGGTGTTCCCACACGGATGTCTCACCGCCTACACAAGCATGTTCCCAAAATAAGAACAACGATATAACACTGCTACCGATGTTCTACAATAACCCCGACTATTCAATATACCGCATAGACCCAAATTGAAAATAAACTATTACGCAGATTTCAGCCCTTATGAGCAGCGATGCGAGAAAAAACATATTTAATTATCTGGAACTCGAAACGACACGAAACCAGTGCCCAGATTTTCTTAACGTAACAGGCTACGAAACTCTAGTTGATGGTAAACTCTAATTCGGCCAATACAGAGGTCTAACCATCCAATGAAAAACTTTAACTGCAGTCTGCCCAGAATTCAGAACAGCCCTAAAGAAAAGGCTCTAACTTTTAAACCACTGATCCAAATAAAGTGATTTTTATCAGCCTGGAAAGATGGTGAAATTATCTTCAAAAACCTAGTTGGGTAACCGACCTGATTCTGACTCTAACTAGATCAAAACCTAGGTGCAACCGACTATACCCAGCATTTCTGGCAGACAGACCAGCACGTAGTAAAACAGTCATAACTTTTAATCTACTGGGTGAAAATTCGTGATCCAGGTGCCAAAAGAAAGCTAATGAAATAAGGAACAAAACTCTAGAAGGCGAAGACATCCAATTCTGCCTCTAAGATACCCAAAACCGAGTTACAACGTACTGGACAGAATCAATCTATTAACCGAATCAAAACGAAACTACAAATCCAATCGGATCCTCAATTCTAATAGAATCAAACAACGAATCGGAGGTCTAATTACCCTTGTAGACCAGTAAAATGACGAAGATCCGCTGCACACGGGTCTTCCTCGCTTCTCCTCTCTTTCTTCTCTTAGGGCGGCCACCGAGGCGAGCAGCGGCGTCGGCGGCGGGGAGCGGAGTTGATGGAGGGACCTTGAGGAGGAGCGACGGGATCACGGAGTTGGAACCACCGCTGCGAGGAGCACCAAGGGCAGCAAGGAGGCGGTTTGGGGAGAGGAGGAGGCGGCCAAGGGGAGGGGAGATGCAAGTGGCGGCTAGGGTTTGGGGGAGTGGCGCCCCTTTTGGCGGCCTCCTCATGGGCCGGCCGGCCCCTCTTGGGCCTCTGGGTCGCGGACAATGCCCAAAGTTGACGAAATTAACAATTACCCCTCCGCTGATTGGAAAATTCGTGGAAAACTGATTCTTTTACTCTCTCAGACTACTTTCTTTTTACGATTCGGTTCGGAAAGTTTTAAATCTCGATTTGAATAACATTCCTAGACAATCGAAATGATACAACCTAGCGGTTATATGAGGTATTACACTCTATCCCCTTAGAAAAGATTAGACCTCGAATCTACGCACCAATCTACTCGTAAGGAAGCTGCGTGCGGAATGAAACAACGATATATCAAGCTTGGAATTGCTCGGATACTCGCAACACTCGAGCACACCGCACGATCGCGCTTGCGCATAAGGACCGGGACGATCAACGCGATAAGCCAACGTCCTAATTTCTACAACTTTCAAAAGCGAAGAGAATCCAACTAGAAATAGAGAGTCCTCATCGCATCCACGTAATGCTAACTCTCATCAAAGGTTAGATTCCAAATTTGACAATTTATCTAGAAAATCAATCCATTTTACAACCAAAGGAGAAGTACTCAAGCGCCTTAAACCAAAAACTTGCGGTTTGTGCGAATTTGGAAAGAATCAACACGCCAACACAGCACCATCTCAAATTGCGAGAAAACACAAGTCAACGACACAAAACTCAAGCGGAATCAAGAAAACACATCATTATCCCACGAATCAACCTTTGCCACGATGCCTCGCTTCTAGGAATAAAATTTCTCTCGAACCTTGAAATTGAATTCACGACTACCACATGAGCTAAAACCTCTTAGTTAAACATCCTCAAATTATACTCAAACTGAATTAAATCATCCACACCATTGTGAAGAGACTCTATGAAATCTCTTGGATACACTAGGTATCTGAGAATCGATTTGATTGAAAGCGTCCATAACACCACAATAGTAGGCACCACGCAATCACATTATCTTCAATTTCCAAAAACAACAATTCAAGATCCTTATACGCACGGACATGTACTACATCGAAGAGTTCTATCAAAGACCATTCATGGCTCAGAAACTCTATTATCCCACTTCCTCTACGCACAATCATCGTGTAACCAATGGTCTAGCATAACAATGCAAACCAGTTTAACCTCCAAGATCTCTACCACAAATTTCAATTATAACATATAGGAAATCAGCGGATTGACTCTCCAACATTTTCCCCAATTCTAACATACTCACTCAATTGCATACTTAGAAATTTCTCACCAAATCTCGCAACATTAGCCAATTGCGTTGCTCTATAGAAGTAATCAAGGTTTCCATACCTTCGATAATCACCGACCATTCAATCATGAGCGAAGTTACAAGTTTCACTATACCATAGGTTCTACTCGGTCGTAACACTTTTCGACTCACTTGAAACCAAACATTCGGGTGAATTAATTTTTCCCCAAGAGATCTGATCAAAACCATTCTACATTCTACTACTCCTCCGGTAACTTGGTAGCAAAATATCACCGCTACGATTACTCATCTACCACCAAGCAGTTGCCAAACTTAGCCTTTGCAAACACTTTGCAACCCAAAGCTGTGATCCTTTCTCAAAAGGAAGAGGCGAACAAAGATAAGTTTATTCACACGAAAGACGTTGCTCATCACGGCGACGGTGAAACCAAAAGAAATATTCTAATAAAGGTGATCTTGGAAAACAAAAGCTGAGTTCATAAATGGAGGCACACATCCCTCAAAGAGAATAGCAAATAACGATCGACTCGAAAGAAAGATATTTCGTTTGAAATTCGCCATCTCTTGGCGGAAAGAGCAACAAATTTAGGGCGCTTCAAATAACCACAAGATTTAAGTAAGAATCGATAAGATCCTTCAACAGAGCCACTTGCTCAAAGCAGTTCATCTACTTGGGAAACACGAGATCCAAATGTTCTCACCACAAAACTTGAAACATTCACCTTTACGGATTTCACGGAAAGCAAGCGGATTAACCGTCTCGAAGAGATCAGCGAAAATATTCTTTTATTGCAACCTCACTTTGCGAACTCAAACCAAGGAACCTTCGGACTAAATCACACGAAATCTTTAAAGAACAATAGGTTAATCAATTCCTCAAGTTACCCAAAATAATCTCGATTACAGGTTGATTCACGAGCTCCAAGGTGCAGTGAAAGCTAAACTTGAAATATTCTTATTTGAGCGATGTCACCAAAGCGATCAATTTACTACAAGTAATAACATCAAGCTCACAACCACATTTAGAAAACATTTGAAAGACCAGCGAAAAGAATGGGTTGAATACATCTCAAAAGAAGAGGCACGTGAAAACGCTTTTCACCAACTGGGAAATCACTTACCACTCGAAATGAACACAGAACCAAGGGGAAAACCAATTAGGCAATGAACTCATTGAACATAGGTGGAGTCCACAATTGAAAACATAAGCCTCGCAAGAAGAGAATGTCGGATCTTTACAGATAAGAACAACGAGCATTCAAGATCAAAACGCTCGCATCACTGAAGAACCATTATAACTTTGCAACAAATCATTTTACGGCAAACTTCGTTTATCATAATAAACTTGGACCTCCAGTAGGTCATGAACACAAAACTCGAAATTGAATCATTTTGGAAACATCAAGAAAGGTGGTTAAACTTCTTTCTCTATAAAAGAATCAACCTTATTCTCACATTACTGATCATATCAATAAACCTTCTAAAGGAAACATGACAAACCGGGTTATAGAAATTTTCAAGATCAAATGGAGTTGTAATAACAACTTGTTCTCGAAAAGGAACCTAGTACGAATGCCACAAAGTGAGACAAACCTCTCACACAACACCACAAAACATTAGAAAGAGGTCGCGACACTTTTCCTTTTCAAAGGAGGTTATAAACTCCAACACTCCAACTACTCCCAAAGAATTGAACTGAGTCGAAATTTCTTCAATAAACTTAGTAGAGGATAATTCCCGTTATCAACATACCAAACGGTTAATCAGGTCCCCTTAAACAACAAGAGAGATAGGACTCTTACAAAAAGAATGATCTTGTCAATAATATCGTGTACAAGTAGCAAAGAAAGCTCGTGAATCGGAAAGACAAGAATTGTTTTGAAAAACATCTAGGGACCAATAGGAACCCGTAGCCAACCGCTTTGTTTGATTACCATCTCCAACTTAATCACCACAAGGCACCCCAAAAGGGTTTTAACACTAATCCTCGAGACAAGAGATCGTTAAACTTCAAGGCGGAATGATCCAAAAGAAATACATGGAGCCAATGCTTCCTCGTGTTAATGAACTTGCAATGAAAACTCTCATTATACAAACTATCAAGCGAGTAAGCAGTCGCTATTTTCAATGAGAAGGAAGGAACAAACATAGAAATATCAATATTGCCAATCGTCGAAGATCATTTAAAATAAAAGAAATTCAACACACGAAAAATAATAATATTTTGAGAGAACCATTAAAGACCTATTGGATCTCATCACTACCATGAATCATGAACCTAAGAAATTCATCAACTACCACCGGACAAGAATTTGTCAAAATCGAAATCAAGGAAAAGAACCACTTTGTCTAAAGCATCCCAAAAGAAATATGCAAGATCATTGTGCACTTGATAAAGAACTTACAAAAGAAATCGCAATGCAGAAACCCCAAGCGAACACACGGGTTGAATTTTCCAACGAGGGTAAAATGAACTTCCATGAAATGGTAAGTCTTGCAATTTAACTACGCTCACGTGGGCGAAATGTCACAATAGTAGAAAGAAAATAATTGTTTCAAAGAACGTTCGAAATCTACTAGAGATGGCCCACTTCATTATAACCCTCCATTCAAAAGAAATTCACGAACTATCGAAACTACAACGAAAACCGGATACAAACTTGAGAAGGACAACAATTTCATCAAGGAGCTCGGGCTCAACACGGAACTATGGAGCAGGGTAGAACTTCTCTACTATTACAACACGAGCGATGGTGTAGCACAGCAAAACCGGGACGACAACCACAGACTCACCGCTCGACGTCCGCTACCTATCGCATAACTAAGGCAATCAATTATGAATATATAGGATCATCTCATGACAATCATAGAATAATTCATAGATATATAGGATATCGCAACACGTCATAGATTAATAACAAGAAAGATAGTACAGAAGTAATTCTATACCATACAACATAATGAACAACATCATTAGAAATGCGGAAACAATGGATTTCCCAAACCCCACCTACTGTGCACAGTGTGTCATTTTAATAACTTAATTACCACGGACCTAAAGCCCGCTCTGATACCAACTGTAACACCCTGACTATAAGAAAGTCAAGATGTCACCTACAACCACTACTCTTTAGAAGAATAACATCAAAACACATGTCAAGGTTAATCAAGTAGTAAGATTATACGGAAATAAGAATTCATCATCAGGATTAATCAATGGAATGGAAATAAACAATTCTGAGAGATAAGGTAGTTATGACCAAACTGGTTTATTACAATTCAACACAAGTCATTATTAACGACAGTAAAAGTCCTCAAAAGGTTTGGTTTATGGTAGTGAGTGCATCGTGATGAACTACCCTCCACAAGATCATTCTTCCTTGTCATTTACCTAAATAAAACAACAAAGCAAGAATGAGCCAAAGACTCAGCAAGTAACTGTATGTAACAATCAAACATTTTATGAACAATATATCACAATCATCATTTGAACATTTCTTTGAAGCGAATTTATGAATGGATGAAGTGGAATGATGCATTGAAGGAATTGGACATAATCAAGATATATCTGGTATAGCGAGTGAAACACCGTCGGTGTTCACTTAAAGTGTCGTATGAAGAGCGTTTCATCTGACCAGTCAACGTGGCCCACATTGGAATGGTGGACTCACGTAACATGGCCCACATTGGAATGGTGGACTCATGTACCCATTCGGAATTGATGGGATTTTCAAGTGCCCATCTTGGAATTGATGGGTCTTACAAATGTAATTTATGCATGTCATGATGTGATCCATGGCAATATTGAATAGTACTCATAATTGAAAAGAAACACATGGTATTCATCTACAAGTACGAACAATTATAATCATTCACTCACACATCACATTTTGCATCAAACAGTATACAAGGTACTTGCGAGATATCAACATCATGAACAAGGCACAAAACATTCATGTAAACAACATATCATTATGCATACAAGATTACTTGCCTTTGGCGTAGTGACTCGTTAGCGAGCAGCGGGGTGTTCCCACACGGATGTCTCACCGCCTACACAAGCATGTTCCCAAAATAAGAACAACGATATAACACTGCTACGATGTTCTACAATAACTCTGACTATTCAATATACCGCATAGACCCAAATTGAAAATAAACTATTCTGCCAGATTTCAGCCCTTATGAGCAGCGGTACGAGAAAAAACATATTTAATTATCTGGAACTCGAAACGACACGAAACTAGTGCCCAGATTTTCTTAACGTAACAGGCTACGAAACTCTAGTTGATGGTAAACTCTAATTCGGCCAATACAGAGGTCTAACCATCCAATGAAAAACTTTAACTGCAGTCTGCCCAGAATTCAGAACAGCCCTAAAGAAAAGGCTCTAACTTTTAAACCACTGATCCAAATAAAGTGATTTTTATCAGCCTGGAAAGATGGTGAAATTATCTTCAAAAACCTAGTTGGGTGGCCGACCTGATTCTGACTCTAACTAGATCAAAACCTAGGTGCAACCGACTATACCCAGCATTTCTGGCAGACAGACCAGCACGTAGTAAAACAGTCATAACTTTTAATCTACTGGGTGAAAATTCGTGATCCAGGTGCCAAAAGAAAGCTAATGAAATAAGGAACAAAACTCTAGAAGGCGAAGACATCCAATTCTGCCTCTAAGATACCCAAAACCGAGTTACAACGTACTGGACAGAATCAATCTATTAACCGAATCAAAACGAAACTACAAATCCAATCGGATCCTCAATTCTAATAGAATCAAACAACGAATCGGAGGTCTAATGTCGGGACCCAAATATGCAAATCTGGACCCTCTGTGTATTCTGCACTAGTCCAGGATCACGCTAGTGCACACAGTGTCAACATTGATGAAATATCACATCCATACAACGAATATAATAATAAACGAGTACATTTAAGTAACAAATAACTGTTGGGACCTTACGGTCGAGTTTTACATTTATTAAGCCATGCAAGGCTGACAATAAAGAAATAACTGCAGCGGAAACGAAATAAACTCCGGTGGCTCCCATCAATTTACCACAGGCAACCGACTAGGATCAAGACCCTAACGCTCAACCTTCGTAGAACTCTTCTTCAAAAGCAGGCGACGACTCCTCCACTTCTGTTGATTTGTTTAGCAAGAGTGAGTACACACCGTACTCACAAGTCATACCACAGAATGCATTTATACATGATGGCTTATTCCAAAGGAATGGCTTCTGTGGTTATTTTGCAGAAATGCAAAATTTGCAATTGAATACAAATAATAGATTGAAAGCGTAATTCAAAACAAATAGACAATAATAAGTTAACAATTGATTTCGCAAAGGACACACAGTCTAATCAAGTTCTTTCACACAGCTGAACAAGTTATCTCACACAGCTGACCCTTCCCAATTGTTTTTATGAAAATCTACCCCTCGTGTGAAATTCGAGCATGTCCATAACCGAGGACGCGGCTATTGAATAGATTGGTTTAAACACTCTGCGAGAGGTTGTACACTTTACCCACACGATGAAACCAACCGGATCGAGTTGATCACAACAAAACCTTTCGAGACTTCATCTCAAACAATGACACTCTGGTGTGCTTTCTTTGCCGTCAATTTGTACACACCCCTTGGAGCGACACACACCATTGGGCGAGGATCGTGAACCGTCCCCGATGTGACATATCACACCTCCAGCCCATCACACGGCTTAAATACAACTGAGTTGTCAATGTCAAGACTCCATAACTTACTAAGTCGGGCCCACCCATACTAGGCATGTGGTCGTGCAGTGAAGGCCAGTTCAATGGCGCACAAAGTTAAGTCCTTAATTGACTAAGGCAAGACTTCGATTTTACCCAAATCACAAAGTTTAATAAGCACAGCTCCACCATTCACACAGAATCCACCACTTGCCTCAGTCTAAATCTTTTCCCACCCTGTTGATTAAGTGCAACACATGCCATCAACGAGTAATAGCACACAGCACACACAGATTCATCACACAGTTCCATAATCACTTAGTCAAATTTATAATTGCAACTCTCATGAAATGATGACTCGTGGCATGGCTAAGCGATCTAATCGTATCTAACCAACCCACGTTGGTGCTACAATAATACCAACTAGTAATTAATCAACCTAGGGTGACAAAAGATCATGGCATACAATAGACAAGGTGGCATAACAATTTGGATTTAATAACTACACCCAAAAGCATTTAAATAAATACTTGAAATAGAATGCAATACATTGAAACAAAGTATTTTGAAAACTGGGTTCAAAATGATCAAAGGTATAACTTGCCTTGGAATAGATCTAGGTATTGGTCTTGGTCTTGAGGTGCTCCTTCTTCTGCAAAATTCCCCGAAGTATCGACGTCTACTCGCAAACGAGACAAAAGAAACAAAACAAATAAATAACAGAGGCCAAACAAACCCCAAAAATCAAATAAAATTCATAAATAAATAGATCTGAATTTTATATGAATTTACAAATTTGAATGGGCTCAATTGGACTTCGGATGCAAAAGATATGGGCTTTGGAAGATTGGAAAATCAATAAAACCCTAAATTGGATTTTCTCGAATTTCCAATTATTTTATAAAGGAAAATCGAATTATTGCGCAATGCTTGCGTCGGTAAAAAGAAAATAATTAAAAATCCGTCTTGGACAGTGGGCCCCACCGTCGTTGGCTCGACCACGGTGAATCGGGTTCACCGAGCCACGGAGATTTGGTTGGGTTGGTGCACGCTTTGTCTGTGGCGTGTACGCTGGCGGTTGATCTGGCGACACCTAAGCACGCGGCAAAGGTGGCGGTGACACGGCGAGGCCACGCCGCCAGAACGCCGACGACGCCCCGGTAGCGTGGGGATCCGGCGAAGGATGGCTCGGCGGCCATGATGGGTGCGCGACTGGAATCAGCCGCAACTGGCGAATCGGGACGCGATCGCTACTCACCGGAGATGACCGAGCGGCGGTGGCGACAAGAAGAGCGGCGGAGCCGGTGCGGTGATGGCGGCGACGACGAGCGACGGCTTCCCGAGGGCAACGAGCGTCGCGACGGGTAGCCCTTGACGCGCGAACACGGGGGTGGGTGTGGCGGCGGCGGTGCTCACCGACGGCGACGCAATCGGCGAAGAAGCTCACGACAGGCGCGGAGGTTGGAGCTCGATTCCGGTGAAAGCAGCGGCTCGCTAGGGTTGGAGACTTTGGGGAAAAGCGGCGCTGGAGGCGATCCTCGTGACACGGGCGCGCTTTAAATAGGGCGGAAACCCTAGAGTCCGTGTCGAGGACGGCGGCGCGCGCAGCGGAAGAAACGGAGTCGAGCGCGAAGAGTTCGGAGGAAGACGACGACTCGGTGGGCCCAGCGTCGAGAGAAGGCGAGCGGCCTGGTTGAGATCCGGCGTCTAGCGCCGATCCGACGGCGGGAAGCGAGCGGCCTGGAAGCGCAGCGTGCGTCGCGATCGCTCGAAGGAGACACGCGGCGCGAGATCCAATGGCTCAAAGCGGGAATGGGCGCGTCGTCCGATCGGAGATGAGAACACGCGTCGAGCATCCAACAGACGAGAGCGCGGCGGGCGATGTGGTCAGCGCGGAATAGTCTTTGAGCTTGGCCCGATCTTATTCAAGGATTTAAAATAAGTTTTCTTTTAAATAAATCCAAAATGCAAATAGCAATTAGAAAATAGCAATTGACTTTGGAAAAATTCCGAAATTTCTATAAAATATATCCAAGCATGTAGAATCTAAATAAAATAATTTTGACAATTGTTGATGTTGGGATTAAGCACATTAAATCAATTTGTCCTTAAAGTCCATATTAAGCTTTTAAATTAATATTCAATTAATTCCAAATGATGAATTTTCTTGCTACCATTATTTAAAAGATTTTCAAGCTCGAAAATAGGGATGTTACAAACCTCCCCTTAAGCGAATCTCGTCCCGAGATTAGGCTAGCTAGAGAAAAGGCTAGGAACTCGGTTTCAACTCTTCTTCACGTTCCCACGTTGCTTCTCCTTCCAGTGGTTACTCCTTTGGACTTTGCGTAAACGAAGTCTTGCTTACAGTGCGGCGCTCTGCGACATCAAAATCTTGACAGTTTGCTCTTTGTACGTGAGATCCTCCTTGATTCAATTGACTCCAGCGGTGCGCTCTTACAGCACACGAAGACACTTCTTGGTGAGAGACATGAAAGACATCATGCACTCCACGCTAACGATCGTGGTAGCTCAAGCTGATGCAACTTCTCCACGGCGTTCCAAAATCTTGAATGGACCCACATACCTTGGAGCAAGCTTCCCTTTGATGTGGAATCTCTTAACACCTCTGGCGGAGTAACTCGAAGATACACAAAATCCTCTGGTTCAAAGTCGAGGTCACGGCGACGATTATCGGCATAACTCTTTTGCTGGATGGGCTATCTTTAACCTCTCTCGATCATAGCAACTTGTTCTTGACTTCTGAATAATATCGGCCCGAACACTACACGTTCACCGTCTCGACCAATTCAACGGAGTTCTGCGAGCCGACCGTCTGAGCTTCAAATGGTGACATCTCAAACCGGCTTGATAAGCTGTTGTTGTGCGAGAATTCGCATACGACAAGCTTTTATCCCAAGCGGTAGCATTAGCTAAGGCACGGGCTCTCAACATATCTTCTAATATCTGGTTGACTCTTTCGATCATCCATCATGCGTGGATGATAAGCGATCTTGAAATTCAGATGAGTTCCTGGGCTTCATGTAGACTCGCGTAAGCGAGAGGTGAATTGAGATCCTCGATCGACACTATCTTCTTAGGCACACCGTGCGGTCGACGATTTTGACATATACAATTCCGCCAAGCGGTCTCACGAGTAAGTGGTTTTGGTGGCAAGAAATGGGCAACCTTAGTCAAGCGATCAACTATTACCCAAATCGAATCATAACTGATTGAGTCTTGGGTAATCCGGTAATAAAATCCATACCGATCTCTTCCCACTTCCATTACGGTATCTTCACGGTTGTAGCAATCCGCCGGCCTCGATGTTCGGCCTTTACTTTCGACACCGTCGCATAAAGCAACGAACTCTGCGGCGTCTCGCTTTAAGTTTGGCCACCAAAACTTATTCTTAACATCTGATACATCTTAGTGCTTCGGGGTGAATTGAATACTTTGAGTCATGGGCTTCCTTGAATCACCGTCTTAATCCATCAATATCCTGTACGAATCGTCCATTGATCCACAGTATATCCGATCATCTATGGTAAAGTCTTTAAATTTTCCTTCGACATCTTCTTCTTGAGATCGACAAACTCGAATCCTTAGGTTGAGCTTCACGAATCTGTTTCTCGAGTAGACTTGTACTTCCAAATTGGCCACAAATCCTTCCTAACAACTTCTAGTGTAGCTTAGAATTCCTCTGAAGTTCGAACACAACTCTTTTACTTCGAGCATTGCAAGAGCTCTTACGACTCGGTGCATCTGCAACTACATTGGCCTTACGGGATGGTAATGGATTCCAAGATTATAATCCTTTATTAATTCCAACCATCTTCTCATGTCTCATGTTCAAATCGGTGAGTGAAAAGGTACTTGGGCTCTTATGATCTGTGTAGACTTCACGGTGATTCTGATGAGATAATGGCGCCAAATCTTCAAGGCATGCACTCTGACTAGTTCCAAATCATGGGTAGGATAGTTCTCTTCATGAGGTCTTAATTGCCTTGGCGCATAAGCGGCAGCTCTTCCTTCTTGCATAAGGACACATCCTAGTCCTTGGCGCCAAGCATCACAAGAGATATCAAAATCCTTACTAATATCCGGCAAAACTAGCACTGGGGCTGAAGTCAGACGTTTCTTCAATTCTTGAAAACTTTCTTCACAAGCTGGGGTCCAAATGTACTTCTTCTCTTTCTTCAATAATTGCGTAAGAGGCTTAGCAATCGTTGAGAACCCTTCAATGAAACGACGATAGTATCCTGCCATTCCCAAGAAACTACAATTTGAGTAACCGTCTTGGGTTTGCTCCCAATTCATTCTGACTTTAACCTTCCCGGGGTCAACTGCTACTCCTTCGGCTGTCATCACATGACCGAGAAAATCAACTTTCTTCTTCCAAAAATCACACTTGCTGAACTTGGCATACAACTGATGTCCTCTGAGCTTCTCTAGGATTAATCTCAAATGTCCTGTATGTTCTTCTTCTGACTTTGAGTATACCAAAATATCATCAATGAATACTACCACGAACTTATCCAAATATTCCATGAATACTTTGTTCATCATGTTCATGAAATAGGCAGGGGCATTAGTCAATCCAAAAGACATGACTAGAAATTCATAATGTCCATACCGGGTTGAGAAAGCGGTCTTTGGTACATCCTTAGGACAAATTTTCAGCGATGATAACTTTGATCGCGGATCGATCTTGGAGAATACTCCGGCTCCTTTCATCTGGTCGAACAAATCATCTATTCTGGGCAATGGGTACTTGTTTTTGATGGTGACTTCGTTGAGAGAACGATAATCAATACACATTCTCATACTTCCATCTTTCTTCTTGACAAACAAAACTGGCGCTCCCCATGGCGACGAACTAGGTCTTACAAAACCTTTCTCAAGTAGTTCTTCTATCTGCTTCTTTATTTCCACAAGTTCATCGACTGGCATCCGATAGGGTCTCTTGGAAATTGGTGCTGTTCCTGGCACTAGATCGATGACAAATTCAATGTCACGGTCTGGTGGTATTCCTGGTAACTCTTCTGGAAATACATCTGGGTAATCTCTGACTACAGGTACATCTTCCAAAGAAACTGTCTTCAAACTGTTGACTACCAAATGTCCATCACGTACTGAGGTGGCTAGAAATTCTACTTTCTTTCCTGTGGTATCCTCAATTGTCACGGCTCTTCGGCCACAATCTAGTACTGCTTTATGTTTGGATAACCAATCCATACCAAGGATGACATCTATGGTCTGAGTGTCTAGAACTATTAGGTTGGCTAGAAACTCAACTCCAGCTATGAGTAGCCTAGCTCCTAAACATCCAACTTTAGAACTTAGCTCTGCTCCAGGCGACTGGACTAACAGAGTATGCTTAAGATGCATAACTTCCAATTTGTTCTTAGTTGCAAAAATTCCAGAAACAAACGAATGCGAAGCTCCAGAATCAAACAGGCGATGCAGTCTTGAATTTACGAAACTTACCCAAGACAACGTCGGGTGCTTCTTGGGCTCCCTCTAGAGTGGCGTGGTTGACACGACCTCGACCAGCGATGGCGGTGCTCCTCCGGATTGACCGGTGGCTTGAAGTTCCTTGATGGTTGCCTTGTCTTGGCGTCTTGGTGGTGTGTTCCCAAGGTTGAAGCGTCTTCGGGTGATAGTCCCATTCTGCGGACATCGGTTGGCGAAATGCCACGGCCGACGGCAGTAAAGCAAACTCGGTTGTATTCGTGGGTTGCTTCTTGGATTGGGGTTGGTAGTGCGGGGTTGCGAAAGTTACGAGCAAGCTGGCGAGGTCTTGAAGTTGGTGCGGTGGTCCGCGAGAGTCGTGGTGGAAAGCGGCTAAAGCTGCGGTGGAATCATTCTTGCCCTTAGTGGGGTTGGTGACTTCCTTCGAGCCATTCTGCGCTTCGATGATCTTCCAATTCCTTGCGCTTATCCTCTAGAATCAAAGCCTTGTTGATCAACTCTTGAAAATCGGGAAAGGTGTGGGCGATCAAGTTGACTTGAAGTCCAGTGTTCAATCCTTTTAGAAAACGACTCTGACGAGCCTTGTCAGTGGCGACATCTTCTGCAGCATATCGAGCAAGTTGAGAGAACTTGTTGAGGTAATCGATCACTGACATTCCTCCTTGCTTGAGAGCACGAATTCATCCTTCTTGGATCCATAATTCCTTCGGTACATGATCTTGGCGGCGCGTTGTGAACTCTTCCCAAGTAATATCTTGTGGCGTTCCATGCGCTGCACAGAAGTTTTCCCACCACTCAGCGGCAATGCCTTCCATCTGGTGAGAGGCGTACAGAACTTTTTCATGATCGCTGCATTGAGTGATCGCACTTCCTCCCAATGACAAGCCAATCATCGCCTTCTCTTGGTGAGACATGTCGAAAAGGTTGGTGGGCGGGTTCTCATAAACTCCGCCAACTTGGATGATCCATTGTGACCATGAGCAACTGGGGCTCCATTGTGATACTGATTGTTGTTGTTCTGGTTATTCATAGCTTGCATCTGATTCATCATGGTGTACATCAGCTGGGTCTGAGCTGTCATGAATGCTCCAAAATTCTGCAGATCGACTGAAGGTGCTTGTGGTGGAATTGCTTCTCCGGGGATTTGCTCCCGTCCTTCTGACACTGGAGTATCAGAACCACTTGCGCAGACTTGACGAGTCTGAACCATCTGTGAATCTCAAGGGTTAGATAAGGTAGCAAGCACGAGATAAGTTGTAGAACTAAGCGGGGTAGGTAAAACCCAACAACATATTTTAAGAAGGCTCAACTGAAACTCTTATATTGATTAAGATAATAGTATGGCTTGCAACAAATGCCTAAGGGCCTTTGCAGCTCATACTTGCACACAAAAATAAGGACGAACTTAAGCACACCAAACTACCGCCTAAAGGGCGACTCAAGACACTAAAGCGGCTAAGCACAAACAACGAGCAGACTACTCAATCAAATAGCCTCCGCAGCCTTGGCGGTGCTCCCGCTGCTTTGTAGACTTGAAAGTGGTGGCATCCTCATGGCCCGATCCCGATGTCCCGGATGGTGCAATAGGAGCAGTGTCCACAGTGCAGTCTTCTTGGTGCTTCAGCTCTCTGACCTCTGCTGCTCTTCAGCTCAAATAGGTCCATTAGCTTCTTCAGGTCTTCCTCTTGATGTCTTCTTCGTGTCGTCCATAAAGAGTTTCTTCTAATATGGCGATCCTTTCTTGACTCTCAAGAGTCTCATAGGTACACTCCAGCTCTGTAGCGGCTAACTCCAACGATTCCTCCTGAGCAGCGGCGAACTGGGCGAGATGCACGACGGTGGCGTTGTCTTCTCCCTCTGTAGACGGAAAACGTGCAGCGAGATCCACGTCTGATGTGCGGGGATGATAACGGAAACGCGTCACGAAGCTCGAGTAGATGTTGCGCATCCTCGGGATGGCAAGGCGTGAAGACTCCTGGATTACTTCGATCCAAATACTCCTTCGAGCTGAGATGTTCAGTGGTTTGCTTGCCTTGGTGTGCTGCCTGGCGTAGATGGTCAAATGGCAGATCACTCCACGATCTCGGCCGTTCACAATCCAAGCACTGCCACGGTACAATGGACGATCGAACCCTCCAAGTACTTGTAGCAACTTCCAAAGCTCGTGCAAGTCCTCCTTGCGCTCTCCATAACTCAAGGCGAGGCATCTGTCAAGATGGACAAGGATATGAAAACAACTTTAAAGCAGTGGGAGAGAAAGAATTTCAGCAATAGTTGAGTCAAGAGAGACATGAGATGAGTTAAGGAATTCAATTAATCTTGCAAGTTAATTTTGCTTTAGAAAATAGTTTGGACTCACTAAGAACGGCCAATCTAACTAGGGTCAAGACCTACAGTCAGTATGGCTCTGATACCACCTCTGTCGGGACCCAAATATGCAAAATCTGGACCCTCTGTGTATTCTCGCACTAGTCGAGATCACGCTAGTGCACACAAGTGTCAACATTGATGAAATATCACATCCATACAACGAATATAATAATAAGCGAGTACATTTAAGTAACAAATAATCTGTTGGGACCTTACGGTCGAGTTTTACATTTATTAAGCCATGCAAAGTGACAATAAAGAAATAAGCTGCGTGAAGCGAAATAAACTCGGTGGCTCCCATCAATTTACCACGAACAACCGATCGATCAAGACCCTAACGCTCAACCTTCGTAGAACTCTTCTTCAAAAGCGGCATTTACTCCTCCATACATTGATTTGTTTAGCAAGAGTGAGTACACACCGTACTCGCAAGTCATACCACAGAATGCATTTATACATGATGGCTTATTCCAAAGGAATGGCTTACGTGGTTATTTTGCGAAATGCAAAATTTGCAATTGAATACAAATAATAGATTGAAAGCGTAATTCAAAACAAATAGACAATAATAAGTTAACAATTGATTTCACAAAGGACACACAGTCTAATCAAGTTCTTTCACACAATTTGAACAAGTTATCTCACACAAATGACCCTTCCCAATTGTTTTATGAAAATCTACCCCGTGTGAAATTCGAGCATGTCCATAACCGAGGACGCGGCTATTCGAATAGATTGGTTTAAACACTCTGCAGAGGTTGTACACTTTAGCCACACGATGAAACCAACCGGATCGAGTTGATCACAACAAAACCTTTCGAGACTTCATCTCAAACAATGACACTCTGGTGTGCTTTCTGCTCAGTCAATTTGTACACACGGCCTTTGGAACGACACACACCATTGGGCGAGGATGCAAATGAACCGTCCCACGATGTGACATATCACACCTCCAACCCATCACATGCCTTAAATACAACTGAGTTGTCAATGTCAAGACTCCATAACTTACTAAGTCAGCCCGACCCATACTAGGCATGTGGTCGTGCAAGAAGGCCCAGCCAATGGCGCACAAAGTTAAGTCCTTAATTGACTAAGGCAAGACTTCGATTTACCCAAATCACAAAGTTTAATAAGCACACACTCCACCATTCACACAGAATCCACCACTTGCCTCGGTCTAAATCTTTTCCCACCACGTTGATTAAGTGCAACACATGCCATCAACGAGTAATAGCACACAAAGACACACAGATTCATCACACAGCCATAATCACTTAGTCAAATTTATAATTGCAACTCTCACATGAAATGATGACTCGTGGCATGGCTAAGCAGTCTAATCGTATCTAACCAACCCACGTTGGTGCTACAATAATACCAACTAGTAATTAATCAACCTAGGGTGACAAAAGATCATGGCATACAATAGACAAGGTGGCATAACAATTTGGATTTAATAACTACACCCAAAAGCATTTAAATAAATACTTGAAATAGAATGCAATACATTGAAACAAAGTATTTTGAAAACTGGGTTCAAAATGATCAAAGGTATAACTTGCCTTGGAATAGATCTAGGTATTGGTCTTGGTCTTGAGGTGCTCCTTCTTACGCAAAATTCCCAAGTATCGGCGTCTACTACATAAAACGAGACAAAAGAAACAAAACAAATAAATAACAGGGGCCAAACAAACTCCAAAAATCAAATACAATTCATAAATAAATAGATCTGAATTTTATATGAATTTACAAATTTGAATGGGCTCAATTGGACTTCGGATGCAAAAGATATGGGCTTTGGAAGATTGGAAAAATCAATAAAACCCTAAATTGGATTTTCTCGAATTTCCCGAATTATTTTTATAAAGGAAAATCGAATTATTGCGCAATGCTTGCGTCGGTAGAAAAAGAAAATAATTAAAAATCCGTCTTGACAGTGGGCCCCACCGCGTCGAGTGGCTCGACCACAGCGAACTGGGTTCACCGAGCCACGGAGATTTGGTTGGGTTGGTGCGGCACGCTTTGCGCGTGCGCGGCGCCGACGCGGCGGTTGATCTGGCGACACCTAAGCACGCGGGCGAGGTGGCGGCCGACACGGCGAGGCCACGTCGTGAGAACGCCGACGACGCCCGTGGCGTGGGGATCCGGCGAAGGGCGGCTCGGCAAGAATGGTGAAGTGCGCCTTTGAATCAGCGCAACTGGCGAAATCGGGACGCGGTCGCTACTCACGGAGATGACCGAAACGGCGGCGACGACAAGAAGAGCGGCGGAGCGGTGCGGTGATGGCGGCGGCGACGGCGGCGGCTTCCGAGGGCAACGAGCGTGCGCACGGGGTAGCCCTTGACGCGGCGAACACGGGGGTGGGTGTGGCGACGGCCGGTGCTCACCGACGGCGACGCAATCGGGCGAAGAAGCTCACGGCGGCGCGGAGGTTGGAGCTCTGATTCCGGTGAAACGGCGGCTCGCTAGGTTGGAGACTTTGGGGAAAAGCGGCGGCGGAGGGGCGATCCTCGTGACACGGCGCGGCTTTAAATAGGGCCCGAAACCCTAGAGTCCGTGTCGAGGACGGCGGCGGCGCGCGCGGAAGAAACGGAGTCGGGCGCGAAGAGTTCGGGAGGAAGACGACGACTCGGTGGGCCCACGCGTCAGAGAGAGAAGGCGAGGCGCGCTGGCCGAGATCCAGCGTCCAATGACGATCCGACGGCGGGGCAAGCGAAGCGGCGGATGCAGCCATGAAGTCTGATCGCTCGAAGGAGACACGCGGCGAGATCCAGGCTCAAGCGCGGGAATGGGCGCGTCGTCCGACGGAGATGAGGGCACGCGTCGAGCATCCAACAGACGAGCGCGGCCGGGCGATGTGGTGGCGGGGCTGGAATAGTCTTGGGCTTCGCCCGATCGTTCAAGGATTTAAAATAAGTTTTTCTTTTAAATAAATCCAGAAAATGCAAATAGCAATTAGAAAATAGCAATTGACTTTGGAAAAATTCCAGAAATTTCTATAAAATATATCCAAGCATGTAGAATCTAAATAAAATAATTTTGACAATTGTTGATGTTGGGATTAAGCACATTAAATCAATTTGTCCTTAAAGTCCATATTAAGCTTTTTAAATTAATATTCAATTAATTCCAAATGATGAATTTTCTTGCTACCATTATTTAAAAGATTTTCAAGCTCTGAAAATAGGGATGTTACATCTAATTACCCTTGTAGACCAGTAAAATGACGAAGATCCGCTGCACACGGGTCTTCCTCGCTTCTCCTCTCTTTCTTCTCTTAGGGCGGCCACCGGAGACGAACGAGCAAGGCGTCGGCAGCGGCGGGAACGGAGTTGATGGAGGGACCTTGAGGAGGAGCGACGGGATCACGGAGTTGGAACCACCGCTGCGAGGGAGCACCAAGGGGCGTGAGGCGAGGCCGGTTTGGGGAGAGGAGGAGGCGGCAAGGGAGGGAGATGCAAGTGGCGGCTAGGGTTTGGGGGAGTGGCGCCCCCTTTTGCCGGCCTCCTCATGGGCCGGCCCCTCTCTTGGGCCTCTGGGTCATGGACGGCCCGAGTTGTTAGAATTAACAATTACCCCTCCGCTGATTGGAAAATTCGATGGCGGATTCTTTACTCTCTCCGACTACTTTCTTTTTACCGATTCGGTTCCGGAAAGTTTTAAATCTCGATTTCGAATAACATTCCTAGACAATCGAAATGATACAACCTAACTGGTTATATGAGGTATTACACCACGACCTCGTCATCGCCGGCCTCCCACGACCTCCTCGCCCCCGGCCTCCTCCACTTCGTCACCCCGTCTTCCCCCTAGCTCGTCATTGCCGGCCTCCCACGACCTCGTTGCCCGGCCTCCCAGGACATCACTCTCTCTACTCCCCCCTTTTGCTCTATGATGTGAATTACTATGTGAGGACCCCGGTTTATTAAGCTTGCAATGCTTAGTCACCAATTGACCCTAGCATCGCAAACAAAATAACCCGTGTCTTCGAGATATGTATACTTCCCAGAAATGCAGTACACACAACCCTTTTACAAAATTCATGCATCAATTCCATTCAAGACATAGAACCAAAGCAACACTTAACAATTCAAAAGACAAACATAGTAGAGTTATTACAAAAGGGGGCCATAGTGAAAGACATACAATTAACTAAATAGATAGCGGAAGCGAAATGCATAAGATGGTGATAAACAGAAGGGCCAATTAGTGTGCCTTTACCAACAAGGCAACCAACCGGACCGCCAAGCCAGTCGTCAAACCCGCAGCACATCTCACAAAAGTGAGGCCCTTGGGGCTCACCTTCCTCCTCTGCAATAAATAGTTAAGCAAAGCAAATGAGTACAAAAATTGTACTCCGCAAGACTTACGTGTAGAGTAACAGACCAATACATAGCTGCATGCAAGTTTATTTAAGTGGAGGTTGTATGTTTCATTTTCAAAGACAAAGCAAGTTTTATTTGCAATAATGTAGTACATTTAAAAGCAAGTTTACAATCTATTTTTATTGTTCAAATAACAGTAAATAACAACATAATAACAATAAAAGATGACAACAATATCACAGAAGTGACTAACCCAATAGTCACCACAACAATAGCATGAAAAACCTATTCATACCACCCATGCCAAGTTTTAATTAAAGATTGTAGACTAATTCTTGTGGGAAATAACCAAGCTTGTTCATAACCTAGGACGAGGCTATTCGAATAGATTTAACCCTGTAGGGGTGTACCAATGTACCCACACGCTTGCACCGCCTTTTGCCAAGCTATGAAGCACACTTCCTTAGGTATGCCAAGCACGGCTAAGTCCTCTGAGATATTTCCAATATTATGTATAAACTACAAGTCGCCATATGGGAGAAACCCCATACGTTGATGCGAGTCATCAAAGATGCTCACCTCCTTATAAAGGACGATGCTCCTTGCGTGGGTAACCCCACTCTCGCTCACCCAAACACACAAGTTTTCTTTTCAACACAACACACACAACCACCATGAGACCCGGAGCAAACACACGCCAAAGTACTAAGTCAAGAGATGTCCTATATCCCTCTCGTGTGGTTAGCACGCAAAATTGATTGGATCAATGGCGCAAGTAATTCGGTCTTTGTTGACTTGGGCACCATTCCATGCCACACCAAACAATCACAACATCGTACCATTATGCCCAAGTCTAAAACAATTTTATTTTTAGTTTTAGATTTAGAAATTAACAAAGCACATGGTGCTGGACATAATGAAGTAATAATAAGATTTGTGTGATCAAGATCATCGACTAAGTCGATGATCGCCCAATACTACCGATAGCTAAGCATATCTAAACATATTAACTCGTAATCTACTAAGTGACAAGAGCCCATCCAATGAACTCTAATCACAACAAATAACCCAGGCTCAGGTAGTTGAGAGTAATCATTTACCTACAGAGTATGCAACTATAGGATACACTAATCAAACCATAATTTAACAATAAAATAGCAATGCATACATACAAGTTGAAATCAATATATTAGACTTGAAAATACTGGGATTAACATGATCAAACTGTTTACCTTTATTTGCTGGTACTCTGGACATTCTCACGATTATTTTGGTTACACTCTTGCATCATCGCTGTCTAACGATAAGAATCGACAAAGTGAAAACACCGAATAAACACCAAGAAATCCAAGAGTCTCCAAAAATTAAAAAATGTCTGAGAAGATAGAAAATGAAGTTAGATGCATTTAGGTGATAATTTTCAGTCCACTTGGAGTTCATTTCAATTAATTAGGGATTTGTGAAGTTGTAATAAACCTAACAGGACACCTAGTACTCACGAGACTCTCTCCAGGCATTCTATGTAGACACCCACGGTGATCATACAGTCAAAATCAATCCTATTATATTCTCTCTTCTTTATATTCTCATTCCAAGATACCAAAACACTACAGAAGACTAGGCTCAACTAGAAACATTACAGGAGTTACTTAATGATGTAAGACCATACTAATATGAAGACACCTTTATATAAAAGAGTATTTTGACCATGCCAAATGTTTGGGATAAGCTCTGAATTGATTATTAGTTAAGTTGGTTTAGAGAAAGCATTGACTAGTTGAATATTTATCACCCAGATAATTATCCTACTACGTACTAGCTTTCAAATTTGTTAATCCACTATAATGCTGTCATACTAAGTATTTGTTAGCAATGATGTTTTGATCTATAAGTGGGTTCAACCGACAATACAACCTTTTCAAGCACAACACCTTCCTAGTTGATTTTCTAGAAAATCTCCTTCATTACTAATTTCCAAGATTTGTTACTACGTAAGATAATGGTCCAGAGACTAATTGATTTAAGACCAACTCTAACTACTACTTTAACGTTATTATAAGACTATTGACAATCCTGATTATCTAAAGATTATCTCAACTAGGCATACATCCTACAAAATGATATCTTTCTGAATTACGGTGTTACTAGTTAACAATTGTGATACTTGTCAGGTTATTGCTATTCATCTATAACAACCAATTTTCTTCACAACTAAGGTACTAATGTCTGAACCTCCTTTAACTCATCTTCAGATTTTCTAACAAAAGTGACCTAAAGGACATCAACCAACTTGGTTGGCATAAGAGATAAGGTTTTGCATATTTGATTAATTTCTGATGGTCTCAAAATACTCATCCCCAATTAATTTTCAGATTTGCTTACTTCTAGTAGAGCAATCATACAGCTAAGAGTGGTTGAGCTCTAACATCACCCAATCCCTAATTCATTTCATCAAAGTCTTTCACTGAGTCGACATCTACTCTCCTCATAAATTACTTATTCAAATTTGTTTCCAAATCAGTTGGTTGCTGTTAGATAAATGCCAAGCTAATTGAATTTAACAGAGACTCTATCTACTGTATTGATCATGTGATTAACCTTCTGACAGTCCTATGATTATTCAGATTACTGTTCATGTTACACACAGCAGCTAGAGTTGAATGAACAAATCTGGACTCCAACTCAACTTCCAAGCGCTACTCGTAAGAGTGATTGATTGACAATCTCACACTTGATAGCAAAAGGACAGTGGATTATGTAAATGAGTTTTACTGACAAAATTCATCTTCTTCTAAAACACCTCTGCTCATACATCAGTGCATCCCAAAAATGCCTTACTATACTGACAACCAAACTCCATAATAAGATCAATTATTCATTTGTCAGAAACATTTGGGGTGATCAAAAGACATTCACAAAACTTGTTAATAATACAATGGCTTGATCATCAAGGGGTACCATTGATAGTCATAGAAAAAATAACCAGAGGCGATAACAAAGGAGGTGGCGGCAGTTTGGGGTGGCGTCGTCACCGCGAAGGAGACACCAGCGCGGCCGAGCACGAGCAAAATGGGACCGTGGGCGGTATATGAACCGAGTGGTGGTGGTGGCACGTCTTAAGGAGGACGGTGGCGACCGGACGAGGACGAGCGGCGGCCGGACCTGGAAGAGAAAAGATGCGGCGGTGCACGGGTGAGGTTGGGGTCAGAATAGGGGGACCATGAGGACCAGCGGTGTACTGAACACGCCAGGGGTGGTCGGCAGAGGCGGAAGGTGGCAGGGCGTCTTTGGCGACGGTGAGCCCGGCAGTGCAGGGTAGACCTCGGCAGACGACGACACAGGGAAGGGGAGCTCAAGTGAGTGGTAGGGTGAGGAGAAGGAAGAGGTGGCGGCACCTAGGACACATCGGCGAGGAGAGAGCCGAGAGGCCGGTCCAGGAGCCGAGGAGGAGCCAGGCGGCAGTGATCGGTCGAGACCAGGCCGGCCAAGCCACAGGAACAACCAGGGGAGAGAACCCAGAGCGGGAGGCCGAGCGAGGGCCGGATCTGGAGGAGCCGAGGCGGCGGAGTTGGCGCTGGCAGCGATGGAGGCCGGAGGGTCGACGAGCGGCCGGATCTGGCCGGAAATGGGAAGGTGGCGCGGAGAGGCCGGGAGAGTGGTGTCGGCCGAGAGGGGTAGGGAGACGAGCTCGGTGGCGGCACCGGCTGGGAAATGGAGCGGCGATGCTAGGGCGGCCCTTGGTGGAGAAAGAAATGGGCCGGGGAGGAGGAATGGTGGAGGAGAGCGGTGTTCGGCTGATTAGAGGGAGGCGGAGGAATCAGAAGCTACAGTCGCACGAAGACGTGTGGGCGAAGCTGGGAGTCGTGGCGCGCATGCATGGCGTGCGGGCTGCGATGGCGCTGCGGCGCCTTGCACATGGAGGATGATGACTACGGCGGGTCCCCATTAGCGGCAGAGAAGGCACTCGATCGGCAAAATGGGTTGGGCTCGGCGCTTTCTTTGGTTGGGTGGGAACATGGTCCGAACAAAGGAATTGTAGTGAAGAAATGATTTTCCAGATTTCGTAAAAATCGGCTGAGAGTTTTCAAGATTTAATAGGCATAGTTTCTGAGCTCCTAAAACCCTAAAAATTTTATGCAAGGTTCTTGACACTGCCTAGTTTCTTCTGTAATTTTTATATAGTTTTTCATTTAATAAAGTTCTCTCTATAATTGTTTGAAGTTCCAATTTCAAGTGGTTGACTTTTAATTTGCAAATTTGATTGGTTGCTTACCAATAGTAATCTAATTCCAAAATTTCTAAAATTTTGTAGGTAGATCTCTTAGTTGTTTGAGCGTAGGAAAAATATTTCCAAGCAATTTATTCACTTGATTTGTTTGTATCTTAACTTCAAATTCAATTTAAGCATGCAAATAAAATAGAAACCAAATAACTTCCAGTAAACTCCATAAAATCCAAACAAGCATATCAAAGAAATAAGCATCCAACCAAAATATTCCCACACTTGGAACTTATTTGACGCAACAAAATATTTTATAAAGCCCGAAATTTCATAATTGTACAGTAAATGCTTAACTAACCCAACTTATTAATTTTGGGCTGTTACATACTAAGAGCTAGTGTTAGTGCTCCGTGAATGGATTGAGTTGATGCTACTGTGATGTGGGTGATGCTGTGGCTATTGTGGGAAGCTCTCTATGCATGTGTAGTTCATGTTGAGTTATTTGGTTTCGGCCAAAATATAAATGGCGATCGCGCCGTGTCAATAAAACCACCATAACTTTTGCATACAAACTCGGATTGCGACGTTCTTTGGCTCGTTGGAAAGCTAACAAGAAGTTCAATCCAAAAAACCATAAGTCCATATCAAATTCATTCGCGAGGCTCTAGATGAAGTGAACCCCCCCCAAAAGGTCGTTTAGGGCCTCAAAACACCATCCGAAGTTATAGCACCCGTTTTCGTTTTTTATTTTTTGCAATGGAAAAAGCTATCACAGACGGTTCTTGTTTAGAACCACCTGTGAAAGCTTTTTTCATAGACGAACCGTCTGTGGTAATTAATTATCACAGACGGTTCTTGTTCATAACCGTCTGTGATAGTTTTTTCACAGACGGTTCTAAACAAGAACCATCTGTGATAGCTTTTTCATAGACGGTTCAAAAACTGTCTATGATGTCCTCATATTATCACAGACATATAAAATCAGATGGTTTAAAAACCGTCTGTGATGACCCTTTGTATAGTAGCGGTGATTCCGTGCATTATCATACGACAGATCACAGCTTGAATTCTAGTTCTTTAGCTTAAATCACGTAATCTTAATTTGAGGCGGATGGGTTTCAAAAATAAGTTTTCCATCAGCGCCACGCATTCGGGGAATTTGTTGGCGATATATGCATGCGTGGTAGCATTCATCTTACTATGCACGAGGAGCTTCAGGGAGAGCTTGTAGGGGCGCAGGTCCAGCAGCCCCGCGGTTAGCAGCAGCTCCGTCATGGCTCACCTTGCTATATATATATATATATATATATATATATATATATATATATAGAGAGAGAGAGAGAGAGAGAGATTTGAATCGGAGTGCGAGGGGTTATGGGGTATATGCTTCAATGCCAAATGTGAGTGGAATGAGGATAAATATAGAAGAAGCTAGAAACAGGGGATTAATAGAGTTGAAAAGCTAGCGACCTATAGGACGTGTTGCACACGAGGAAAAGCTAGCTGGCTATAGGACGTGTCACACACGAGGAGTGAGGCGTCCGAATTTTTTTTTTGCTTTCGGACGTATGCCTCCAAAGATTATCCATAGAATTTTCAGTTTCACATGCTCATACTGTGGTTCAGAATGTCGTCACGCATCGGTTTGTGCCTGTGTTGTGCGTGCGCATGCATATATATATTACGCTCGGTCAGGGCGATCCATGCGTGCGCCTGGCATGTTCACGCTTCTCACCGGGGAATTACAAGTTGTGATTTTAGAGGGTCTTAGGTTGGATTGTTGTTCATGCCTGTCCGAGATGCCAGTACTCAAGACTGCATGTGTTGCCATAGACTTTTTTTTTTCCATTACAAGAGATAGAATCCACGAGCTCACAAAGTTTCCGCTGAAGTGCACTTCATTTGCATACTTTTGAAGCTTGCTAGATGAAGTAATTAATCTACACCCACAGCTCCACCTCTCCATCAAGAGGTGGTTTCCGTGCATTATCATACGACAGATCACAGCTTGAATTCTAGTTCTTCAGCTTGAGGCGGATGGGTTTCAAAAATAAGTTTGCCATCAGCGCCACGCATTCGGGGTATTAATTTGTTGGCGATATATGCATGCATGGTAGCATTCATCTTACAAGACATGCATTAAGGTAAGACATTCATGAAGCACCGGATATATTGTATTGACGACCGCATACATAGCGCGAGGAAAAACATTAAACAGCTTTGGTACTTATAGTTCTGTACCTATATATACACATGACACTCCAAACTAACTGGGGTATATGGCTTAAACCGTAATTAAGCTATCATAACAAAACCAGGTGGATATATTCTAGAAATACTAGCCAGCCACATGTACTTTTACTACGTACTACTAGAGTATGTCGTCAAGCATCCAACTGATCTGGACGACACCCTAGCTATTCCATCCTGTTGCCATTACGGTGATGGCTCTGCAGAAGGAAAACAATGACGGAATCGGAATACAAAACATATCACGAATTAACACAAGCTTGATCAAATGAACATGGCATGTTTTCCCGGAAAGAATTAGTTACCCGGGGATGGAGCAGCAGCAGGAGTAGGAGCAGGCATCAGCGGAGGCAGTGGTTGCGCTGTTAAATCCATAAACAGATTAGTCTCCTTACAAACATGGTACATTACAGCATCCACAAAAATCTTGCAGAACACAGATGCAGGACAAGCTGTAGTCGTCACTTACTGGAGCACTTGGCAAGGGTCTGCAGAGGAAGCGTGGCGCCACATGTGACCGGAAGAGACATCATGCGCATGAAATCAATGGGCGCGGGCATGAGCTTGTTGATGTCGCCGTTCATGCCGTGGCAGAGGCAGATGGGTGCCTCGTCGATGAGAGACTTGAAGCCGTCGCAGCATGTGCTTGGAGGCGCTGCTACGCTGGTGCTGGTGAGGTAGTCCACGCATGGCATCAACCCCATCAGCGATGACAGGCACTCCGTTGGTTGCGGCGGTGATGGCGACGGCGGCGATGGAGCACCTGCTGGTGCACTCGGGAACTAGGGACATGTGGCGCACCTGGTGTTCCTGGGAAGCCAGGCAGTGGGGAATTGCGGAAACACAGGGATGCCATGAGGCGGCGGGAGCGGTGGAAATCTCGGCAATGGCGGACCGTGTGGAAAGCCCGGAAAGGTGGGCACCGGTGGAAGAGCTGGTAGCGGTGGCGAGCCCGGCAACGGTCGTAGCGGCGGAAAGCTGGGCAATGGCAGTAGCGGTGGGAAGCCAGGCAATGGAGGGAACTGCGGCAAGCCTGGGATACCCGGAAGCCGGGCCATGTTGATGGCTGTGCTACATCGCCGTTGGTGGAGGCAGCAGCGGTCTTCTCCGATGCTTCTTCACCAGCGGTCGCCGCGGGCTTGACCCCCTGGACCCTGATTGCTTCCAATGGCTGCAGCGTGGCGGCGACGAGGGCGAAGGCGAGGAACAACACGGCGAGGATGCACCTAGATGGCGCCATCTTTTGCATGTGGAGGCTTTCTTTTGCTTTTGCGTTGTGCAGGACATACATGCAGGGTGGCGACCGATTTATATAGTGCCTTTTGGTGTGCAGATGGAGAATTCAAACACTGGTGTAATAACATCTTCTGATCTCTTACAGATCATCATCCGTTATATATCTAGTTAGCATGTCATACCGAGTAGATTGGGTTCTTTGCATGCAGTAAATAGTTTTTGGACACTAGAGTCCGATCGAGACTCTTGGAGCTTTGCGCTCGAGTTTTTCTTTTTCAGATATAACTGGACAACTGTGAATCTTTGTTTCCCCTTTAAAAAAAACTGAGTCTTAATTTGCTATTGTTACGGTTAATTCAGACGTGCTTAATCGAGATGAGTTCTTCCATTCAGTCAGGACTCCTGGTGATAATTGATGTCCTGTGTCCCTTTTAACTAGAACTGAACAGCAATTTTGATTTGATTGTAGAAGACACGTGTACGTTTACTGCAAGGACTTGTCAGAGTTCATATACAGCCTCTCAACAAGTAACTGGATTTGTCAGAGTTCATATACAGTCCTCTGTATTTCGATGTTGATCTGCATCGATTTACGCCTATTTGAGAGTTGTCTATGTTCGATATTACTTTGCATCCACGTTCTGACCAGAGATTGACTTTCACCCTTTGGAATTACTGTAAAATATGGAATGTCCTGTCGCATACATCGCCAGCAAGCACTCTCTGTAGGGAAGCGATGCTGCCGTCTGGGAAAAGAAAAACCTTCCAGAGGCAACACCCACCAATTGGCGAGCTCGGGCGGCCCCACCAACATTGGCGAAGGAGGCCTGGGGCATCAGCTGTGCTCACTGCTCAGTGGCAGTGATATGCATCCCTGGTCCATAATCTCGTTGGCCATCCCCTTTATTAGTCTTCAAAATATCTTCAAAGTTCTTCCAATGTAAGGTTTGTAGGTTGATTTTCTAGAAATGGAAAAGTCTTATAACATTTTTTTTTCCTGAAATAATGAAAGCGAGAGAGAGGGAAGCACAGCGCATGGCAAAACAACCGGGCCGACTCTAGCTTATATGGCCAATGCGGCAATTGTACAATAGCCATATATCATGGTTAGGGAAGGATAAGATCATAATCTCCTATACAAGGAAAGATAACATAATGATCTCCCATACAACTTGTACACCAAGAAAACCATTGCGCTAACATCCCCCCTCGGTCAAATCGTGAGGCTTCAATGCAAAGGCGGTGTGGAAATATCGAAACAATTGAGTTGGAAGGCCCTTCGTCGTGATGTCGGCAAACTGCAGTAAAGAAGGCACGTGGAGCACCTAAACGTGACTGAGAGACACCTTCTCGTGAACGAATTAAATGTCGATCTCAATATGTGTTGGACCGAAGTGGCGACTAGAGGGGGGTGGTCGGTGAATAGAAGCACGATCTCTTTTTCACTAAGATCGGATTCAACACGATTTTCACTCCAATAGCTATGAGATCTATGAAGATCAATGTACAACTACAGAGGAAGACTTGTATTGAATCCAATCAAAACCTCAAAGCAAAACAACCAAAAAACATAAAACTCAATGCGCAATAAGTTGGGCGGTCGACCTCTTAGATTGGCGGTCGACTATTACATGGGGCGATCGGCCTCGGCATTATGAATAGTAAAATCAAAAACAGAGAGCAAGTACAAGAAGAAGACCATATTGAGGAATATTGCTTGGATTGATTTGAGATAGATGTTGGTTTACAACCACTCCATCATGGAGGATAAATAATACTCAATGCATGAGCACACAATCAATCCAAACTCTAGAAACCTAACACTCCATCATGGAGCAAAGAAGACAAGAAGATGTCTGGCCACCCACTTCTTTGGCCAAAGATGAGGCGTGATGTCGGCGCCACGTAGCTCATTGCACTACATGCAACAAAGCTAAGTCCCGTCTCCTTCCACATGGACTTTATATGCCTCTTCCTATTCCTAGCGCCCCTTGGGAGGATATTTCTATGGATTTTGTTTTAGGATTGCCTAGGACAAAGAGGGGGAGAGATAGTATATTTGTAGTAGTGGATCGATTTTCTCAAATGGCACATTTTATATCTTGTCACAAGAGCGATGATGCCACAAACATAGCTGATTTGTTTTTCAGAAATCATTCGCACATGGAGTGCCCAATACTATTGTCTCGGATCGTGATACGAAGTTTTGAGCTATTTTGGAGATCACTTTGGAATAAATTGGGGACAAAGTCTGCTGTTCTCTACTACATGCCATCCCCAAACCGATGGACAAGCGGAGGTTGTCAACCGCACGTTATCCACCATGTTGCGGGCTGTTTTAAAGAAGAACTTGAAGATGTGGGAAGAGTGTTTACCGCATATTGAGTTTGCTTACAATAGGTCGATACACTCCACCACCAAGGTAAGTCCATTTCGGTAGTGTATGGTTTTAACCCCGTGCGCCTATTGATTTACTACCTTTACCGACCTCTGAAAAATTAATCTAGATGCTAAGAAGCGTCTTGCATTTATTCTCAAGTTGCATGAAACCACTAAAAGAATATAGAGCATATGACCGAAAGGTATAAGGTTCTTTGGAAGTAAAGGTAGGAAAGTTGTCAAATTTGAACCAGTGATTTAGTTTGGATTCATTTGAGAAAGGATAGGTTTACGGAATTAAGAAAATCAAAGTTGATACCTAGAGCTGAAGGACCGTTTAAGATAATTAAGAAGATAAATGAAAATGCATATCAATTAGAATTACCTGCTGATTTTGGGGTTAGCCCCACATTTAACATTTCAGATTTGAAACCATACGTGGGAGAAGAAGATGAGCTTGAGTCGAGGACGACTCCAATTCAAGAGGGGGAGTATGATGAGGACATCCCTCCTTCGGATACACGCACTACACAAGACCCTCCAGATCCGGGCCTTTGAACTACACGGTCCTATGACAAGAGCTAGAGCACACCACTTAATCGATCGTAAAGTCGTTTCGGTGAGTGTATTATTTGAGAACTCTATGATGCTGCCTAATGGAGATGATTTACTTGTACTCAGGAATCTAGGACTACGACCAGTTCAAGAAGGTCTACGACCACTACAAGAAGACCTACGACTAGTTGATTCGATTGGAGCAATCTACGACCAGAAAAGCGAGCACAGTACTCGTTGGACACAATCTACGACCAAAGATAGCATAGACTCCTCAAGACCACCCTAGGACTAGTCCTACGACCAGATCTTCGACGTAAATCGCAACACAAGGTCTTTGCGTCACCGTTTTGGAAACTAATAAGACATTGTAAACGTAACGAGGTCGGAGTCCAGGTTGTGTACGCTTCATCCCACGGCCGCACAACCCTAGGTCGACCTCCTCACGTTCCCCTATAAAAATACAGTAGCTGCCATAGTTTAGAGGCGGGTTTTTCTTAGATTATTCTGCCAATTGCAGTTTCGCCGATTATCGGTTTGAGGAACCCCACTTGTAAACTTCATACATGTCCGCAATACAATTCAGATTGCATCTACCTTGTTCTTGTGAGTTGCTTCGATTGCTTGCAGGAACAATAACCTTCGTGGTAAGGTCGATCGCGTGCAAGCGTGGTCGATAACGACAGGCGTGCGGGTGTAGCGAATTGCGAGGTGACGATCTGTTGGTCGGAAGCCTCAAAGCGTCAACGTCCTCACGACGAACCAAATCAAACCTATCGGAAGATCGGGCCGCCGTGATTCATCACGAACCATGGTGGCGAACATTTGGTAAACAGAGAGAACCTAACTGCGAGAAGATATGAAGTAGATCAAAGTATGACGAGAATAATCATCAATAAAAAGCACATAGTATCGATGACCCCCTTTCAAAACGAAGGGAGCCGGATCCCAAACATCGGAGTGAACAATATCAAAAGGACGAGTAGAACAGAATCACTAGAGGGATAGGGGAGCTACAGTCTACGTGCCAAGCTTGCAACCCATACAATGTAAAAAGGTGTCCCTATAAACAGATCCAAGAACACCACGACCTATTACTAACGACAGACTTGATCCACAGAGATAACTGTTGGACCGAAAAGGCGACTAGAGGGGGGGGGGTGAATAGGAGCACGCTCACTTTTTCACAAATTATGAATTCAACACAATCTCACTCCAATAGCTATGATGAAGCTATGAAGATCAATATACCAGTACAGCGGAAGACTAGTATTGAATTCAATTGAACCCCCAAAGTAAAGCAACAAAATCAACTAAGATTAAAACAACACAATGTCTTGGGCGGTCGACCTCGAGGCTGGACCGGTCGGACCGATTGCCGGGCGGTCGAACCGCTGTTATACCGGCAGTCGGACCGCTGCCAAATCGGTCGGACCGGTGGTGCGGGGTGGTCGGCCGCCGACTCGAAACAGATCTGAAACAGTAAAAACAGCTCGGCACGGTTGCAATTAGGTCTAACTTTTGATTCTCAACTCCAAACTTCACGAAACTTTGCACACACCTTCTCTATGCTATTGAGGACCTATTCCAATCGAATATATTGATAATTCTTGGATAGATCCTGAACAGTTATCAATTGAGTAACAAATGTGTCTAAAAGCGGGCAAGAACGAAAACTTGATCCTAATGCTTGTTCGTGAGTGATTGATGATCAAGATGATCCTAGATAGGTTCACACGAATCACAGCAAGCTAATTCACGTGAAAGAATCAATCAAAAACTCGTGGATCAAAGAAAGCCCTAAAAACACAAAATTGAAAGTAAGAACGAAAAGCGACTTATCTCAAGCAAACCTTGCATAGATTAAATTCGTGATTGATGCTGGATTACACCCACTCCATCAAGGAACAGTGGTCAATCCAAGATCACGAAAATCAACTCAAACCATCAAGAGCCCTAGCCTCCAACTCAACTCCCCCTAAGCCAATTAGGGTTTTGAAACATAAAAGAGGCGAGAGAGACGGTGCAGCCACCACCTCCTCCTATTTATAGTGGAGGCCTAGAACTCCTAGGGTTTGACTCTATTGGGCTCCCGTTAAGGCCCACTAACAAACGGGTCACACACGCACGCTTCGCAAAGCGCCGTCTTTAACCTTTTGACCTAAACACTTCACCTAGTGCCATCTTGCGCCTCATTTGCTAATAGGTCACCTTGTCCATCTTGCGCCACGCTTGAGTCATTGACCTCACCCGCATCGCCGATCGTTCGGACCTCAACTCTCCAAGTCTAGTCCCGATCATCCTCGCCGTTGACCGTCATTGACCACCAAGCAACCTGCACAACCACAGACAAGCAAACACGAATTCGGGAACAAGTTCTTCACAACTTGACCTATGTTAGTCAAAATATGCATCAAGCAATACATATGCCATGAAGCCCATGACTTTGACCTGACAAATCAACATCGCCACGAAGTTGGCCGATGAACAAGTCAAAACGGTCCAACTCCATCGTGAGCCGGTCGGATTGCCCTCGCCGGTCGGACCGCTCCCTGTGAGCCGGTCGGACCGCCACAAGGGACTTAGCCGAATTTCAAGTCCTGAAATTCCGAAACCTTCTGGAAACTTAAAACGAATAGAACTTTTGCTTGGGAACTCCAAAAATTATGAGACCAAGTGCATTGGGATCCCCTCACTTGCCTACAACACCTATTTTTGGTTGAGCCTGTTCTGACCATTTGTGGTCATCGCCGGTCCGACCGCCGCACATGGCCGGTCCGACCGATTTGGGACCGGTCGGACTGCCATGCTATGGACGATCGGACCGTCCCTGTCTAGAATGCCTTAACTTTGTCGAAAACCCTGTGAAACGACAAACCATAAAATCCATTGTCAATTGTCACATCATCCTAAGATCTAGAGCATATCCTCATGATATCCACAATAACCCAAATGACGGTGCCACTGAGCGAATGAAGTAGTAGAGGACGCAGCAAAACCAGAGGCAATGGTAGTGGTTGAGTGGTTGGTGGAGACAACGAAAGGGAAATACAACTAGTCGAGCTCCCAAAGACGCTGCGAATCGCGACGTCGATGGCAAGTACTAAGCAGAGTCCTCGTGTGGTGGTCTTGGACACAACTAGAGTCAAACTTGATAACAACATGACAGTCGTGATCAATGATCTAACCAACCAACATAAGTTGCATAGTAAACTGAGGAACATGAGAGACTACAGGAACATGAAAAGGAGTGGAAAATGGTGCATCGGCCTACAACAGGAAGAGGTACCATCTGCAGTCTGAATAATGGAAGAACGAGTTGTGGGACACAAAAGTGAGGTGGGTAGAATCTGGTGTTATGTGAAAGGAAGCACCAGAGTCCAAAATCCTTAGAGACAAGATACGGACGAGTGAGGAGGCGAGGTGAGAAAGATTGCTGAGAAGCAAGAGCGAGAGGAGCAAAACCTGAGTGAAGCCGGAGCGGCTGACTCCACGTAGATCAAGTAGATCACGTTGCGGTGATCGGGCTTGACGGCGTTGAGGGCGGCGACGACGTTGGGGATGGAGATCTTGGCGCGGTGCTTGGGTCGAGGATGGGTGCACGAAATTGTCGGTTGGGAGGAGTTGGGGTTGTCCAACACGGATCCACTTCGGGGCGGCGTGGATTCGGCGACGGGAGGAGTTGCGGCGGCGACCGAGGCGGTGTCGGATCGGAGCGGCGGCTCGGCGGGAGCGAGCAGCAGAGGAGCTCGTGGTGCGGGAGCAAAGTAGAGGAGGGTCATGCGGCGGTGATCACGAGGAAACCCTAACCGTAGCTCGATACCATGTTGAAATGAACACTTGATTTATTCAATGGGTAAAAGGTCAATATATCATGTATAAGGTAGGCTAATATGCAAAGAGCACTCTGAACTATAAACATATATAAAAACATGGCCGTTTGTGTCCAAATTTTCGCTGACTTAGATGTCACAAACTCACATAGATGACATGTCCCTTCCTCTCCCTTCTTTCTCTTTCTTCTCCCATTCTCTCCCCCTCTGCACTGCCTGGCCACCTCCGCTCTCCCATGTCATTCCAATACGCCGCCACGCCACCTCAACCCCGCCATTCGGTGGTGCATGCCACAATGGTGCGCAAATCGAACGAGCTCGACATGCGGCGACGGTTCCTGCGCTGTCGGAAATGGGCTCCGTGGCGGCAGCAATGCCTGCTTCTGGATGCCGCTCGCTCGCCATCACGGTGTTCTCAAACATGAAATCTAATTGGAATTGCACAAATTGAACCGAATCAAGAAAACTGAGCAACCTGTACATGAATTGGAACAACAAATTGGCCAAAAGAAAAATAAATTATCAATTTTGCGCGCGCGTCTATACGGTCTTTCTTCAATTAAACATGGTTCGTACGATACCAATCAATCAACAAATAGAGCAAGCCCAATCAGCCGAAGAAAAGGAAGGAAACAGGGGGAAAAAAAATCTATTCAAAACACTGAAGTAATATGGCGAGCGCCAATAAAGACTTGAGCAAAGAAACTCTAAATCCCATTGGAATCCACAAATTCAAGGCACTTTCACAAAGTAGCGATCAGTTTCCTCCCAAGCATATGTGTTTTGTCTTGGTCTGTGGCCTTCTCAGCAGCAACATCCATGGCGCCGCCGCCCTTGCTGAACAACCATCCAACCTCTGCCGTCCGTACCTATGCGCTCGAGGGATCAGTTTCCTCCTCGTCTTTCTCTTTCCCAATCTTCTACTCCCTCCTCCAGATTCAAGCCCTCCTCCCGGCAAGACATCGCACTCGCTCGGCTCGCGCACCAAATCGGGCGAGCCTCGAGCCGTGTCACGGCTTCGACGGGGCACACAAGCAACTGGATGGCCAAATGGGATGAGATTGCCAGAGTGGAACAAGGTCCATTCTTTCGGTGACTCAGCTTGACAAATCAGCCAAAACCACAATGGTTTAGAGCGAATGAGGTGTTTCGAGCTGTTTTGATTTTCAGGATCGGACAAAAGTTGAGAAATGTAAATTGTAGTTGTCATTTCCTCTTCCTCACTGGGGCACGGACTTACATATGTCGTCCGTTGGTGAATATGTGGTGCTATTTTTAGCTTTTATCTTCGGAAGGGCTAGATTTGCTATTTCGTATGTAAACAGTGTTATATTAGCCAAAAACTCCTAGTTCTGGACCAGGAAGGGTGAAATCTGGTCATGCGGGGATAAGAATCCTACGAGGGAGTCTCTCGGGCACAGTATTCAGATGTCATATTTCCCCTCTCTCAAGCCAAATTTGAGTTATTGGCTAGAATAACAATATTTCTCTACTGAATAGCAAAAATAGTCCCCTGCCCATGAACGAATTAGCAAAAATGACACTCGTGCTGCATTCAAAATGCACGCCGAGGGTCTCTGGCGCCTCCACCGCTGCTGCAGTGACTCTGTCGCCCATCAGCGGCAGTGGCGTGGGTAGGGCACCTGCCGCTCGGTGGGTGGCCTACCACGCGGTGGTAGTGCGGCAGGTCTCTTGCCGTGTATTTTGAGTATTATTTTTGCTATTTCGTTAAAAAAAAAGGTAAATTAGACAAAAGCTCGCCGAATTCTTGGGCTGCCAACTTTCCTTTCGGTGATTTCTAGTGATGCTGAGGGCCGTGTGAGCGATTTTATCGGGGCAAAAGCCAACATTAAATAGCCAGTACCACGACATACCCAGCTCCATTTAGCACTAGCCGTCTTGACCTTTGGATGTATAGCATCAAACAAAGAACATTAATCATGGAGACGGCTGAGTTTGCGGAATTGGCTAGCGAAATGTCAATAGACCCAGTTCAGTGTCGATGTTCAATAGAATTTGTGTCACACTACGGCTTGGACGTACGGTAAAGTCTCTTATCATACGGTCTAAAATACAATATGACAATGATTGCAATATTTTTAAACAACAGTTGCAGCATCATCAGACAATGTTTGCAACATCACCGCAGAATAGTTGCAACATCACAAATTAAAACAAAATATTTGGAGAAAAAATGCTTTGAAAAATTTATAACATCATCGTGAACAGCATGCAACATTTTTTTTTTCTAGCGATGCAATATTTTTTTCTACATATGCAACATTTCAAAGAACAAGATGCAACATTATTTTCAGCGGGTTGCAACATTGTTTTCGACAGTGTCGCAATATATCAAAAGTCC